>RJWH01000323.1:546380-798441 GCA_004363575.1 Solenodon paradoxus | reverse complement strand
TTTTAAATAAAAATAGGAAATAAATATAGAATTAATTAATCCTAATCTCTGTGTAACCTCAAGATACATCCCCAGGGAAAAAGCAAAGACAAAAACAAAAAGGGAAACCAATCAAAATACACCTACACCCAACCCACCTAAGAGGAGACAGAAGTTCTAGACTCTATTAGAGAGACAAGTTAGCATAGTGGTGTGGGCTTTGAAATTAAACACCTGGGGACACACTTGGGCCTCTATTGCTTATTTGTTGTATCACCTCAAGCATGTTCCTGAATGTCTTTTCCTCAGTTTCTTTACTTGTAAAATGGGGATGATGATTGTAAGAAGGCACCTAAACTGAAAGCTATTGGGAGGATTAAAAGTTAAAGCACATCAAGTACTTAGGCCCCAAACCTGACAGCTAGTCCTAGGTTAGTACTATCACATAAAAAAGGAAAAGAAAAAGAAGTCATCAAAACTAGAGGTGTGGTTGAAGAGGGACACAGCACTTTTTTTTTTTTTTTACTGTAACTGCATCTTCTAGAAATGAAATAAAGAAGTGGGGTTCTGCTAAATTCCCTGCTACCAGGACAGACAAGAGTATTAGGCTCCATCTCTCCTGCTCCCTCAAATGAGGACTTTCCAGGAGGGCCAGAGAGTGGAGCCTCATGGTCTAGGATATGAGCTTAGAAATGTACTTTTGCCAGTTCTCTTACAGGTCGGACTGAAGGATCAGGTGAGCTCACTGTATGCACACAGAAATGCTTTGTAAGGCAGAATGTCACTTGTACATTTCCAGAGGGGTCTATTTGGCCCAAGACCAGGGGCTAGTCTTCCTGCACATCTGATGGAGGTGCAGGACTGAGGAGTAAGTACATGGCTTTGTACTGAGTGAATCATGGAAGTCAGGTGCTAATAGGCTGTTTGGAAACAATGGAACTTTGTTGATTCTTAAGGGGACAGAGAGAGCCTGGTAATCACTTCTCCTCTCTCCATAGATAGACCCAAAGAGTGTGCTAGAATCAGACTTTGTTCTCCTGGGAAGTGCTGGAAAAATGCCGATAATTGCATCCTTTCCACCCCTGCTTTTCTTTGTCTCCCCACACCCTGAATTCCTGCCTTTCTGTTTATCTTAGCATGACCTCATCTCTCTCTAGTCTCTCACTTTCCCAACTTGCAATACCCAAGTTAATAACTGATTTCCAAGGACTGCGTCTTTCAAATACCAGATTTAAAAATATCTTTATATTTTCCAGTTATCCCTGTAGACTTCAAAAAGTACAAGGGTACAGTGTCAAGAAGTTCTTCTCACCCCTATCCTCCAGCTGAGCAGATCCCTTTCCCTGGAGGAAAAAAATCTGTGGTTTCTTAGAGATTTTCCCAGAGATAGTATACAGGTATCTAAGTGAGTACCTTTGCTTTTCATATTTTTCCTTTTTTTTTCTCCCAAGTGATAACATACTTTAGGAATATATTCTCTTGCATAACTCTTCTCTGAATCAGAATCTCTTAGCCATCAACTCTATCAAGGATCAGTGGGAGAGAAAGATGGGAGTTACAGTCAACAGCCCAGGACCAACAACTTTCCTACCCTTTCCCACCTCATGACTGATGGGAGGACCATATCGCAACTAATTATCATTTATTTCTGAAGTCAGGAAGATTTAATTAACTTCCCATTCAAGTTCGTTTATACAGATTAGAACCAACTAAAACTGGGTTGAAAGGGAACTAGCTCATCTTTCTTCCAGAAGCAGCCATTGGAGACAGAGCCTTGTTCTCCCGAGGACCTCACAGCCAGCAGAATATGCTACAAAGTAGCAGACACACGAGATTGCTGCAGCCAGAACCTGTAACTACCTGAAACCTCCATCTGGCTGGCTAGCATCAGTCAGATGTGCTGCCCTCTACTTCCCACCCCAAACCCTTTAGAAGCTTACTCTAACCTCATGTCAGAAAGATAAATTTGAGAAACTCTGCCTTCTGTCTCCTTGTCAGTCAACCTTGTAATAAAACCTTTTCTTTTCCTCAAAACCCGGTCTTGGCTTTATGTGTATGGGGAATAGGCCCTTGTTAAGTAACAGAGGAGCTTGTAAAAGTTATCTTTGTGGCTTGAAATTCCCTGAGACATTTAACCCCTTCTATGACTATTGTTGAGTAGGCAGCACCTAATCCCTAAGCAGAATATCTGAATTTGGGGAGGGGGCACAGATGCAGTGTGTTTAGGGGTACCTCTTTATAGATACACCTGCCCATGATTAGGCTTGGAGAAAAGGACAAATAACACTAGGTCCAGTGGTTCTCAGTGGCAGAACTTTTGAAGCTCAATTAGAGCTCACTCCTGGCATTTCATGGATAGAGAAAGAGGTACAAGGCAACCTACAAAGCCAGGATAATTCTGCACAAGAAAAAAAACATGTTTATTGAATTTGAATTCAATTTTTGAATGCCCCAGACATTTATGGAGCTGTTAAAAGCCCCCTGTTTAAAATTTTCTCCAGGCATGTCCTATGGAGTAGTGGTTAAGTCTGCTGCCTCCGACCAAGTGCAGTCCACATACATCCTACGGACCCAGGTTTGCATTCAGGGCCAGGAGAACAACCAAAATGACAACTAAATAAAGTGTTTCTTCCTCCTCTCTCTTCCTGTCTGCCTACTCTTTATTCCTGCCTGAACCTTTCCTTAAAAATAAATATATAAATAAATATCCGTAAAAATGTATCTGATTCTAGAATCTACTTTTGTTTCATATGTAAACCTGGACTATTTTCTGCATAGTTACACATGCATTTTTCAGAACTGTGACTACTATGTCCATGAAGAAAGCTTATACTTTGTTTTGTGTGGAGCTTTAGCAGGAGCACTTTACCAGTATAGAAAGTCACATAGTCATCACCAACAGCAGCACTGCTGGGAGCACTTCAGTTGCTGATAAGACATAGATGCCATGCTAGCAACATTGTCTACATTTAGATGCAAGAATCTGACAGCTTCACTGTGTCTCAGGCCCAAATCACTCAAAGCCTGAGCACAACATTTCCTTCTCCTGAAGACACCACTCAGAAGTCCACCTGTGAATGTCATGACTTTATTGCTAACAGACTGATGGCTGCAGGTCAGTTGGAGGTACAGGAACCTCACCCAGTCCAAGGATACTGCAAGTTTTATAGCAGTGGGCTACACCAGTTGCATGTCAGCAAGCAATACGTGTGACCCACACAGAGCCGTGTGGGAAAATAATTATCAACAATGAATACCAGGCAGGAGAGGCAGTTAGGGCAAGGCACCCCTGGGAAGGTCATGTAGTGGGGAATTCAGAACTTCAAAGGATGTTGTCTTTTGTCTCCTGCTGTTCCTACGAGGGAGAGGGGGCCAGTCTTGGGACACTCAGACAAAGGTCCTGGCCACACATTCACCAATGTAACTGCGCTGAGCACTTATATGGAAAAAGATGTTATTTTATTTACCTTTCTCTTATAATTTCCTTATCTTACAGTTACTGTGTACTGATTTTCTTTCAAGATTATATGGGCAGGTAGATAGATGCTATAGGTATTGCTCATTTTAAAAAGTGAACATAATAATTTGTTACATAAAAAGGGGGGGAGTTGCTCTGTTTTAGGGCCCTTCCTAGAGAAGGCTGGTGGACAGAGGAAAGAATGAGGAAGTGGGGCAGTAGTGGTACAGTTTGGTGGAATGACAATAAGCGACTCCAAACTGGAAGTCACACATGGTGACAGAGGTTCCATTTTCTTGCTCTCGGAGTCCATGAGGTCTGCTTCTTCAGGAACGTGCAACCTCACTCCTGCACTGCTTCCACCATGTCCCCAAAGAGTGTCCTCAGAGGAGCATGTGTACGAAAGTTCACGTCAACCACAAACACCCTCCAGATTCAAGACCGGTCAGCATTTATATATCTGAAGAACTAAATCAGATAGGAGATATAGCAGATGCTAGTTGCAAAGGTATTTTACTTTATTTATATTTTTCCTATGCATTGGAAATGCGTATGTCTGTGACAACCCTGTGGACTGGACAGTTGGCTTCATGAAAGATTGCTGATGCATTGCCTCTACAGAATTTCTGAGAAAACAGAAATCTGTCTTATGTTTTTCTAGTAACCTGACCACAAGAAATGCTCTCATAATAGTGAATCGATAGGAAATATTCTACAAGGAATATCTATTCTGAACAAGGCATGTGGAAGCTGTCTCCAGTTCCATAAACCCCAAGCGTCAGATGCTTTTCACCTCCCTCAGTGTCTGAAGAGCTGAGCTGTCTTCCTGACACACTTTCCCCACCACCCGCTGTGTGCAGTGTTCTGGGGGTGGGCTCCTGCTCCCAGGCCTTTTCAGGGCGCAGCTGCCGGCTGATGTCTGTGTGTTTGCTGCCCTGTGTCTTCAGCTCCTCATTGTGCTGCTTGGAGTATTTTGAAATCTACTTAATGGCCTTAGTAAGGAGAAAACAATGTCTTTGTGTGTTGCCCTGTTAACTGTCATCTTTTTTCATCTTTCCTCCTTCTCTGGCCAGTTTCTTCAACAATCACAGCCCTCTTATTTCCTGTGTTCCACTACACTTAACAATCAGTTTGCCAATTATAGGCTGGCCTAATTATAGCTGTGTTCCACGTGGTGGTAACCAGAGTACACATACCTCGCCGTGTTCTGATTTTTTCACTTAATTTTATATGGAAAATTACAGCGCCTTACTCCTACAAAGTCTCCAAAAATTGTGTGTGTGTGTGTGTGTGTGTGTGTGTGTGTGTGTGTGTGTCGGCTTCCTAATTATATTACATCAAGGGAAAATATTATGATTTACTTCCAGAGTCTGCATAAGATAATTCTGAAATAAAGATTTTGTGACTAAGCCTTTCCTTCTTCATTTGGATTATTTCCATTGGCTAGATTTCCGGAGCTGGGATTTCTGGGACAGAAGAAATTAATATCTTATAACTTGCATTCAGTGTGTCATCACGTTGTACTGCAAATTATGCTTTGATTTTGCGCACTGGATTTTTCTTCTCTTTTCTTTTCCTCCTCTCTCTTATAAGCTGTGTTTCCCTCCTGCTGCTCCAAGTGACTTTAGTTCCTCAACAAGGTGTCATGGAGACTGAGGAGAGGAGGAAACATTTGCACTGAGGAGGATTTTGATACAATGATTAGAATGATTATGATACTAGGAGTTACCATTTCGTGATTTCTTTGTTTTGCACTTTATTATCTCATTTCTTCCTCCAACCACCCTGCCAAGTAAAGTGAAGCCGAGGCAAGTGGCTATAACAATAAGGTTTTCTCATTTCCCACGTGTTCATAAGTAAGGAGCAGGGTGGTTCCAGGGGGGCTGGCAGCTCAATTAGTATCAGCAGGGAGCCAGTCCCTTCCCACGCTTCAGCATCATCAGCTTGTGTGCTGCTTCCTTTCCTTGGTGCAGCCACAGGGAGCATGGACACATTTGCTGGGGACAGTGAGCTGTTACAATTTTCCTTCCAAGGTTTTTGAATATGCAAAGTAGCTACCCAACATGTTATGGTGGAAGGTTCTCACAATACAATGTGATCTTCTAAGATCTGTCTTTTAGCATGCATTAACTGCATATGTGTGCCACATATGTTCCTGGTGCTCATAATTTGCTGCCCACTTAACACGATCATCAAGTACTTAATTAAGGAATCAGAAGAAATGCTGCATTAAGACTTTACCCGCTGCCTGGCTAATGAGAGACAGGACTGTACAATGTGGCTGGATGAGCAAGGAAATGAGGAAGAAGGTAGGTTGAACAACTAGGAAATCTAGATTCTAGCCCCAGCTCTGCTACTTTCTCTGTTACTCTGGGTAAATTACTCAATCTTCTGCACTTTAATTTTCTAATCTGGAAAGCACGAAGGTAAGATGAGGTAGTCCCTAAAATTCCATTCAGCTCTAGTAGTCTGTGGAGACGATGCAATGCAATGAGTAATGCTCTGTGCAGTTAGATAGACAGACACTTTTTTTTTTTTTAAGGAAATGTGCAGGCAGGAACAAAGGCAAGCAGGCAGATAGGCAGGAAGAAAGAGGAAGAAGCAGCATTTAATTTTTTAAATTTTGATTTAGTTGTTTACATTGATTGTTCCCCTAGACCCAGTGTGGGAACCAGGGTCCTTGGGATGTATCTGGACTATGCTTCTTCGGAGCCAGCTGACCTAATCGCTGTTCCACTAGGTTGTGCCTATTATTTTTATTTTATTCATATTATTTTTTAAAAATCTATTCAAAATGCATCTGTATACTATATGAATTGGAGAGGTTAACACTCTTGCATATGAGAGTAGGAAATCATGTAACAATTAGATACAGAATAGAATATTGTGGATTCTTTTAGATTGTTTTTATTTTGCTTAACAAATTGAACTTTGAATTGTTGTCACTAAGTGGCTTGTGACTGTTTTATGTTTACAACACAGCTCATTTTTCAGAATGTCTCTGCGATTTCTTGTTTTCATTTTATTGAAGACACCGTGTCTTTATAACTGAGTAAGGAACATGGCAACTGGGGGGGAAATTTTCATGCCTGCCTTTTTGTGACATATCTCCTCTTAAACAGAAATAGTATCTTGGCCATGGATCTCTTTGTCTCTTGAACAAGAAAACAGGAAAAGGAAACAGCAGTGGGTGGTCTTTTTTTTTTTTTTTTGAAACACTGCAAGAAAGATCTGAAGGATGGCAGCTTTGCACTATAGTAGCTTTGACTTCCGCCTTTACAGTATTTTCAGGAGGTTTCCTGATACTAAGGGGGAAAATAAACCGTGGTCAGAGACTGTCTCCTGAAAAGGCACAGTGAGGGAAATGTGGAAGCGAAGAAAAATGTGTGTGATGCGCTCCAGCCAGGCCTTGAAACGGGATGGCAGTGAGCTTTTGCTATTTTTCTTCCAAGGTTGTTTTAATATGCAAAGTAGGAACTCAGCAGCAGCTGATATTCAATCAGCCACATTTCCTGAACTGGATAGTGTATTTTTAGTTGTCAGAGAAAAAAAAAATCTTGATTAGAAAGGAGATTGGAAGGTCACTTAGCAGTTAGCAACTCAGATAAATATTTGAGACTTTTCTTCATTTTCCAGAGGAGATAACTGTAATTCTGGGTAGCAGCAAGCAAAGTGTTTACTTCAATTCTCTTCTTTTTAGAAAATAAAATTACGTAAGTAATGATGAGTACATTTTCTGCAGGAGAGGCAAACATTATGAAAATCTACAGGACGAAATCAAAAGTTCACCCTCCAATAATCACTTTCCTCTTCAGAAGTAATCACTTTGCTGTACATTTTTACAGTTATCTTTTTTATAATATACTTAAATATTTTGGAACACACACATTTGCATTTTATTGTTCTGTTGGGTCTTTTTCATGTAATTGTCACATTTGTAACTTACTTATTTCATTTAACAATATGTGTGATCTTTCCTTGTTAGTACAAATAAGTCCACTTAGTTATTTTTTGTTATTATAAAAGACTACAGGACAACAAGAAATATAATATGAAAATATTTGCAGATGAAATTATACGATTTTGAGATTTGCTGATAAATAATCAGGCACTAGAAGTAATGAAGTAGCAGAAAGTGGTAGAAGTAAAGAGAAGTAGTTTGGGATGAACAAGACAGGCCATAAACTGATGATTGTTGAAGCTGGGTAGACAGGCATGTCCTATGTTAGCCTCTGCGTTTTATATACGTTTTATATTTTCTATAGTCAAATATGAAAACATATATATGAGACATAACCTAGTGCAGTTTGCCAGAGCCCTGATTCTATCACAGCTCACAGGATCCTGGGACTTCTGGGCCTCATCACATTTCATTTTTCTTTTCTGCAAGAACTCAAAAGTTGCTTCCTCAGGAAACCTCCATTACTTTTCGTGTTAACATTATTAGTCTTCAAACATACCCCCCCCAAAAAAAAAAAAAGAATGCAATTCACACATAATTACACACTAAAGGAATTATTAAGTTGAGGCTAAAATCTGACAGATTTGGCACACTCTGGTGGAGTAGTGGTTTGAGCAACTGCCTATGACTGATGTGCAGACCACATACATCCCAAGGACCCAGGGTCATGTCCTGGGCCAGGGAAAATCAAGATGTAAAACTAGATAAAAATAAAATACTTCTCCCTTCTCTCTCCTCTTACCTGCCTACTATTTTTTATTTCCTACTTTCACCTTTTGTTAAATTTTTTTTTAAACAGATTTAGCCCCTAATCTATAGCATACATCATATTGACTTTAGTTTTTTTATTCCTCCCAACAGCTCAAGAGGTAAGACTTTTGGTCCCTATTTATAGATGTGTAAACTGAGACTAAAGGAGAGGAAGTAACTTGCTACAATCCAGTTTTTTTCTTTTGTATTCTCAATCAAACGTGATATAATTTTGTCAACAATATTTTCATATAAATATACATGAAAAGTGATCAGTAAAAAACTAGGAAACAAGCACAAATCTAAGAAGGAACATTGCCACTATTAGATGAAGTTTCTCAAGAGAAGATGAGCTGGATTCTCTGGGCCACAGTCTGAATTTAGCTTCCTTAGGAAGTGAACATGAGGTTCTTCTGGGGCTGTGCATTTTCTATGTCAAAGCTCACCTTCAGCTCTCAGAAATGAGCAAAACAGAACACTTCATGGGGTGAAAGGGGTATCCTCAGCTGATCCTGGCTGCAGGCATGGAGAGGAAGGGAGAAACTTCATTAGCACTTGATAAAAGAATAGGTGCTTATGCAATATGGTATAATCTATATACTTTTCACTCCTAGAAATACAGCCCAAGCAGTGTTCTAGACCTTGGTTCAGACCCATACTTCAGAGAGATGTAGAGGCTGGGGGAGGTGAGGAGGCGGGGAGAAATCTGGAGTGTGAAGAACCTTGAGTTTCCATCCGTGGCCCCTTTTCCCCTAAAGAGAGAAACATAGTCACTGCATTAAACTGATGTTTCTATCTCAATTAATTCATAGGAATAACAAGTTTACATACCAATGTGTGAGTTTATCTTCATGAACACTCCATGCAGAAAAAGGTGAGGGAAGGATGATGTGATGTACGTTTTTTCACCCTCCATCATTACAAACCTTTTTTCCCTTTAATTACTTTCCCAGTGACATCAGGTGAGTTATGTATGAAATCAGTAGTTCAGAGTTTGCACTAGTAGAAAAGGAAAGAAGCAGAAGCAGGACAAAAGAAAAGGAGGGACATTTAAATACTATATGAGGATATGAGTTCCAGTGCTCCATCCTCAACCGTTTGTAACAAGTGTTAGCAGCAGCAGCAATATCAGATTTCCATTTAGCCATCTGTCAGATCTATTGCCCTTTAAGTCAATTTCACTGTCATTCTTGTTTTACTAAAGGCAGGAAGAGGGTTGAGAAATGTCTGCCGGGCATGTGATAACATATTTAGCTTATAAACTGTTATAACGCTAGGAAATGGTGAACCTTATATAAGTTTTGATTCTCCTTCTTTGTAGGGATGTTTTATCCATATTTGAACAGTCCTTGATTTACTCATTACATGATTGGGGATTCTATCTTCTCTTCTGGCTCACTGGTTCGCTTCTGAATGGACTGAGGAAAATCCTACTAATTGCTGAGTTTGTTCTCTTGTTTGCGAAGTGCTGATATACTCCTCTTGTGAATGTGACTGGGTCATATTTTAAAAGTTGTTCACCCCGTCAGCAGCTTCAAAAATACTGCAATCATTTAAAAATTGGATGAAGAAATATATCTTGAAATTAAGAAAAAAAAAACCTTAAGGATACAGTATTTACCCTTCCTCGGTATAAATTTATTAGGTAGTATCAAATCTAGATTGGTTAGTAAATAAAATAGAAGCTAAAGAAAGAAATAGGAATCAAACATTTAATACACACTGCTGCCACAAGGTGGCAGGCTTGCTCCGTGTTTCCTCATCAGGGCCTGAAAAGGAAAGCCCTCAGCACTTGACTTTAACTACATGTAAGTTGACTTTTAGAAAGGATGACCTAAAATATTATTTTGTTAGTATTATGATGACTTAATAAAAACAGCAAGTTGACCTTCAATAGAGCATTCTAACTCTAGTTCGCAATTTCTTCACTGATTGTCTTCTTGCAATTAAGATTAAAGCCTGGATAGTGTTCTCCAGTAACACAGTCACACTGCAGTTAACTTGATAAGGAATATGACTTCTGGAGTTAGATTGCTTCAGATGTATTTGTTTCCTTTGAAAATTTTAGTTTCCTCAATTGTAAAGTGGTATAAATTATAGTACATATTGTACAGGGTTGTTAGAGGGACAAAAAAAAGTAAGTGCGGCAGATTGACAGACTATTGATCAAACCATGTCTTTTTCTTCCTAGGCAAACATCTAAAACACATTTCCCATCTTTAGCTGCAGTTAGTTGTGACCATAAGAATGAATTGTGTGCAAGGGAATGCGTGAGGAAGAGATTCATGCTACTTCTAGGCTCAGGTAACAAAAATCTGCATTATAGTCTTCCTGTTCTTTCCCCTTTTGCAGGTTTCCCCTGGAAGACTTGTGAAAGATGGCAAAAACACAAAATGAAAGGAAGCTTATTCCCAAATCCCGACATGGAGGAGGGATTTATGCCTTTCAGGAACATTTGTTCTGAACTTTAAATATGAAAAATAAACTTGCATTTGGTAAGCCAGTGAGATTCTTGGATTTAACTATTATGGCAGCTAGGATTAGCTAACATAGAATGCAAACACAGTGCAATACTTGACTCAATACCTATTTAAATATTAGATATTATTAATATAATGACCTAATCATAAACCAAGAATTTCATGGAGTGTACAAAATTTCATCTTTTGTTTTTTGTTTTTTTTTAATTAAAGTAGAATTGCTTTAGTACATTATACGTTTCAGGTGTACGTTGTTATAAATCAACATCTGTGCTACAAGTTTATCAATTTATTCATTTATTTATTTATTTTAAAGAAAAAGTGTAGTCAAGAATGAAGGTGAATAGGCAGGCAGACAGGAAGAGTGAGAGGAGTAAGAAGCACTTTATTTTATTTTCTTTAGTTGTACATCTTATTTGTTCTTCCTGCCCGGGGATGTGAACCGGGGGACATGAGATGTATGTGACCGTGCTTTTACTAGAGGCAGCTGACCAAACCACTACTCCACCAGGGCGTAACTTCCATCTTTTTAAAAACAGTCTATGAGAAAAGTTGTGTGTGGGAGCAGTAAAAATTTGAGCAACTCAGGTATGTAACTGTCAGAAAGTCAATATTTTGTATATATGTATTTTTGTACTGTATACATTTATAAATTTGAGGAAAGAAAAATAGGGGAAAGAAAGTCAAATAAAATTCAAGTTGGTACCATATTTTTTAAAAAATTTAAAGGAAAGGTACAGGCAGAAATGAAGGTGAGTAGGCAGGCAGGTAGGAAGAAAGATGAGGAAGAGGCATTTTATTTATTTTTATTTGGTTGTTCACACTGCTTGTTCCCCACCCCCACCTGGCTCCCATCCTGGAACATGAACCTATTCCTTGGAATATACTGGACTGCACTCCTCCAGAGCCGGCTGACCCAATAGCTACTTCACCAGGGCCTACCTAAATATTTAAAATTATTTTTTCCTTGTGAACAACTTCATCTGTTATGATTCATTCAATAATTTCTCTCAGTATTTTACAAAATGCACTGAACTGTAACATTTATTAGGCTCTTATCGTTTGCTGTCTTCTAGGCTGGGTATACTTGCAGGTGTTTTATATAGCTTGCGTCTCCTTAATCAGATTGATGATGAGAGTATGTTTTTTTAGTTTTGTATTTCCCATAGAAAATAATGGAGTTTTGTGCAAACAGTAATAATTGGTTCTTCAGCTTAAAAATCCTAAGTCTCAGATTTTCCCTAGCATTTTAACCTGTCTATATATGGTGTTTATAAGAATGAAGAATGGGGTACCCTTGTGGAATACAGGGTTTTCATCCAGTGGCGGTGGGAGAAACTGCATTAAATAAATAAAAATGCTACTTCCTTCTCTCTCTGCCTGTCTCTGCTGCCTTCATTCCTCTCTGCCCCATTCCTTTTTTTTTTTTTTTTTTAAAGAATGAAGACTAAAAGCTCTCAAAGTTTACTTCATAGCTGAATAATAATTTGTAGTTTGAGGAGAATAATGGCAGAGTGATATTTTATAGTCAGTAGTTTGGGTTAGAGGAAATTTCAAAGAATAAATTAGTGCCTAATTTTCCATACAGAAACAAGGACAAAATAGAATTAAACCTGTTTTTCCTTTTGTTGTCTTTCATCCTAACCATATATTTCTCCCCATATTTGCTTAAGATGTTTTCCTTAAAAATATTAAAAGTTGTAGGTGAAAAATTTTGACATTACATTTTTAATATAAGGATCTTAGGTTATTTAATTCTGTGTCTTGACTTTTATCTTCAATTTGATTGCTATGCAATATTTTAGTTTTGCCCTGTATCTATCCTCTAAAAATCAGTACTGTTTATAGTTGATGTTCAATTAGATTTTACCAGTGTGTCTGCTCATTTCTCTGCTCCGTGGTTGATGCTCGCATACTCATCTTTTCTCCTCAGTTTAATATTTATTGTTCTTTCTGCAAAGGTCTGTGAGTAGGGCATTCTCTTAGTCTTCATTTGAAAATGTCTCTGTCTTAGCTCACCTTTGATTGCTAGTTTAACTGGACAGAGAGTTCTAATTGAATAGGTATTTTCCCCTGTTGTTTTGAATGTTATTTTATTATCCTCTGGCATTTACTGTTTGTGACAAGGAGACACTTTGTTGAAATAAGTATGCAATGTGACTTTCAGGGCTGTCACTAACATTTGTAGAACTGAAAGCAAAATGACAAATGCAAGACCACTTAGCATGTCTAAAAATGTATAAGCTTAAAATCAAACTAAAAGTTAAAGAAATTATGTTCTCTTTTTCCATATTGACAAATTTAGCTTAATAATAGCTTGTAATGGTCTAAATGACGAAGTCTAAGATTTAGAATTCTTGGAATACTTAGGGCTCCATATTGGAACTTGATGGTAGGCACAGATTACCATCCTGGCCTCTACACCCAGCTCACCTCCCTTCTCTTCCAGTCCTGGCTTCATCCCACACTGCAAAGGGCTTCACACAATGCTTGTGGGCACTCCACTTCAAGTCCTCCTTGGTCACCCCATTGTGCTAAGGGGTGCAGTCTGTCCTTGGGGGGATGGACATAGGGAAGAGGCTCAGGAAGGTCCTGAAAGTGGGCAGGGTACCTGGGTCATGGTTTGCAGGGAAGGGGAAAACTTTGGGTGGGCATATTTTTTGATGCTGCATAACCTCTTTAATGGTTTCTTCCCTACAAGTCTGTTCTCCACACCTACCAGAGACAACTGGGTTTGTTTAATGCTCAGGCAGAAGTGAAGGCACGTAGGCAGTGAGGAAAGAAGAGAGAGAAGGGAAAAACATTTTAATTTTATTTCCATTTAGTTATTTACACTATTTGTCCTTACACACACCCCCGGCCCCCACCACTTGAACCCAGAGGTATGTGTCCTGTGTCCTTCAGAGGCGATTGAGTTAGCAGTTATTCCATCAGGGTGTGCCCAGAGATAATTTTTTTTAATGTAAATTATAGTTTTGTATTCTTTTGCTTAAAAACCCTCTAAAGATCTCCTATTGCATTTGAAATAAACACTTTAAAAAGACTACAAAACTCTGGGTGGTAATTCAGACATGCTAAACTCTTTGGAAAGAGCCTTTACTAAGTAGTTTTTCTGAAACACATTCTCCTACCTGCTCATCACAGGGCTGACTGCTATCTACTGTATAGTTCTTGGATTAAATGCCACCTTGTTTTCAAGTACACTGTCCCCAAGTTTTGCCATCACTGCATCTTTTTCATTTCCTTCAAAGTACGAGTCACAGATTTACTTTGCTCTCTTGTCCTCACCAGATCTACACTCGTGAGACGCTGTAACATTTCCTGGGAAGTCAACTCTGAGGCGGAGATTAGCACGAAGGAAGTTCATTAAGGAGCACTCTAGTCAACCAAGAGTGAAAAGAGAAAGCAGGGTTGGGTACCCACCAGTCAGGAGACACTGGCTGCACAGACGGTGGCCTGACTTTGGGCAAAGCAATTCTGTTCGGTCGAAGCAATTTGTAAGAGGGCTGATAGCAGTGGTCTGGGCAGGACCACAGGGGAGATGGCCCAGGTCTGTGCCTCTCAAATCCGTTTTCTTTTAAAGATTAAGTAGGCATTTCCTTTATTTGTACTTTAACTTATAAACCAGCCAGCCAAACTGCTACTATTAGTATCAAGAAGCAGCAAAATACAAAACATTTTTACTAAAAATATTAGCATGATGAACAAATTATGGGTCATAGTTAGAAGGTAAAAGGGGCAGAGGTAGTCATGAAACACATTACAGCTTAATGCTTCAGCTTAATTATTGAACTTGCTAACAAATAAAAACCTCCTAATCCCAGAAAATATGACTAAATCTTCATTATAAATCTTTGTACTTTTATTTCCTTCCCCAGGAAGGGTTCTAGATGCCAGAGCTATCCAAGCAATGTTCTACCTAGTTACCTGTAGTAGAGACATTTTTATCATGTTGCCCATAGTAGCCAAGGCTACCAAAGTCTGATTAGATGCCAGTCTTCCCCTCCCACCCCGGTGGATACAATAGGCCTACTGAGATGCAGGACATCCAAGCAGAGATACGGAACTCAAAGAAGAAATATCCTGCAGGAAGTAACCGAACAGTCGCTGTCCAAACTGAGACTGAATAAATAAACGCTTCTTCATACTCTTCAGAATTTGTTGGATACCAAAATACTTAGTGGGCTGCTGTGTTAAATTATGGATTTTCCCAGCAGTGGCTGGTTGGCTAGTTGGTTTATAAGTTTAAGTACAAATAAAGGAAATACCTATTTAATCTTTAAAAGAAAAAAAGAAAACAGATTTCAAGTGGCCTACAAATCACTGAGAGAATGTTGCTCAAACTTCATCTGGGCAGGGGCGGGGGAGAGGTGCAGAGACTCTTCTGCACAGCAGTGAGACTGATTGCTCCCAGCCTGGCATTCCTGGCTTGAGATCACCAGGTCTGGCTGCTCCAGGATGGATTATTCCAGGTTTGTTTGCGCCACACTGGAAGGCTTCCAGAAGTGTTCAGCGTCACCCCTGATGGTATGAACAGAGGCAGGGATTTTCTGTAGGTGCTGAGACCTGAGTCAAAATGTTGCTATGCTTTGGCCAGCTGTTTTTTCCTGCTATCTCTTCATGCTCTGATTCTGGAACCAAGTCTTAACCTGTTTGTAGCTAGGGATCAGGATGCTGGAAAGTTCTTGCATCTGCTGGAGACTGAGAAAACTCAGTCTCTGAAATCTGTCACGAGTTTCACACAGCTGGATCTGAGAGAACACCATTCTGCTCTTCTGTTTCTTGACTGGGACCTTACCTTCCTTCTCTTCTGTGCACTTCTCTCCAGAAGTGGGCAGAAGTTTTATTTTGGGACTGTTGAACAAATCAGGATTATCTTGAATAAGCAGGTCCATGGAGGAAAGAAGAGGAAAAACTGGATCCGCACTCAAGTTGTTGAGTTGGAAAGAAGGAAGAAAACCCCAAAAGTTCCAGTAACAGGAGCCAACCAACTAGTGAAAACTCACTCTCTCTCTCTCTCTCAATCTCTCTCGGTCTCTCTCCCCACCTGCCCACCCTGCCGCCCCCCCCCACCCCGCCCCGACAGGTGCAGGCAAGAATTAAGGCAAATAGAGCTAGACAGGCAGAGGAACACAGAGGAGGAAGAAGCACTTCATTTATTCAGTTGTCATTCTTAGTTGTTCACCCTGGCCTCATGACAGGATCCCAGGTCCCTGGAATGTATGTGGACTGCGCTGGCTGAAGAGAGCGAAACAAAACACTACTCCACCGGCATGGGCCTCAGATCCATTTTCTTCATAGTAGGTCTGGGAGTAACTACTTCAGGATGCTTGGCAGACCTCTATTCAACTGGGGGAAAAGTAGAAAAGGAAGGTTAGTAAGATGAACCACAAGCCCCCTGCTGTTGCATTGGTTCTTGAGGCTGTAAACTATGTTCATCCTTGCCCTCCTTTGTTGTGAACCTCTGAAGGTTCAAGTATTTACCTAATGGAGTGACTCAGATTCTCAGAACTGACGAGTTCCAGTTTCTGTTCATCACGTGCTTCGCAGAGTGTGATGCACTTGTCCATTTGCCATCAGAATTGCACAAGATGGTACTAAAAGATGTCTGAGTTAATTTTCTAAGTGCCAAATATATGCCTCCCTGGCTCTCCTGTGTAACAGTAGCTCTACTGTCTCTTGATCATGAGTCCATGACATCTACCAGGATCTTTTTCTTGCCTTCTAGGCTTGGCATGAGTGCGTCAAAGTACTTGGGATGGTGGTGTATCTTAAAGTTCATTGAAGACTCTTATTGTGTTTGCTGATAGAAATGTTCCCTATTTGGGAACCAAGACTTAAACCAACCGTTACAGCTGTGAAGATGAAAAGCACAAGTTCCCCAAGTGGGTCACTGGAATTGATGTTAAAAAGGGATATTCCTGCTTCCACACCTTGGATCCTAACCCCAGATATTCCCATACAATACAGCACCATGTAATGACTGCTTAAGTGCATTACTGCATCCTGCAGGCTATCACTTTATCTTCACGAGGGATCATTCCCAAGCTGGCACTTCAGCCAGGCTTTCAACAGGCTTTTCTATGGCCTTCTATGGCTTTTCTATGTCAGTATCTTCTGGGTAGTATGTCATATGATAGGTTCAATGGCTTCTATGGTCATGTGCCCATGGCTACATCTTCTTCGCTGTAAAGTGAGTTCCTTGGCTAGACATGAGATGCCATGTTGGTGGGTAAATAAAATATAAATTCTTGGAGAGTCATCTTGTTAGAGACTCTGCAGGTAAGAAAGACAAACACACAGAATATGTGTCTATTCCTGTTAAAATTAATGAGTGTCCTGACCAAGGTGAAAGGGACCCAATATGGTCATCTTTCCACAATGTGGTTGGTTAGTATCTTCAAAGATATTTCAGTAGTGGATCTTAGTAAAGGTTTTTGTTGCTAACAGATTAGTCATTTGGCCTAGCAGAAGTTAGATGAACGTTGGTGAGTGGGAGATCATAGTATTGGGACCATGTATAGCTTTCCTCTTTTCTCTCTTCATGAGTCCATTGCACCAGTACTGGAGTGACTGATGGAAAAGCAGGCTGACAACTAGTTGAGTCATTCTACTTGGGCACTTGATGCCTTTTTCAATGATAGATAATCTCAGGATCTGTGGAAGAAAGGGATGAAAGCAAGATTGGGAAGAAGAAGAAAGTAGACTGCTGTATAATCACAACCAGGCTTCAGCCAATCCTATGGGAAGTCTGAAGCTAGGATGACTCTTCAGAGTTTTCCCTTGTTAAGATGAGGCGTAACAACCCCACATAAACCAGTCATTTGTAGTAAGTAGGCTGCCCCTATAAGGGGCATGTTATTGGGTAAAGCAGCTTTCATTAGTGAGATAACTACTAAAGAGGGGTTCCAGTGTACAACCTTCTCAGAGGTTGGGAGAATAAATTCCTTCAGTCTTAAAGGGGAGATAGAGTAGTATACCATACTACCCACAAAAGAGATCATTACTATTTTATTCAGCAATCTATACCCAAGTTTAATATAATGCAAGGTCCTTTCTTAGTTTGGAGTATAAAGGTCACATTTCATTCCACCTCCAACATCTTACTGTGAAAATTTCAAAGTTTAAAGAAGAGTACAAAGAATATCTCTATTTAACAGTTAACATTTTGTCATTTAACTATTAACATGTTGCCATTACACATATTAACATGTGTGAGTGTATACATCTATACATCTATCTAGAGACGATATTAATTTTTTGATGAACCATTTACAAACCTCATGACATTATGCAATTAAATACTCTGGTATGCATCACTTAAAAATAAGGACATTCTCAATATTGCTATAGTCATATCTGAAAACAAACAGTAATCCTCTAATATCTAATATTGAATCCATATTAAACTTTGTGATTCTCTACAAAATACCTTTAACAAATTTTAGAACCATGATTTTATCCACGATTCATGTATTACTTGAATATCATGTTTCTTTAATTTCTTTAAACCAGCAGTAGTCTGCTAATTTTCCTCATAAACTTAACTTTTTTAACAGACAAAGATTGGGAGAGTTCTCATCTTATCTCAATTTGTCTAATTTTTTCCTCGTCATGTCATTCCATTTGTCCTAGGTAACTTAACTTTATTATTAATAAGCCAATGAGGTAAGTCCCATCTGAGAATCTTCTTACAAGCCCTATCATCACCCTGAGGTCATTTGAAAAATTGTTAAGATCCAAGGGTCAGTCCTGCTTCATGATCAATTGCAGTCAAGACTCTCATTCCTTGGATGACCTAGAAATCTTGTAACTTCAATTAGAAGGCTCCCTAATGAACCATGTTCTTTCTGCTGGTAGTGCCAGGGCATGCCTATACACAAGATTTGAAACAAGTGTTGGTGAGGATGAGGAAAAAAGGGAACTCTTAGAAATGGTTGATGACAGTGTAACTTTGTGCAACCATTATGGAAAGTAGTATAGTGATTCCTCAAAAAGTAAAAAAAAGAAATTCTTGATGATGTCATTATCTCACTCCTGGGTATTCACACCCCAAAACCACAAAACACTAATTCGAGGAGCTGTATGCACTCCCATGTTTATTGAAGCAAATACAATAGTCAAGAGATAGAAACAACAATTATTCATCAACAAAGAAGATGTGGTATATGTACATAATGGCATACAACTCAGCTGTTAAGAGATGAAATCCTG
Source organism: Solenodon paradoxus (assembly GCA_004363575.1). NCBI lineage: Eukaryota > Metazoa > Chordata > Mammalia > Eulipotyphla > Solenodontidae > Solenodon > Solenodon paradoxus. The sequence goes on along the minus strand of RJWH01000323.1, from coordinate 779,600 downwards.
CCATTTGAAACAAGATGGATAAACCTAGAGGGAATAATGCTTAGTTAAATAAGTCAGATGGAGAAAGACAAACATTGTATGATTTCATTAATATGTTATATAAACCAAACGAACAAATGAACCAAGTCAAACAAAAATAGACTTTTAATCTATAAGAACAAATTAGTGGTTAGCAGAGGGAAGGGGGAGAGAAATAGGCTAAATAAAAGGATTCAATTATGTGGTGAAAGGTAGACTTGGACTGTTAGTGGTGAACTTAATGTAATATATACATATGTTGATTGTTAATGGTGTACAACTTAAGCCTAAATAATGTTAAATGAAATAATATTATTTCAACAAAATTTAAAAAATCTTATTTGGAACAAGTAATTTTGCTATTTTTAGGGAACAATTACATAAAGTTTTTTTTGGGAGGAAGAGAGTGAAAAAAATCACCTAGCACTAGTCCATGGGCCAATATTAGGTGAAGAGCCTTTGATGTGTCTGGTTAAGTTACTCAATTCAATAAATAATTCTAATGCTGATAAATATATTATTATTTCAAGTACACAAATGTTAACCTAATTAGGTTTCCTTTGTCCTATAGGTAAATGAGGTCAGTAAGTGCAGCCATACATGTTTATTTGCTTTTCCTAAGTAAGTTTCATGTCTTCTCACCTTTGAACATACTGCTCTCTCCTGGAAAGTTCTTCCCCACCTTCTTCATCTAAATACTACTTGTTCTGCAAATTCACCTACCCAGGAAGTTTTTCCCTTATTTAATTTGTGATCCCTAATTATGTTCACTTGGTACCCTGTACTGGAATAATAAACCAGCCTACACATTCCTTGAGATCAGCAACCACATTTTATTCACCTTTTTATCCTCCAGGATGCTCCAAGTGTGGCATCTGGGACATGATCAGCACTAAGTGCCCGGGAAATATATGATAGCTCCCCCCAATTTTTCCTCAAACTTGCTTTACAGAAGTTTCTTTGATAGGACTATGGCCTAAAGAAATGGATTTTTGCTATGACCTCGATCAAGTCACTTCTATGTTATTGAGGGTCTATTAAATGGGCTCTAGTTCAGTGGATTTTAACGGCACTTACTGAGCCCAGAAGTCCTGTTTCACTGAGGAGACAGCAATAGACAATTTACTTACAGAATATAAAGAGTACATTTCTGGGGAATGTAAGATTTAAGTGTCAGACTATGTACAATAACTTGGAAATATGGGAAGTTCACTCTGAGTAAACAATGGCTAAAACTGTTGAATCAGGGAGGAGGAAGTGGAAAGGAAGACAAAAGTAGGTGGTATTCGACCTATATTTTGAAATATGAACAGGTGATTGACCTATACCTTGGATGTTGTTTAAAAAAGGCCTGATCTGGATAGTAGTTAAAGCAGTAAAAATAGATTTTACTCTGGAACTACTGCAATAGAGGAAAAGAGACCTCAGTACACAAAGGGGTTCGATTCCCTTATTGCAGCAATTTCTAAATAAATTATGTTTTTGCTTATCTAACCACTGTCAGGCTCTGGTTTTCCTTGCTAAAGGAGAGGTAGTGATTTAGGGCATTTCATAATAAAAGACTAAACAAATGAAAAGGAGTAAAGCAATTTAGGGAAACAGTAATCCAAAGGTGGAGGAATAGTCAAGGAAAACAGGAATTCTCTGTAGCCAGAGGCTAGGAGTATGGAGGAAGTACTGGAAAATGAGGAAAATTAGGCTTTTTAGCAGATTAGCTGAGTCGTTCAGTGATATTTAGAAAACGAAGTGTTTTTCTATTCATGGGAACTCAAATGGGAAAAGTTAAGTTTGAACAAGATTGCTTGGAAAGTTATGGCAAGAGCTTTGGATTTTATTCTGTGTAGACAACTGGGGGTTTTCAGAGAGCTGCACGGTATTTTAGGAAGAGGCTTGTGGTCTCGACAGAAAGGCTGGAGCAGCATAAAGCGTCCCTTCTCCCAGTCTGTTCATTTATAAAAAGAAAAGGGTTGGGTCATTGCCGTCCTAGACCTCCTCAAATTTTGACAGCTTATGTCCTTCCACTCCCTGGGCTCTGCACCTCCTGATTTTGATTAGTTATCTCCTTCCCCATGCCCAGGCCTTCCTAGAGTTTTTCACTAATAGATAAATTCCGGCCGGCACGTCTCGGGAGTAAAAGCAGTTTCTGCTCCAAGGTCCTTTGTCCTAGGTCGCACCACAGAGGTAGAGCCTGGAGAGAGCAGGGCGCCTTTCGTGCGTCCTCTGGTCCCTGAGATAACGACGCCGCCGAGTCCCGGCAGCCAGTAAGCTCCACCGCGACTCTGCGCAGAGCCTGGGGGCTGGCCTCGGACTGCCAATCGGCGTCTACACAAGTCACCCGTCCGCGGACCGGGGGCCCAAAAGGCACAGGGTCCTGAACCCGGCTCCGCGAGCGACCCCAACCAGCTCAGCGCAGCGTCACGTCACGTGAGGCGGTCCCACCCACGTGACCCGGCCGGCCCGGCCCCTGGCGCTCCGCCTCTCGCTCTTCCCCTTGGGCCGCCTTAGGCGCCGGCGCTCACTGGCGTTGCTCCCGCCCGCCAGGCTTCCGAATCCCAGCGGCTACTCCCCACGGCGGCTGCACCCAGCTGGACGGCCCGCGGCCGCGGCTGACCTCCCAGGTAGCCAGTGGGACGCGGGTCCGAGCTCGCGCAGGCCGCATCCGCCCTGTCCTTCTCCTTGCTACCCCTTCCATGCGGTCGGGGCCGGCTTGCCCCGTTACTCCTGCTCCTTCCCTCCTTTCGCCTCCTCGGCGGCTGGCCCGGGCCGGGCTTCCCGCGGGCCGGACGCCTTTAGCTCCTAAGCTAGCTTTTCCTCCAAGGGTGGGGAGGCTGGAGAAAGTTTTCCCTGCTCCCTCTGTTTTGAGGCGAATGGACGGGGTTTTGCTGGTGGCTGAAGTCTGTCACAACGCGGGGCGCTGTTTTCCTGGAGACCTCCGATTCCCCCCCCCCCCCCCAGTCCTTCTCAAGATTTTGGCATCTCCTTGCTTCCGTCCTGGAGGGGAGCGGAGTCCCAAGGCGTATTCTTGACTGTTTCCCATTTCTTCTGATCACTGACTCCGCAAAGGGCCATTCACTTAAAGGGACCTTTACCCAGGAGTGTGAAATGACATTTCTCATGTCCTCCTTTCGAGAATCTCTTCTATTTAAGATGACCATTGAGGCAGCTCTGAAAGTGACTTTTCTTTTATATTTGCTTGTGAGACACTCCAGAGTCATCTGCTGCAGAACTCTCTGCAGCTGGGAAATTACAGTTGTATAAAGCAATAGTAAGTTATTTATTTAAAAAGAAGATGAATAGTCTTATTTGTCTTTGGCTGATTGTTTTGGGCGAGGATTATAGCCCCTGGAAGAAAAAACTGTAAGTTTCTGCTAAGTGGTATGTATCATGGCTAATAACTTCAAAATATCAATGTATAAAATGCTGAAAGGAATGGAAAAGTGATTTAACCCCAATGGTAGTTTTATAGTGTGCTATAAACTTTAGAAAGTTTCCATTTGAAGTGCACACTGGATGAAATTCACGTTTCTGAACTGCTTTCAAAAGGGTTGCACATATAATTGTATATTTAGATTCTATTAATACAGCAGTTAACATGTGGAATGGGTATCTTTTAATCCATTGTGTGAATGCCAGTCTACTTAGTAATAATTCCATACAGGTCTTTTTTCTTCTACCCTCTAGTCTCTCCTCAAGAGGAAGGATTTTTTTTTTTTTTAAAGGAAAGGTTCAGGCAGGAATGAAGATGAGCAGGCAGGCAGGCAGGCAGGAAGAGAGGTAGAAGAAGCATTTTATTTTATTTGTATTTAGTTGTTCACATCACATTGTATTTAATTGCTCACATCATATCACACCACTCCCCCACCCCCACCACCAGGGAGCCAGATCCTTGGGATGTACCTGAACTGTACTCTCCCCAGGCAGCTGACCCAACCACTACTCCACCAGGGTGCACCCACCTGGGATATTAATCTTTAAAGAGATTTTCTACAAAGTGATTTTTATACATGTCATCCAAATGATCAAGTTCTGGGAACTTTGGAAAACAAATAGTCATAAAAGCCAAAGCTATCAATTTTGCAACTTAGAATTTTTTTAAAAGATTTTAGCTTAAAAAAGTGCCCTTACCTTCTAGCAAGAACTTGGCTCCATCATACTTAGCAACTCAAGCTGGGAAGTCTGAGATTGTATCCTTTATCTGAAGGAATGGGGAAGATGAAACTGAAAGGAAGTCGAAGGCCTTACTTATTATTATACTATTCTTTCTGTGTGTACTACATTTATTAAGTCATACATAGGAAAGAAACTTTGAACCCTCAAGGAATCTAGAGTTCAGGCAGGACATTAGAACATACTTTTAAATGTTCTATGGTTTGTTTTTTAACTCAAAATATTAGATATTGTGTATGTGTTGAGAAATGCACGAGTGATATTTTGAATATCATCAGAACGTAACCAGAATAGAATTTGTAGGTGAGGTCAGTTAATCAAATAATTACTTAATTATGTATTGACTCACAATATGGACTTAATAAGAAAAGATTCCAAGTACGTTCAGGCTGCAATTGCAAACAAAATTTCAAGGAAAAATTGGAAGAAAGTTTAGAAGATAAAGCAGCATAAAGACTATTACCTGTAATTATACCATGTAAAGTTAACAGTATTTGGGGGATATCAGTCCTTTACAATACAAATTCACTGGGTTACTGTTCAGAAACAGTGAGATTTCAAACTGCACTCTACTGTGATATACAAGTCTAGCTATTCCCGACTCCAGGAGAGCCAATAGCAAAAATCTCGAGTATTGAAGAACTTAGTGAAGTCTATTTGATTCTTGAGTTTAGGTAAAGTTTGAATAGTAAGAGTTCAATTATCTGGGTTTATGTTTTTTATTAGATACATTTCTTTAAAGTGAGATCATACTCATGTATGCGTAATAAATTACAAGGTGTGAAAGGACTTCAGGAGATACTGAATCCTATCAGGGAAGATTGTACGCAGATCTTTCCTAAAGGATGGTGTCTGTCCTTCCCACAACCCTAGAAAAGAAGGTTCCTTGTCTTTTCTGGGATTAGCATTGCAAAAGACAACAGAATATATTTGCCAAGTTGATATTTTCAATACTTAAGAAAATGTTCTAGTTTTTTGTTTTTTTTTAAATTTTTTTGAGGAAGAAGTACTTTATTAATTTTTATTTAGTTGTTCATATTGGTTGTGGGTCTTGAATCCAGTACCATGAGGTGTATGTGGAACTGCTCCCAGCGTGTACAAAACTCGTAGACCACCAGGGCACACCAAAAATTGTTCCAGTTTTGAAAATAGACAAAATTTATCCCCCTTAAATACTTCAATCCAGAACTCAGTGGTATAGTGGAAACATCCAGTAGTAATGTTTGCAGCTGTGGTAGAGTATTTACAGAGCTGGCTGCCAGGAAATCCTCACATACCTGTACTGCACTATGCCCCTCTGTCAAGGGATGGAGTCTTACTTCTGCTCCATTTGAATCTACGCTGCCCTTGTGACTCGTTTTGACTAGTGGAATGCATTTGGAGTGGTGACTGTCAGTTCTAGGCATAGTTCTTAAGGGGAATGCTAGCTTTCGCTTTCACTCTAGAAAGCCAGTCAGCACATAAGCTCTGGTGGAGCAGGAGTGAACACCTGGAGTGGACCAGATTTGTGAGTGAACCTGTTTGAGCTCTAGTTGAGCTCTGAGTGTCTATGACTACATATCTAACCCAGCTGAGTCTAGTCAAAACATAGAGTTGAGAGAAACAACAAATTGCTTTTGTTTCAAGCTACTGTGGTTTGAAAATGTTGTATTACGCAGCAAAAGATAACAAACAACAATATAGCACCTGTGTCAAATATAGCACCTTGGTATAAATCTGGTTTGAGTATAAATCAATCCCAGGATGTAATTCTGAGCACAAAATTGCAGCAACATGTTTTAATGATAAATCTCTAATTAAATCTTCATGGTACATAGAAATATACTTAGTGAATTAGTTAAACTGAAGACTGTGGCTATGTCTCATACTCCACAAGGTAATTGATTAAATAAAACATGATTTTCTTTTGCATAATTGTTTTTTGTATATATGATTGTTTTATCAGCCTTAGCACTTTGTGATATGATTACCTAACATGCTTTAAGGAATTCTCTTTGTTGAGATGATGCAGTGTGTGGTATTTCTTTTAATTTGTTACTGAAGTAATGCTGTGATTGTAGATGTAAGTCCTAATAGTAGAGATGTAAGATCTTCTGTAGTGAAAATATGTATGAGAAGGCCTTTTTTCTCAGTGGTTGGAAGAATGACTCTTAAGTAAACTGCAATTTCTAATGTGTATGTCACAGAAATGAATGATAGATTTTTTTCAGGAGCATTTCTGTCATTGCCTTCAAATGAGGAAATCCTCTGAGTAAATTTCCATTCCAATTCTGGTTAGATCAATTTTTTTCTTTTGTAGGAAAGAGGTAAAAAAAGAAACAAAACAAAAACCAAAACTCACAGGAGATCAGAAGGGTAACTTTATATAGACTTAAGGTCTCCAACTTCTACTGAGCTCTGTCTTAGCATCTTTTTAGATTTCCCTGGTAGTGGTCTTCCTCATCCTTTCTGATGGCTGCTTCAGACTTTTTATTCTAATTGCTTCATTTCACTTTTATTGCTACCTCCCCTCTTATTCTCAACAGAAAGTCTTCTCTTTATTCACAGGAAAAAAGTATGTTATCAGAAGATAATGCACCCAACTGCAAATAAATCTATGATGAGAAACCAGTATAATGAAAAAGAATAATAAGTGTTGGTGAGGATGCAGAGCAGTTGAAGCCTTAATAAATTGGTGGTGAAAATTAAAAATGAACACTCAGCAGATTCTCAGTAGCGGAGCGGGCAAGGGGGTAGATGTGATCAGAGACACAGAGACGGATACTATTCCCCAGCATATTTAAAATAAAAAGATTACCTTCAACTACAGCCCGTTTGACAATTTCTACCCTATTCCTCTTTTTTCCTGAACAAATTTCTTGAACAAGTTGTTCATACTCGTTGTTGCTGCCTCATCACCATTCACTTGCTCGCCAGTCTGCTGTAATCTGGCCTCTTCCACCTACAATCTCACTGATGCTCTCCTTGTTAAGGTCAACAGTAATTCTTGTTAAATGCAGTGGACATTTCTCAATCCTTACCTTGTTTGGTCTCTCAGCAGCATTCAACACTGATTCTACCTCACCTGTGTATTGCTCAGGTCCTGAGGCTTTTGTGACACTGTATTCTGGTTTTCTTCTTACTTCCTGTTTCTTCATTCTTTTTTATAGAGTGCTCCTTTTCCCTTTGCTGTTGGAATTTCTTTGAATTCTGTCCAAGATTCTCTTCTTACTCCACTTACTTCTTACTCAACCCAGGTGATCACATGACAAATTTCCAAATTTCTTTCTTGATCTTCAGATTTATTGATCAATATCATTTGGACATATTCACTTTGATACCTCCCAGGTAAATAAACAAAGTGTTTGGAGTAGAACTCCTCATCTCTCCTGGAACTTGCTGTCCTGTCTTCTTGTAATAAATGACATTTCAATTTGCTCATATACTGAAATTCAGTATCTGGTATAATCCTGAGCTCTGCCTTTTCCTATCCAGTCAGTTACAGAATCCTTTTAAGTCTGCCTCTTGTTCAGTTTTCTCTGTTTCCCTGGTGTATGCTTCCATTCTTTCTTTCCTAGTTTACCACAGCCACCTTTAAGCACTTCTTCCTCATCTCCATTTTGTCTCTGCTAGCCAAAGTAATCTTTCTAGACATATATTGATCAGACCACCTCCCTGCTTAAGATTCATGTTGTTCTTAGGGTCAAGCATTTTGGCTTCAGCCATACTAAATTTCTTTCAGTTCCTGCAACCAGAACTCTACTGGCACATATGTTTATGTTCCAGGTGTCTGCTTTCTCTTCAGGTAGCTGACACTTCCCAGTTTTGGTGCTTCCACAGCATATGAACCTCCCCATCAGAGCACTGGCCACCCTGTGGTAAACATCTCTTTATACGTGTAGACCTTTTGACCTCAAAAATTCTGCTGGGGGGTGGGTAGTATTGTCCTGTTTACCTAGAAGACGTTCAGTGAACATGTTAAACTTAGATTGGTTTTGCCTCTCAATTGGTGGAATTTTAGTGTGGCTCTAGACTGTTGCAAGATACAGGTGATTTTTTTTATATAGCAGACACTAGAAAATGATAATCACTTTAGGGATATCCACATAGGCAAGATTGTACCACAGTAGATTTGAACTTGGGTACCTCTTTGAACTCATGAGAAAATAAAATTGAATGTTGTGTTCCATACATTTCTTTAACCTGTTGACATCTTTTTTTATTTTTTAATTTTTTTAGGAGATGTGTGCCGGCAGGAGTGAAGGCAAGTAGGCAGGCAGGAAAAGAAAGGAGGAAGAAGAATCTATTTCATTTTTATTTAGTTGTTCACACTGGTTGTTTCCCCCCCAGACCTGAGACTCAAACCCAGGGATATGTGGTAGCCACCGCTCTACCAGGGTATGCCTTACCATTTCTATTTTTGTGGTCTGTGTTGCTATGCTGTATATTTGGTACAACAAAAAGCAAATTTGTAGAATATAATTTATAGAAGATCTAATCATGAAGGTTTCTTTTCTGGTTTCCTTTTGAAAACAGTATCTCTTATAAAAGTATGACTTTTATAAGATCACAGTTTCACAATCCTGGATATGTTGTTTTTTTGCTAATACTATTACGACTTAGGTTGTGCTTTTTTAGCCTTAGCATGTAGCATTAGTAGAATTATTTCTTCACTTACAATGACCTGCCAGATTCCCTATGTCCTAGAATTGCTTAAACCTTCTGTGTAATTAAATGAAAGTAGCCTCTTGAATGATGAAGTGAAAGAATTGCTTCCAGAGTCATAGTTGCAAATTATACTTCAAGTTACTTCCTGGAGAGTAACAGTTTCCTCTTAAATGGGTGATAAAGTTGAATAGAACTGATGAGGCAAAGGGCAGCCAATGAAAGTTAGGAAATTCTAAAACAGCAGTGATACTGTGTTTAAATGAAGGTAAGAAGTTACCTTGTTACCTGCACAACTGTTATCTTTATGAAGAGTAGCATAAACTCTTTTTCACAATACTACGTTCTCAGAGCCTAGTCTTTGTGAAATTTGTCAAGTATTCAGGACAATTATTTCCCTTTCATTCTTGTAGCTTGCAGAAAAGAGAAGTGAATGACAGCTGCTCTAGTAGCTGGGGTAGTATCAATGTCTGAGTAAATCTCTGAAATGTTACTTCTTTGTAATACTTATCCCATAGAATGGGCACAATAATTTTAAAGTGTCTTTTTGTTTAAAAAATATGGAGGTTGATTCTGTCTTAGAGGCTCCTCGGTACTTGGGATATACATCTGGTGTTTCATCAGAATAAGTATGAAAGAAATTGATGAGTAACATTGGATTCTTCTGTAGCTTGAGTGGTTCTTGTTTTAATTGCTTTTATTGTAGCAAAGTATGAAATCAGTTATAAAGTTGTATTCCCAATTTGTAGTTTTTATATTGTTGCAACTGTTGTGCACAAAGACTCTCTGTGTATGTTGTACCCCATCTTTTATTTAGTTTCTCCACTTATATTTGTACAAATATACTCGAATCTGATTTTCAGTTAGACCATAAGCTCCTCAGAGACAGGGGACTGTGATGGTATTGCTCTTTATGATTTCCTTTAGCATCCTTGAGATATGGGGTCATTGTCAGACAAAGAATTAATATATACTGTTATTTATTTCACATTATGACAACAGTCCTTTTTAAGTAAAATGTCTCTTTTGTTTTTATTTTCAAAGGAGAGGTGCAGGCAGGAGCACAGGCAAGGCAGGCAAGAAGAAGGAGAGGAGGAAGAAGCATTTTATTTTAGTTTTATTTAGTTGTTCACACTGGTTGTTTCATCCCCAGACCCAAGACCTGAGCCCAGGGGTATGTGGCCTGTGCTCCTTCAGAAATGATTGATCTAACCACTGCTCTACCAGAGTGCACTGAATGAAACATCTTAAATTTCATCAAGAGCTACTTAACTATACATAAATTACTATTGTAAGCCAGTTTAGCAACTTAAACTGATAAATCATCACCCATCAACTTATGAAAATAGAGAAATAGTAGAAATAGGAATCTTCATTGTATAAGTGCTTTAACTTAATTTTTTATAATTTAAAATGTAATTTTTCATATTTGACATTTTTTTTACAAATAGTCTAAACCTGACTTCAGCTTGTATGCTGAAATTCTGCAGTCTCTTTTAAATGGATTGTTCCAGCATTGCTGTTTTCTGTGAGAATATCAGCTTCCACAAAAGAATGATAGAAGCTTGCTTTATACACCCAACAATCACTCTAGAGGAGTCAGAATCTTGGTGCTAATCAGCTCTGCAGGGCTGCTTACTGTATTCTGACCTCTTTTTCCTTAGCAAGCTTTTAGGTCAGCAAACGACAAGTCTAGAGGTTCCATCGGTAGCTTTGGTCTCCTGTTTGCCAGTAACATTCTGGTTGGAATGGGATGATTGAAGTGTGTATGGAAGCCGCATGCTAAATACTAAATACTAAATACTAAATTTCTAGTAATGAGACCATTATTTCATCAAAAAACATAGTTTCTTTTACTATTTTCCATTTCCTGTTGTTTCCTAAAGCTCTAAACATATTCCAGTATATTTTTGCTCAATTAGCAAAACAAAACATTCCCCCTCCCTCCCTTTCTGCTTGGTTCCTAGGGGAAGGAAAGTAAATTTGTCATAGAGGGATCAAAAGATTGGTCCTATACTCCTTCAGCCTTCCAGTTCTAAATGTAGATGTCTAAAATCGGATGTTCTGTTTGTCCTCCTGACTGCATTTGCTTTCAGAGTGTAAAATAAAAAAACCTTTTCTTCCCATGCCACAAACTCTCTAAGGAACAGTGCTAGTTGCTAGGAAAAGCCATTTCAAGGCTTAGATATTGATCTATACCCCTGATGGACACAGACTAACTCCATGGGCACGTTCTTTCCTTCCTTCCTTCCTCCCTCCCTCCCTTCCTCCCTCCTTCCATCCCTCCCTCCCTCCCTTCCTTCCTGCCTGAATGCAGGCAGGAATGAAGGTAAGCAGAAGCAAGCAGTCAAGAAGAGAGAGGAAGAAGGAGCACTTTATCTTATTGTTTATTTTGGTTGTTCACCTTGACCTGGGACATGAACTCTGGCCTTGATACTTATGTATACTGTGCCTGTGGAAGGTGTCCGACCAAGCTGCTACTTCACCAAGGTATGCCAGGAATATATTTTCACATGCTAAAGAAAATATTGAAATCCAAGTGGGTTGGCATATTATTCTCTGAGAGCCTTAAACTCTTTCCAACATTTGCTTGTATTTCTCTTTTATATTCTTTTACCTTTGCTTTATCTCTATACAGTAAAATTGATTCACCCATTCATGCACAGTGTGTGACGATTCAGGCTGAGCATAGAAATGCTACTTAAAAAGCATTTCCTAAACAAATTAATGGATAAAAAAGATTGCACTATCTTATAGAAATGATTCAGAAGTAACTAATTTGCCTGATACTACTAATTACAACTCATGATTATCAATAACTCATAGATCAAAGGACTTCTCATCATACAGTTTGGTCTAGTTTGAATTGCTGTGTGTACTATTAAGTACTAAGAAGGCTGTATTTCTTTTAGATATAATTCCATTTAGAATTTCTCTAATTTGAACTTGCCTCGCCAAGACAATTAAGAATTATCATTGTATTTTTTAAAAAATACCTTTTAATACTGAAACCCTCTACATTTTATCAGTCTTTTGAGCTTATTATTCTAGGCTTGACATAAGCTCATAGGTTAATAGTTCATTTTTTAAAAATTGTGGTAAATAGGCATAAAAGAGACCATTTTAACATTTCTGAGTATGCAGTTTAATGACATTAAATGCTTATATTGTTGTGCAGCCACAGTCCATCTCTACAACAGTCTCATCATCTCAAAATGAAACTCTATCCATTGAAATAAAAACTCCCAGTACCCATTTCCCTCTAGTACCTGGCAGCCACCATTCTACTTTGTTTCTCTGAATTTGACTCTAGGTACCTTATTTATGTGGAGTCATGCTGTATTTGTTCTTACGTGGCTGGCTTATTTAACTTAGCATAATGTCTTAAAGGCTCATCTCTATGGTAGCATATATAAGAATTTCATTTCTTTCTAAGGTCAAATAATATTCCATTGTATGTAGCTAACATGATGCTTTAATCCATTTATCTGTCAATAGATATTTGGGTCTTTTACCCTTTGACTATCTTGAACAATGTTGCTTTGATTATTCATGTTTGAGTCCTTGATTTCAAATCTTTGGAAATATAATAGAAGTAGGATCATGTATGGACACAGAATAACTCCATGGGCACATTCTTTCCTTCCTTCCTTCCTTACTTCTTTCCTCCCTCCTTCTGTCCCTCCCTTCCTTCCTCCCTTCCTTCCTGCCTGGATGCAGGCAGGAATGAAGGTAAGCAGAAGCAAGCAGGCAAGAAGAGAGAGGAGGAAGGAGCACTTTACTTCTGATCAGGTAATTTTCTGTTTAATTTTTTTAGGCACTCTCATGTTACATATATGTGTGTGTGTGTGTGTGTGTGTGTGTGTGTGTGTGTGTGTGTGTGTGTGTAAATAATCTACCCTTATAGGTTGAGAATTTTTAAGACAAAACTATCTCCTAAAATGTTTTAACAGCTTAGAGGGTAAACATAATTCACATATCTAAGCTTTCATTTTCATTTAAAATATGTGTTTTTTAGTCATGAAGTATTTTTATTATAGAAATTTGGAATATATTTAAACAATACAGAGGAAGAAAATGTAGCATGTAATCTCTTTAGAGAAATGTATTTTGGTGTGTTTATATCTTTTTTCTACATTTATTACACTTAAAAAACTTTAATCAGATAGTAAATGCTGTTTTGTAATACAGCTAAAGCCTTGCAGGGTATATTTGTCTTCTTTGTGGGTATTTTGTTTTGCTCTTTAACTGGGGAATAAGGACACAGTTTAGCTTGTTGTTAGTATTTTCCCTTAGGATGTTTTATTTGAGGGATGCGTAGTAACAGCCGAAGGAAAGATGTGTTACCTTCCTTAAGATATTTAATTACTAGTGAACACTTAACCAAGGTTGGTCTAGGTGGAGCAGGCCAGTGTTGAATATTCTTCTATTTTAGGAGTGCATCCTCAATATGTTAGTAGAATAAACTTTACATATTACTATTTGGAGCATCTAAATTTTTTTGTAAACTTTGGAATTATTTAAATACAGTTTAGCTGAAGTATACTTATACTCTTTCAAAATGAAATCTACACAGAACAATACTATACCTCTGCTTTGTGTTTAAGCAGATATAGTAGAATTCATAAGACCTCAGAGGCTATCCTATTACTGCTCTTATGAGAGATCCTTGTTTTTCTGATTCATTGTCAACTACAGGATTTTTAAGTCTGCTGTAGATTTCATAACAAATTTGTTTAGTTTTTATAATGATTCCATCTGCTTTAGCTTTTTTGGATTAGTCATATATACACTATAGTTTTGGGATAGATGGTCAAATATGAGGTTGATGGATTGACATATGATTTTTTTCTGTTTAATAAAAGTTTAATTTATTCCTTTGGGTTTTTTTTTTTTTTTAATCCTCAGCTGTGGGGCATTTTTACAAAATTAAACAGAACAGTTACAGAATTGTTTTCTTTTTCTATTGAATTTGACTAAAAGCTGTTAAGACTCTTCCCATTCTTAGGGAAGTTTAGTATTTCTATCAATTTCTATATGGTGTAGCAGGTTTGGTCTAGATATCTAAATCTTGACATACCTGAGAGAGTTCAAGATGGTGATGTGGTAGGAACTGAGTCTTGCCTCCTCCTGACAGAACAATTAGGAAGCTCCTATTATTTGACAGACACAGTACTGTGGAAAAGTTGGACTAGAAGCTACAGGGATGGCAATAGCATTTACCACCGTGAAGTGTAGGTGAAAACGTCACAGTTCAGAGCTATATTGTGGATTCAGAATTCCAAACCTTGGAGTAAAAAGGACTGCAGTAGAGGGGTGGAATCTTGGGAAGAACTGAACTTGCCAGAGAATTGCTCCAGTAGCAGAGAGCCCACGCAGCAGGACCAGGGACACTGAGGAGAGAGAGAAAATCTTGTCACAAGATGGTAGATAGTGTAGAACCCCCAAGGAGAAAGTGCACATGACACTGCCGTAACTGGAAGGCTCCTAGAGGAATGACCCACTACCACCCCCCTCCCACCATATTGCACTGGAACCACAGGTTCCACCCACTGGAAATCATGTCTCCAGGCTTAAAGGTGTCAGAAACAGTATCTCTGAAAGAGAAGTCTCCCTGAAGGAGGACCCTTCAACAGTTGCCCACTAGCACCACCCTGTGGGTGGATGCAGCCCTACAACCTGATTGCTGATTGTGGGCCAATGACAAGGTGATCTTTCCCTTTCAGACCTCTGACTCTGGGGAAAGGCTCTGCGTCCTCCACACAAATTCATACCCCATAAGCTGAACTCGGGTCCCAACTTAGGGTCCACCTAAGAACTTCAACAAATTGAACCATGGTAATGCCACACAACATAAGAGCCCCTAATGTTCAAACCAGGATCCAGGCTTTTCAGTGTAAGTCTATCCCTATACAAGGCAGTCACTTCAGGGAAACCTAACCCACAGAAATAAAAACAGAATGCTAATCAGAGTAAAGACAAAGAAATATGTGTGAAATGATGGATACAATTGAAACCTCATGGGAAAATCTGAAAACAACAGACATGCAAACTACCTGAGGATGTATTTAGGGTAACAGTGATAAACATATTCATGGAACATATTCAAGCAAGATATCAAAGAAATAAAGAACACAATAGCTGAAGTAAAGAACTCATAGAAGGATTCAGGAATATATGGATGAAGCCTTCCAGTAGAATCAATGAGCTAGAAGATAGGGAAGAGAAATGCACTCAAGCAAATCAGCAAAGAAAAAAGAATGAAAAGAAATGAAGGCAGCATTTGAGACCTAGGTGATAACATCAAAAGGAACAACGTTCATATAATAGTGGTCCCAGAAGGAGAAGAGAGAGAAAAGGGAGCAGAAACTGCATTTGAAGAAATAGTAGCTGAGAATTTCCCTAACTTGAGGAATGAAGCCACCAGATTCAGGAAGCGTAAGGAGTTCCAAACAGAAGAATCCCAAACAGACCTAACCAAGAAGCAGTGTTATCAAAATTCCAAAAATACAAGTTGAAAGGATCTTAAAAGCATCAATTACATATCAATAATCACCATAAATGTTAATGGATTGAATTCACCAGTCAAATGACACAGAGTGGCTGAATGGATTAAGAAGTATAACCCAACCTCGTGCTGCATTCAGGAAACGCAAAAGTTAAAGGCTCAAAGTCAATGGTTGGAAGACAATCCTACAGTAAAATGCCAAACCCCACCTCCCCCCAAAAAAGCAGCCATACTTATATTGGATAAAACAGACTTCCAACTAAACAGCATAACAAAACCCAGAAATGGACATTATATAATAAAGTGTCAATTCAGCAAGACCACAATACTTATTAACATATATGCATCAAATGAAGGAGCATCAAAATATATTAAGTATTATTAGAACTAACAAGAGATTGACAGCAATACAATAATAGAGATTTCACCATCCCACTTACAACAACAGATAGATCAAACAGGCAGAAAAATAACAAGGAAATGGAAAATTTAGGCTTCATAGACATATATTGAACATTTACTCCAACAGCTATAGAGTTCACTTTCTTCTAAATGCACATGGGACATTCTCAAGGATAGATCATATGTTGGGACATGAAATATGCTTCAACAAATTTACAAACATTGAAATCATACCAAGCATCAATTCTGAACTACAGTAGCTAAAACTATAAATCAGCAACCACATAATGAAAGGTGGATGACTCCCAAATTAATTGGAGACTAGACAATATGCTTCTGAATGACACTTGGGCAAAAGTGGAAATTGAAGAAGGATTTAACAGATACTTAGAGACAGATGAGAATATAGACATGAGCTACAGAACCCATGGGATGCATCAAAAACAGCGCTAAGAGGGAAGTTCTTTGCAATCCAGGTCTACTTCAAGAAACAAGAAAATTAGCAAATAAAGAATCTAAACATTTAAAGCAACTAGAAGAAGAAAAGCAATTAAAGCCAAAAATCAGTAGAAGAAAGGAAATGACAAAAAGACATAATAACAAATTTAGCAGAAATAAATACAAATAGAAAAAAAGATAATCCAAAAGGTCAATGAAAGTAAATATTGGTGCTTTGAAAAAAAATAGAATTGACATATTATTGGCTAGATTCTCAAAGATCAAAAATGTAATATACTATATCAATAAGAGCCGAGAGAAAACCCCATGACTATATCAATAGAGAAAACTTTTGACAAGATTCAACACTCATTTATGACCCTACAAAAAATGGGGATAGGAGGTACATACCTCAATATGACAAAAGCCGTATATGATAAATGCAGCCAATATCATTGTCAGTGATGAAAAATCAAAAGCATTTCTTCTAAGGAAAAAGGCAAGGCTGTCCACTCTCATTACTGCTATTTAACATCGTATTGGAGGTCTTAACCAGAGCCTTTAGGCAAGAAAAAGAAATAAAAGGAATCCTAGTTGGAAAGAAGTGAAAATATTATTTGCAGAGGACATGGCTATAATAAACTTTCAGAAGCTATTAGAATTAATAAATGAATACAATACAGTGGCAGGCTACAAAATCAATGCACGAAAATCTGTTACATTTTTATGTGCAAACAGTATGCTAGAAGAAAACAAAATCAAGAAAATCACACTGTTTAAAATAAAGTAAAAGGCATGAAATACCTTGGAATATGCTTAACAAAGGAGATCAAAGACCTGTACAATGAAAACTTCAAATCCTTCTTTAAAAAAAATAGGGTGGGGGGCACAAAGAGATGGAAAGATCATGCTCATAACTGGGAAGACTCAACTTTGTTAAAATAACCATTTTTATCTAAAGCAATATACGAATTTAATGCAATGTCCATTAGAATCCCATGAGCTTATTTCCAGGAAATAGAACAAAAGGTATTAAAATTTGTGAGAAATAGCCAAAACCCCAAAGTAACCAAAGCAATTATGAGAAAAAAAAGAACAAATTCAGAGGCATTATACTCCCAGACAGTGAGCTATATACTACAAAGTGATAGTGATCAAAATGGTTTGGTACTGGAATAACAACAGTGGAACAGAACTGAATCACCAGAAACTGACCCACTCACATACAGTCAGTCTATGAGAAGGGAGCCAAAAGCATATGATGGAGGAAGCAAAGTCCCTTCAATAAATGGTGTTGGAATAATTGGGCAACTACACACAAGAGAATTAAATAGTTCACTCTCTAATACCATTCACAAAAATTAACTCAAAAAAGATTAGAGACTTGCATGTAAGACCAGAAACCATAAAATTCTGGGAAGACAATATAGGGAAAACATTCTGCGATATCAGCCTTAGAGAGATCTCTGGGGACTCAACTCCAGCATAAAGGGAAACAACCAAAAATAAACATTTGGGAGTATATCAAACTAAAGAGCTTCTTTACAGTGGAAGAAAACATCATAAAAACAAAAGACAACCTACTAACTGGGAGAAGATATTTGTGACCCATATTTTTGACAAGGGCTTACTATCCAAAATATATAAAGAACTCTTAAAACTCAGTAACAGAGAAACAGGCAACCCAATAATAAAAATGGGAAGAAGAATTTGAGAGACATTTTTTTCAGAATAGGACATACAGATAGCCTTCAGGCACATAAATAGATATTCCTGCTTGCTGGCTGTCAGGGAAAGGCAAGTCAAATGAACAATGAGGTATCATTTTATACCTGATATATTGACTATGATCCAAAAGTCTGCAAATAGTAAACGGTGAGAATGTGGAGAAAAGGGAACACTTACACTTTTGGTGGGAGTGCAAATTGGTTCAATCCCTATGAAAAACAGTATGGAGATAGCTAAAAAAAAGTTGAATATGGAAATCCTATATGATTCCGCCGTCCTATTTCTGGGTATTTATCCAAAGAGAAAAAAGCACTAATTTGTAGAGATTACAAGATACACCCCTCCTCCATGTTTTTTTGCAGCCCTAATCACAATAGCTAAGAACTAGAAACTAAGTGCTCAATGTCAGATTAATGTATAAGGAAGATGTGGTATATATACACAATGGAATACTACATAGCTCTTGTAAGAAAAGACATCCTGTCATTTGACTCAATCTGAATGGATTTAGAGGGTGTTATGCTAAGTAAAATAAATCAAAAGAAGAAAGATAGGTACCAGATGATCTCATTCCTAGTTGTAATAGACCAAAAAAAAACCCCCAAAACATTAAACCATACCAACCCTTGGACATTGGAGTAGAGCTGAGCTTACTATTAGGGAATGGGATGAAGGAAGGAGGTCAAGTGGTAGCAGGGCCCCCTGAACAGTGGTGAAGAACTCCTGGTGATATTATTTATAGAGGGTAGGGTGAGTTGACATATATCTGAGCAATGGGGAAATTGCACATATGGGTAACTGACATGAGTTTTATTTTAAAATAATATTACAGTAATAAAATACGAAATAAATCTTGATATATCTTCCCTAGAACAATGTATACAAAGTCCACTGAATCTTTATTTTATTTTAAATAAAAAACCTTTTCTTGTTTTTATGTTCTGAAAGTAAAACATGTTTTATAGAAAAGTTAGAAAATATACACAATTGAAATGAAAATTAAAAAACAGACTATCACTATCCAGAGATAACCACTGTAAGATATCAGAATACTTCCTTGTGTATGCACCATTATTAAAAATAACAGATTGTGAAGTGCAATCTCATGATACATACCCTCTCAAAAAATGTTTTAGTATTTGTTTACATTGCTGTATACTTTTAGGAGATTAAATTCACACCTTTGTGTATATTTCACACCACACCCACTAACAAAGTTCTAGTGTCCTTTATCACCAGCTTGTTCCCTGCTTCCTTTGCTTGTTCCCTGTCCCCCTTGGTAGCCATAGTCTTGCATTCTGTGCATTTTGCTGAGATTTTTCCATTCCTTTGTTTTATTTCTTTATATTCCACATAAGAGTGAATATCCCATTCGTATTTTTTCTTTCTGGTTTATTTTGCCTAGTTCAATTTACTTCAAGTTCCATTGAGATTTCTGGAAAAAACACAACTTCATTTTTTTTCATGGCTGTGTAAAATTCCATTGAGTATATATACCACAGTTATTCATCCAATCTTCTGTTGATGGCAACAACACCTTCTTGTATCTTCCATCATACTGATCTGTCAATCTCCTGGAGTGTCCTTTCCAGTGTAATCTCAGTATCAGAGATGCTGGGACATTCTCTTCCTGAGGTCCTTGTAGTGTAGTTTTTTGTTTTTCTTCAAAGAAAAGAAGATTCTGTTCTCTCTTGCCATGTCGGTTGCCCCTCCCTAGTATGATTTTCCTGATATTAGTAATGGTACCACTAAATCGCAGGACAATGGAGTGATTAGGCATTTCTCGACAGTAATCTATTTGTAGTAATGGTGGTGGTAATTTTTAATTAGGAAATTTTGGTATTTATGTTTACATTGTGCTACCTGTGTAGAAATATGCCATAAGATGAAGTTTAGGACTTGTTCTATAAAGATGATAACATGTCCTAGGTTTTAATATGTCCAGAGGAACCTCTTAGGGAATCTTTTCTGAATTCTGAGGAAACCCAGTTCACGTTGTGAAATACCCAGGTTGAGTATTGTGTAATAAATACAAGCTTTGTGCCTTAGCTGTGTATAGCCCAAGGATGTTCCTTGTGCTTACACATTTGTGTGCTTCCTAAGCACAAAGGTCACAATTGGTCTCCAGGGCTGCCTCCCAAAGATTTTGGAGTAATAAAGAAATGAATGACATTTATGAGGTTTAGGCCAATTTAGAAAGAGGTATATTGGGGAACGTATTTTCTTTGGAAGTAATTTTTATATTTGAAGCATTTTGAAAACCAGTTTGATGCTTATGGATATATGGACAAATTAAAGTGAGAAGTGTGTTGGAAGCGACTTCTTGATCATTATTAGTTTCTTCCTTCCTGTTCTTATTTGCTTTGCCAGATTGTGCTACCAGGAGTAATAGCTTCTTCATTAAATCTTGAACACAAAATTATATATTTTTATACAACAAATATTTGGGAAGCCCAGTCTTAGAAAGGTTAGTGGTATGGCATACTGGTTGATTAAAAGTAAACCTGGTACAAAACACAGGCCTCAGAACTCTCAGTCCTTTCACCATGCCGAGGCCATTGGTGATGCTTTTTGCTTTTTGCTTTTTGCTTTTATGATGGGTGTGAACATGTAAGGTGTATGACCCAGTTTTTATATTGACTCTAAAATTACAAGTCTTTAGATAAATAGCTTGTAAAATACAGCTTTAAGTAATTTAGCAGTGGGTAAGCTTGTTCATATAATTAACCATCATTATGCAAGTACACTTGATTTTTTTTCAGTAGATTACCAACCCTGAGGGCAGAGTTGTTTATAACTGATTAATGACTTAAGAATAATTGTATGACTGTCAATAAATTGTCTGGTTGAGTGGTAATGTCCCTTTGTAATTTTAAATGTGATGAATCTTGTATTTTTAGCTAATCTAATTCTTTCCCCCTTTATTTAAAATTTAATTCTGACTTAGAATATTAAAATTTGAAGACTAAGTATGATGTGGTTCATAGTCTAAGAAAATTAAGTTCCAGATTTTCTTTGAGTTTTTCTACCTGTTTATAGACATTTATGCCATTGCACTTCTTATATCTCCTTTCCTTGTGTTTTAAGAGGTACAAGACAGGCCATTTGGAGGCTATTTCATCTACTGAGACATTTAACTCACTTCCAGTCTTTTGCTAGCATGACTAATACTACAGTTACTGTTTTTACTTCTAAAACAATATAAACACTTAGTAGGCAAAAAACACTTATAAATCAAAACCAAAGAAAAGAGCAACAAAAAAAAAAAACTTTATATAAGTGGATGACATATAGATTCTTAAACATAAGAGACCAAGAGTTGAAGAGTGCAGACACTGGCTCTGTATTGCAAGACTTCAGACCCTGACTCTGCCACTTACTAGTTGAACAAGTTCTTAACATCTCTTTGTAAAGTGATGATTAAAAGAATTAATAAATGTAAAATACTTAGAGCAGTGCTTGGCACATAGTGTTTAAGTGTTAATTTTTTATTGCTCTTATTTTGATTATTTTTTTAATGACACACAACCTCACTCATCATAACATAAATTTCAAGTTTAACTATAACTGGGAAACTGTGATAATACATTGTATAGAAAGAGTGTGAGTAAACAGGTACTTTCATATATTGATGGCTATTTTATATGATAGTACCAATTCAGTAGAGGACAATTTGAAATAGGAATTAAAGGTAAAATAGTTATTAGACTTTGGCCTAGAAATTCTACTTTTAGAAATGTATGTATTAAAAAAAAGACATGCTTATGCAATAGCATAGGCAAATAGTAGTTGCAATATTGTTCATGTTATTGAAAGTCTGGAAGTGACTTAAATATCTCAGTAGAAATGGTAGATTTGTTAAATTGATGTAAGAAATTCTGTGTAGTACCACTGAAATGAAATGAAGTAAAATCATAGAGTGATTTTAAGATGTGTTGTTAAGGGGAATAAAGCTTTCTTACATACATACATATATGTTTAAGTATCTGGAAGGAATTAGAAACAATTCATAATAGTGGTTGTCTTTGAGGAGAGGCTCAAGGAGGGATGGATGGTAGGGAGACTTATTTTTCTATGCCCCTTTGTATCTGAAGCAAAAGATTTTTGTCTTTTTTTCCCTTTTTTATTTAATGAAAACACAGAGTTTACATATAATTGTGAATTACATTGGAGCACTAACTATAAAGGGGTTGAGTACTCTAAAATGTACCCTGGGAATGAGAGCTGAGTATCGAAGGAAGGAACATGTTGAAAAGATGGAACCTTTCCCTAAAGTTGTGATTCTTCCTTTTCTTTCAGCGCTTTGAATGTATTATGCCATTTCCTTCTGGCCTGTAGAGTATCATTTGAGAAATCCGCTTACAATCTCATGGGGCGCCTCTATGTGACATGTTTTTCTCTGGCTGTTTTTGCTAATCTTTCTTAATCTTGTATTTTTGATATTTTTATGATCATGTGTCTAGCTGTATTTCTGCTTGGGTTTTTTTATTAGGAACTCTTTGAGCTTCCTGGATCTGGAGGCTGGCTTCATTCTTCAGATTGGGGAAGTCCTCATCTATTATTTCTTCAAATATGGTTTCTACCTCCTTTTCTCTCTCTTCCTCTGGGACCCCTATGATGTGAATATTGTTCCTTTTGATGTTATCCCAGAGGTCTCTAATGCTGTCTTTGATTCTTTGAATTTTTTTTTTATCTCATTGCTGGTTTGCTTGATTGAGTTCATTTGTCCTGTCTTCTAGATCACTGATTCTACTGGAAGCCTCAACCATCCTATTGTTGAGTCCCTCTATAGAGCTCTTTAATTCAGCCATCGTGTCTCTTACCTGTTTGATGTCTTGTTTTAATTCTTCTCTTTGCTTCCTGACATTCTTGTTTACTGCCTCTACTGATTTCTGGATTCCCATGAGTTTGTTAATCACCATTACCCTGAATTCCTCTTAAGTTAATTTGCATGTGTCTTCTGTATTCAGATTTCACCTTGGATTTTTGATTGGATCCATCACTTCACGTATATTTCTCTGTGCCTTTGCTCTATGTGGCATTACGTTTTCTGAGGTTTCAGTTTCCCTGTGTTGTTTAGGTTTGAGTTGCCCAGGATTGGTAATCAGCCTTCAGTTTTGCTTCTACCCACAAGGTGGTGCTAGCGGGTAGCATTGAGATTTGGGACTGCCTTCTCACTAATCCAGGGGTTGGGGTATCTGATGGGTGGAATTTCCGGTGGGTGGATATGTGGTGGGTGGGATTTCTGCTCAATGGACTCCAGGCTCTGGTATGAAATGGTTATGGGAGGGGTTTGATATGGCCCATTTCCAGTATGACTGCACCCAGAGAGATTTCACCATGTGGGCTCCAGCTCAGCTCCTGGTGCGCTGGCTCTCCCTTCACCCCCTCCCAAGTTGGTCCTTCGTTGTTCTGTATCTCAGGCCTACTGGGCCCGAATCCCTAGCCTCCGCGCCCACCACGCGTATGAAAACCCCCGAGCTCTGTCCCAAATCCAAATTTGCAGCCTAGCTAGAACCGCACCAGGCTGTCCTCACCCACCATTAGTCTTCAGCTGTTCTGCCTCCAGTTGAACTGCTGAGTTGTTTCTTGGTGTTTCTCAGGAAAATGGGTGAATTTTTTGTTGTTTTTTTTTAGTGTCTGTGGGGAGCAACTAGAAAGTGCAGCCTATGGAGTCACCATCTGGAAGTTGATCTGAAGCGAAAGTTTTCTGAATGTTGATGTATTAGTTTTTATCTTCCCTAAATTTTTTACCTGTTCCCACACACTTCTTAGAATATTCAAATGTTATTCCAGGAGTCTGGCTGTACTGCAACAGGAAATAGGCTGTTCCAATGTTGTACATGCTTACTGAACATATGGCGTGTTATCTGGGCTCTTATTAGGCACAAGATCATTGTCATCCTAGTTGGTGCTAATAAAAAAATCCCTGGATGGTAGAAAAGGAGGCTTTTCTATAGCTGTTATTTGAGGTGCTAGTACCAACAAGAGCTCGGTTTTGAGTCTTCCTCTGGGATGTTTTCAGAGTCCTGAGAAGAGTAAGTAGGAAGGAACTTCAGGAGTTCTGTACCTCACTAGGAAACCCTGTTGTATTTATCAATTATTTGGTCCTATTTCAGTTTCCATAGGTGAGAGCCAGATGGAAATTTACTTGGCACAACAGGGTTTTGAGCTTATACCGCTTTTTGGAATTTCTAAAACCCTAGAAGAAATGGAGCCATGGCCAGGATTCTTTATGTAAAATTCCTTAAATAGATCAAATTTAGAGTTTGGAAATTTATACAGTCTTTTACTTTTTCTAGGATTCTATGTAAACTGAATGCCATTTGCTTGATTTGAAGGCTATAGTAATCAGCTCTAGCGCCAAGGTAATAGTGAATTGCCTAACCTATTCACATAACTTATCCATGTGAAATGAAATGTAGTCTGTATATATGTAGAAAGTGTTGTGACCTAACCCGGCCGTCAGGAGCAACCGCAGACCAAGAAAATTCAGTTTGAAGCAAAAAAGAGTTTATTGGGAGAGCAGGCGACCGCAAGAAGACTCACGTCTCTTTAAAAACCTTGCTGCCCCGACTGGGGTTACAGAAGGGTATTTATAGATCCTCAGCACTTTACTCCCTACATTCAGATAAGGAGAAAACACCAAGGCGGCTACAGAAGGGGGAGCAGGGTCCTTGTAGAAGCGAATTCCAACAGAAGTAAACGAGTTCCAACAGAAGTAAACGAGTTCCAACAGAAGTAAAGGAGTTCCAACAGAAGTAAAGGAGTTCCAACAGAAGTAAACGGAGTGGTTAGAATGTTTTGACACAGCCTGGGGGCGGTTAGAACATTTTGGCTCTATGACTCAGGGCCTTCAGTGGGTGCAAAGATAATTGGGAAACTTTAGGTTGAGTTGACTCATTGACTCCATATCTTGAGGTTGAACCTTAGCCTCATACCTCAGGAGTGAGTGGAATTTAAGTGCATCTGGTCATGTCAAAAGTTGGTCATATAAATTAGGAATAAGATATAAAAAAATTTCTTTTATGGTTTTATCCAGTAAATCTTAGGCTAGTGTTTCTTAGTAATTTTGCCACTTGAGTATCTGGGGGCATTAACAGTGGCTCAGTGTGGCAGTTATTTTCTCCAAGTAATAGTAGACTGTCAGTGCATCCTGAGAGTGGTAATAGGAGTGTGGAAAAGTAGAGGTAATGTTCCAGTTTTTATCCCTCTCATTCACACACACACACACACACACACACACACACACACACACACACATCATTGAGAATTGACTGCCTTAGACAACTGGCATTGTTAACATTTAAATCAATGCCATGGGGGAGAAATACCTGATAAGAGACCCTGGTTTCATCCAGTCAGTATGTCTTCTCTCCATTATCTGCTGTCTGGTGGCACATAAGCAGGTATGTTTCTGATAAGCCCTGACTTGAAAGTGGGCAAGGCAAACAAATTACTGTTTGTTTGTTTTTTATGGCGAGGCACATGCAGGAATGAAGGCGAATAGGGAGGCAGACAGGAAGAGGAGTAGAAGGAAGCACTTTATTTTATTTAGCTGTTCATTCCAGTTGTTGCCCCAGGATACAAACCCAGGACCTTGAGATATATGTGGACTACTTGAAATCTGCATTCCACCAGGGTGCACCAACAAGTGATTCTAACACATTGTTTCCTCCTATTACACGGACAGGCCTGGGTGTGAAGGCGGAGAAAGGATTGGACACGTTGCTGGGGAGTACAAGCTATCCATGTAACCTAAGGTGGGTAGTTTATTCTAGATTTAGCTTTTGTTTATTTTCACTAACTTTCTTTTTTTATTTTAGTTTAGTGATATTTCTTTTTTTCTTGGAATCCTTTTTGTTTTTTGTAGCAGAGATGCTGGTTTATTTATAGGAGTTACTTGAATCCAGAGTCATGGTGGATGTAGGAAAGTGGCCAATCTTCACTCTGCTCTCAGCTCAAGAAATTGCATCTATTCGGAAAGCATGCGTTTTTGGCGCCTCAGCCAATGAAGCACTGTATGTAACTGACAATGATGAGGTAAGACTCTTTCAAAACCTAGAGTTTAATTTTAGGTTTTATTTGGGAATTGGGCTTTAAAGCATGCAGTTTAAAGACTGAGAAAAGATGAAGGGATAAAAAGAACCTGAAAATCAAGAAGATTGTGCTGTGATATAATTTCTCTCTTCTTTCAGTGTCTTGATTACCCTCCTATTGCTTCTACTCTTTGGGTTTCATAATACAGCCACATATTTGAGAACTTGAGTCATGTGTCATCAGAGGTTAAATTTTTAACAGGCTTACCATCTTTATACCTACTGAACTGTCAAACTGAACTTTAGTGTGTGTTATTTTCAGAGTAAATTAGGCCAAAAGACTAAAAACTATTTGTTTTCTAGGTATTTGTATTTGGATTGAACTATAGTAATTCTCTAGGAACTGGAGATAACCAGAGTACACTTGTACCTAAAAAGCTGGATGCCTTATGTGGAAAGAAGATTAAAAGTCTTAGTTATGGGAGTGGACCACATGTTCTTCTCAGCACTGAAGGTAATGATGGCACAAAACCAGCTTTTAATTTGTGAGAAATTGATCAGTGAATTCTAAACCAAGGAGGGAGATAGGGCTATATAAAATATAACTTGTTGATTAATTTCAGAGGGTATGTACACAATCCAGGTAAAATATTAGACATTTAAGGCCAACTCTGAAACATCCATAGGATAACTTGCAAAATGAGCAAACTTCTGAGGTTTTAGGTCACTGATGTAAAAGGCTGGAAGAATAGTAATAGCTAATGAAGGGCTCCTTCCAGCTTAATTTTTTAGGATTTGTGGTAACAAGGTAACTTTCAGGTTTTGCTTGTACATTTTATAAATACAGATACTAGTGTTACATTTTTGTGTTTATTTCCTGCGTTTTGAATTCAAAAAATTGTTTATTCCCTGGCATTTATGTGGGTACCATAAGAAAAGATTGTGGGATAGTGATTTGATTCAACATTTTCTATCTGCCTCCTCAAGGTCACTAAAGAAGGAGAGCATATATTCTTCATTGAAAACTTGCACAGCGGGTAACCAAAACTCTCTGAAAATATGTTCTGCATCAACTACATTCTTCTTTAATCTGTTAGACACATTAACTCTTGCTCTCGTTCTTGCAGCGGTCCTCAGCTTTTTGTTGGGTAACAGATAATTCTTCTAGGGTAGCATTTTTCTTCCCTACCTTTTGACTCTAGACTAGGCAATCACAGATTCCTTGGTTGGTGCCAAAGGTATTGAGCTTTATAACCACTCCAAGTTCTCAGCATCTTTCTCAAGCTGTGAGCTTAGATTTGAACATGATCATCTATTAAGAGTTTAACTGGTTTGAGCATAATGTGGTGAGGATCTCATATCCACGTTATGTGATCTCGTCTCCTCACATTACACTGGCTCTTTCAGGCAGTTACTGCTTTTCTGAGTGGTTCAACTTGTCATTCATTATGACCTCGTAATCTAATTTTTCTTAACATTTACCAGTTTTTGCTAGTCATTGATTTTTGACCATAAAACGGAGGCAATTTTTTAGAACAAACATACTACTAGACATATATTTCGAAATTCTTGGTTTTCTTCAAAGTGATGACTTGTTTTAGAATTATTTTCAGAGACTGGATTATATAGTCTTAACTATCTTGAGTTATAATTAAAATATCAATGTAAGTAAATATAAAAATTTAAATAACTGGTTGTCTTATGAGAATATTTTTCTTTTTAATTCAAGTTTGTTTTGACACATTTTATACAACGTGCATTAAATGTGCTATTCGTTATGTATCAAATATACATATATCATGTTTATCATATATGTAATAATCATGTAGTTTTAAATCAATTAGTAATTTAACCCATCAAATAATATATGACTTCTAGTAAAAAGCAGAATGACTTCTGTCACCCCTCCCGCTCCTAGAAACTGCTGTTGAGTTTTTTTTTTAACTTTCAGCTGTTTCTTTTGATATTTAATCTCATATTTTTAAATTAACATGCTTACACTATTTTTTCTGAATTTTCAATTTTCGATATTATCCTTTGACTTTTTATTTTAATGTCAGATAGAATATAGCTCTCTTTCTCCTGCCTTCCCTTCTTTTAACCTCTAAATAGTCATCTCATAAGTTTGGTTAAATTAATATTCAGTGTTTGCATTAGGACTCTGTAAATATTTGTATCTGAGCCACTGCCTTTCTTATACAACTTCCCCCTCACCCTTGGGTTTCATTTACTTACCTTTGGTGCATTTATCATTAATATTTGCTCAAACTCTTCTGTAGAACAATATGCTTCCCAGCACATCTGAGTATATCTTGTCATCTCTGGATCCTTTGTCCCCCTGCTCCACCCTGAACTGGTCACTCTAGCCTACTGCACCACTGTCAGCCTAGAAGTTCGTTTTGCCATCATCTGGAAGTCCCCTCACCTTTATCTTTTCTGGATCCCCTGTTTTTTGTGTCCTCTGTCTTCCTTTTTAGAGTATACTCTCATTTGGGTGAAACATACCTCTCAAGTAGCTTCCTAAGGAAGGGGGTATGACAGAAATCTTTGAGAGCCTGTCTTAAAATGTTTTTATTTCACCCTTGCAATTAATCAGTGTTTTGGCTGGGCTTAAAATTCCTCATTGGAAATTACATTTCCTCAGAATTTTGAAGACATTACACCTTTTAAGTTTCAGAGTTGCTAATGAGGGACTGATGCTGTTCTGTACTTTTACTTTTTTTGCTTATGACTTTTTTTTTTTGTCTTTGGAGGCTTCAAGTATCTTTTCTTTGTTCCAAGTGTTCTGAATAATGGTAGTATTTATGTAGCCTGGTGTAGGCAATTTTTCATTTATTCTAGTGTCTCTTCAACCTGGAAATCCCTTTGTTTCTAGAAACTTTTCTTGTAATAATTCATGGATAATTTTTCTCTGTTCTCTTTTTTGGGGAATTTTTCTTAGAAAGAAGTTTGGGTAGATTCTCCTAATTTTCTTATATTTGCTCCCCTGTCTACCTTCTAGGAAATTTCTTAAACTTTATCTTATCTATGTCAGGTGAGAACATTTCTACTGTTACATTTCCAAATTCTCTTTTTTGTTCTTTTAAATGTTTCTTTTCAGAGCTTCCTGTTATTGTTTTATGGCTTTCAGTATCTTCTCTTTGGGGCTATTATAAGGATGTTTTTAAGTTTACCCTCTGTTTTTGGTTTTCTTTTTTTTTTTTGTACTAAATTTCATGTTTCTCTTTTTGTTTCGGTCTCTTGATTTTCATTTTACAGACTTTTCTTTAAAATTTTGATGATCCTTGGCTTGACTGTTCACAGGGTAGATCCGGGCATGAATATGCACTGGGAATATTGTGTTCTTGGATGAGAATTGTCAAGTACTGAACTTTACTTTAGGGAGATAATAACTTTTTCATTAGGGATGCTTTCAATGTCAGTATATAAATTTCTTTATGGTCCAATTCTCTAGCTTCCTGACCTAGGATGTGTTTTTCTTGCCACCTTTCTAGGAGCCTATCAGGGAAGCGCAAGGATCTCAAATTCCCTATGTGGACTTGCAGTTCTCCTTTTCTCACTAGAGCCTTCCTTTGTGCCTGGGGCTCTCTACAGCCCAAATTCTCTCCTCAAACCTGCTTCCCTTCCACCTCCATATAAAGAACAAAAAATAAAAGCTCTGGGTTTACAGAGAAAACAGTCTAGAGAGTAAAGTTCAGCTATGATCAACTCTCTCCACCTGGCAGTTTTTGGATGTCATGTGTTTGATAGGACCATTAAGCCCCATGGTCATGTGAGCTGTGCTCCTCTTGCTGTAATGTGAGTCTCTTAGTTTAATTAAATCATTTTGTGGGGACCTGTGTCAGTGGATTAAATAAATATTCTGTTAGATCTCAAGGTTGTGGTGCTGAGTGAGACCCTGTTGGCAGGAAACCCCCATGTTAGATTGTTTGTGGATTCCTGTCTACGTGAAAGACTGCTCTTTCTGGACTGGAGTTGGATTCCTTGTAGTCAACTTGCCACCCTACAGCTAGTTGGTCTCCTTGAGGGTAATGTGTCAGGGACTCTGTGTTGTTCTGTTACTATTACTGACATAATGAACATTTGTAATGGTGGTAGCTAGATCAGCCTTGGTGAGCAGTAGTCTAGTCTTACATTGTTTGCATTTTTCTTCTTATGAGTGAGAATGAGCATCTTTTCATATGGTTATATTTCTTTGTGGACTGTAAACTCATGTTTTAGGTCTTTTTTTTTTTTTTTTAAGAAACTTTTTAGAGACATTCTTTCTTAATAATATAAACTACAAATATTTTTCCCAGTGTTTAATTTTTTTCTTAGACATTTTTTCCCTGTAATTTTTTTTTCAAATGTAACTAGATTTATCAGGTTTAAAAAAAAATTGCTTCTGGATTTTGAGTCATAAGAAAGTTTTCTTACTCCTAGATTATGGAGGAATTCACTAATATTTCCCTTCTAGTTCTTGTGTGGTTTTATTTTTTGCATTTATATTTCTGCTACATTGGGAAGTTTTCATGATGTATGGTGTGAGGAATGAATCAAGTATTTCAGTATGACTGTCTAGTTTTCTCAACCCAACTTGTAAAAAGTCACCTTTCCCCCAGTGACATATGTTTTGTTCCTATGTGCAGTTGGCCTACTTCTAGATTTTGAATTCCATTCTATAGGTTGATCTTTCTGCTCATGTCCTAACATTAATCTTAGTTTTAGAAACTTCTATGTTTTATTAACTGGTAGAGATTGCTGTCCCTCTCACTTCTTTTTTTAGGGTTTTCTATTTTTTGTTTGTTTGTTCTTTCTAATGAAAAATCAATTTGTCTAGCTCCAGAAAGTAACTTGAAGCATTTTGTTGTCATTATTTAAAATTTGCAAATATACGTAGGAGAACTAGTCTTTATGATCTAGTGTTTTCCTATCAAAACAAGGAAAGCATTTCTTTCTGTTAAGTTTATTTTTATGTCTTTCAATCATAGGTTTGGAAATTTCTATCACCAGATATAACTTTAACATAATTTGTGATTTTTAAAAAATGTTATACTCTTGTCTTTTGAGCCTCATCCTTCTTAGGATAAAATTTCCTACATAGGTTTCCTGTCATAATTTTTATAATAGGGAAAACCATTTGTGAGAAACACATCAGAGGTACTCTAGTTATGGCTTTTACCTGGAAGAAAACCCCAAATTTGTTGCCTTGCAATCACTCTAGAGGTTGACAATCAGAAGCCTACTTAAATATAAGTACTTTTCCCTGGTTGCTTTTCAACTATTGTCAGTGAGCCAGCAGCCTGACAATAACACTTGATTTCTGCTGTTGCTCTTGGATATCATTATTTCTGGATTTAGAGTATCCTTATAATAGGTTGGAATGTTTTGCTACCATAAGAAAGATGTGAGAAGAATATATCTTGGGGATATATTCTTTTGGTACTCAGACATGCTGTGGGAGAAAATGAATGAAATAGTACTTTCAGAGAGAACACAAAATAGAATTAACTGTCACAGTCCCCAAAACACAGTCATTAAAGAAAAATTCAGCCAGATTTCATGCCATTAAATAGTCTGATTGAGAAAAACTATGGTTTTTATATGTAGTATGTATGAAAGTGTACCTCTTTACTCTTGCAAATAATACACCTCTTTCCTCTGTACTCTTTGAACCAGTGACATACACAGCCTGCCAAAGGTTCTCTGAGAGTTAGTGTTTGGTAATGTGAGATGGAGGAGATCATTGTTGAGCTTTCCTGTGTCTTTTCCTTTTTCTTGGTACCTGACACAAACTATTGAGATGATCAAAGTTTTAGAAGATCTAATGTATGTATATATAAACTTTGACTCCTGAGCGCCAAGCCAATCTTCTTTCTGAGTTAGTGCCAAGTTCTTTCTTTAATGATTTTGCATCCTGTCTATACTGTTTTCTCCTACATCCCTCTCATTGGTACTTTACAGGGAAGAGGTGCAATGTGAAAGAAATGAAGGTTAGAGGATTAGATTGAGTCTGTGAAAGAAAGTACAGTGGTTACCATTTCTTCTTGGAGCTGATTCTTTGTGGTGCATCTTATGTAGATGGAGTTGTATATGCCTGGGGCCACAATGGATATAACCAACTTGGGAATGGAACGACCAACCAAGGCATTGCCCCCATCCAAGTCTGCACTAATCTCTTGATTAAGCAAGTTGTTGAAGTAGCTTGTGGCTCACACCATTCAATGGTGTTAGCAACTGATGGAGAGGTAAGTTTCCTGCCTTTATTCTTCATTTTTAAACTGTTATAAAATACACATAATATAAAATTTCATCTTAGCCATTTTTCAGGGTACAGGTCAGTGACATTAAGTTTGGTCACAATGTTATGCTACCATCACCACCTTTCATACATAGAATTTTTCTCATTTTACAGAATTGAAATGCTATGCTAAACAATAAATCCCACTGCTACCCATCCCCCAGCCCTGAGCAATCACCATTTACTTGGCTTCTGTGAATTTAACTATTCTAGGTGTGCCATGTAAGTGGAATCACAGTATTTATCTTTGTTATCAGCTTATTTCACTTACTATGCTTTCAGGGTTCATCATTTGGTGCATATATGATAATTTCCTTCCTTTTTAAGACTGAATAATATTCCAACTACATGTCACATTTTGTTTATCCATTTATCTATTGCTAGATATTTTGATTATTTCCACTTTTTGGTTATTGTAAAAATGTCTTGCTTTTGAAAAAATAAACGACCAGATTGTGATCAGTATAGCTCTGTGTATATAGTTAAAACTACTGTGGGAACACACTGGTTTTCTAAGATAGCTTATGTTATCAAGACCACACTTTTGATGACAATTGACTTTGGTTTTAAGGCAGTTAATCTTAGGCTTTTTGCTAAAACTGCACATCAGATGTATGTGGGTGACAGTGTTATGTACTTTTGTGAAGTTCTTTTTTTAATGACCCCCCCTCCATCCCTTAAGGTCTATATTTTTTTCAACAAATGTAATAATGTCATAAAAAATAACTTTACCAGCATTCCCATAGGTCCTTTACTACTTGCTCACTCCCCAACTTTAATGCTTGTCTTAAAAGCTGCTCATCTTACTGATTCCACCTTCTAATCTCTTGTATCATTTTGTTCTTTTCCATCTCCACTACTTCAGGTCAAGCTTTCTCATCTACCTGAACTATTGCAGTTGACTCTTTTATTACATAGCCTAAAAAAATTCTTTAAATATTTGGTATAATGCCACAGTGAGGTTAGCAGGGTCTGTTGTTTTCTTTGTATGGATTGTTTTCTTTTATTTACATTGCTGTATGTATTTTAGGATACTAAATTCACACCTCATTGTCTGTGTATTTCACACCATGCCCACCCCCAGTGTTCTAGTATCCTTTATCATCATCTTATTCATTCACCCCTCTCCCCGCCCCATAGCCAGTGTTGTGTCCTGTGGATTTTGTTTATTAGTTTCGTTTCTTTATACTCCACATATAAGTGAAATGATGTTTAGCATGATCCCCCACCCCAAGTTCCATCCTTGTTGTTGCAAAGGCCATGGATTCATCTTTTGTAACAGCTTCATAGGATTCCAGTGGGGGGGAAGGAAAAAAAGTGTGTGTGTGTGTGTGTGTGTGTGTGTGTGTGTATATAAATAAAACAGCTTCTTTATCCCTTCACCTCTTGATGGGCATTTAGATTGTTTCCATATTTTGGCTATTGTGAATTGTGCTGCTATGAACATAGGGTGCAAACATTTTTTCTGATTAGTGTTTTTGTATTCTCTGGTTATATGCCTAGAAGTGTGATTGCTGGATTGAATTGTAGGTATATCTTCATTTTTCTGAGGAATCTTTGTTTTTCAAAGACATTGCATGATATTACATCCCTCCAACAGTGTAGAAGGGTTCCTTTTTCTCCACACCCTCTCCAACACTTGTTACTTCTCATCTTTTTGATGCAGGCCATTCTCACTGGTGTGAGGTGTTATCTCATTGTGGCTTTTATTTGCATTTCTCTGATGGTGAGTGATGAACACATTTTTGTGTGTCTGTAGGTCATCTTTGTGTTTTCTCTGAAAAGCTGTCTATTCAGCACTTCTGCTCATTTTTTGAGTGGGTCATTTGCTTTTTATTGAGGTACATGAGCTCATTATATACTTCAGAGATCAATCTCTTATCTGATGTATGTTGTGCAAATATCTCCCATTCAGTGGAGGTGTCTTTCACTCTATGGAAACTTAAGTTGATATAGTCCCAATAGTTTATTTTTGCTTTAGTTTCTTTTGCTACAGGTGTCACTTCCCCAAAGGCACCTTTGAGGCTGATGTCATGGAGTGTTTTACCTCTATTTTCCTTTATGTATTTTATGGTTTGTTGTCTTATATCAAGGTCTTTGATCCATTTTGAGTTAGTTTTTATGTATAGCACTAATGACTAATCTAGTTTAATTATTTTGTAGGTAGCTGTCCCAGTGTTTCCCATCATTTTCCCAGCATCATTTGTTGAATAGATAGTGTATGTTCTTGGCTCCTTCGTTGTAGGTTAACTGCCATCTAAGTGTGGTTTCATTTCTGGGCTGTCAGTTTTGTTCCACTGTTTTTGTTTTTGTTCCAGTAACCTATTGTTTTTTTGACAGTTGCTCTGTAGCATGGTTTGAAATTAGGGAGTATGATTCGATTCCTCTAACCTTTTTTTTTTTTTTTTTTTTTTTGCTGAGGGTAGTTTTAGCTAATTGAGACTTTTTCTGGCTCCATACAAAGTTCAACATTATTTGTTCAATTTCCTTAAAAATGTCTGTAGAAATTTCTTAGGAATTGCGTTATATTTTTATATTACATTGGATAGGTTGGCCGTATTAATTATGTTAATTCTCCATCCATGAGCACAGAATATGCTTTTGTATCTCTGTGTCTTCTATTTCTTTTGTTATTGTTTGTAGTTTTCAAGGTATAGGTCTTTCACCATTTTCGTTAAGTTTATTCCCAGGTATTTTGTCTTTTTTGGCGATATTGTGAATGGAATTTCTTTTTGATTTCTCTCCTCTAGTTTATTGTTTGCATATAGAAATGCTACTGATTTATTGTGCCATTTTGCTGTGCTCATTTATTATTTTTAGCAGGTTTTTTTTGTGGAGTCTAGGAATTTTTAGTTATAATATTTGTCACTGCAAATAATGAGATTTATTTCTTTTTCCTTTATTCCTGATTTGGATTCCTTTAATGTGCTTTTGTTGTCTTATTACTGTGTCCAGGGCTTTCAGAACTAGGTTGAATAGCGGTGATAGAGTGGGCATCCTTGTCTTGCTCTAGTCTTTACTTCTCTCTCTCTCCCCTAACCTCCTGGCATACATATTATCCATATGCTTTTCCTTCTCATGGTATCTGATATTTCTTTCAGGGTGTCTTCATTTTTCTTCAGTCTTGCTTGTCCCTCCTCTTTGATAATTGCCGCTTCTGTGTTCGTGTCTTTAATTTGTGAGGTTTATTCCTCTGTAAGATGGAGACACTGTGGAAATTTCCATGTTTGTCTTCAATTTATTGACTGCGTTTTTTATATCTAATATTTCCGCTAGGACTTTTTTGTAGCTTCAGTCTCCTTGGTGATGTTATCCTTATAATCTATCACTTCTTTTTTGAGGTCTTCCATTCACCATGGCTAGCTGATTGTGCCTTCTGCATATTGTTTGGCTTTTTATAGCTATTTGTTAGGTTGTCCCAATCATTGCAAATAGAATTCTTCTATTTAGGTCCTGGTGTCTTCCTATCTTTAAACCAGTCATGTTTTGTATTTTGGGTATTTAGATTTTTGTCATGATTTTCTTCTCTGCCTTGTGTTTAATATTATTGCTCTGTTTTTTACTTTATCTTTTATTTGCTTCTCAGGCAGTGGCAGTATGAGTGTTCCCTGCTTCTTGGCAATGAGAGTACAGTTTGCTTTGCCTGCTGCGCTTGAGAGCAGGACCATGTGGGTGCTCTTGCCTCCTGTTACTGGAGGTGGGGTCTTCCTGTCTTTTTAAATTTGTCTGCCTATGCAGTCTTCTCTGTACCTCTCTGATTTTTATTTTTAAAGAAAGGTACAGGCAGAAATGAAGATAAGTAGGCAGGCAGGCAGGAAGAGAGAGGAGGAGGACATATTTTTATTTAATTTTATTTTGTTGTTCATTCTGGTTGTTTCCCCCTGGACCTAGGATTCAAACCCAGGCATATGTGACTTGGACTCCTTTCGGAGTTGACTGACGTAACCACCACTCCACCAGGACCCACCATCCCTATGATTTTTAAAACACAATTGGACTGTACTGTTCCCTGTTTAAATTCTTTTAGTGGTATTGGAGTGATTTTCTCAGTGGGGCAGGTTATGGATGAATAAACCATCATGACTGTAATGTGCTGGGGTTAAGCCTAGCATGTAGGCCTTATGCCCTGGGATCCACTGTCTCCTAGTCTCTTTCTTAATTAGTGGAACCACAGTCCCCATTTTTGAAATGACAGGCAACTGCATTGTGAGGTAACAGGATCTTTGAGAAGTATTATTGAAATTAGATAGGACTTGCTAATTTGTAGTTTTCATTTCTGGTTTATTTTAACCTTAGGCATATGCTATTTTGGATAGTTGTACCTACCACATACATAAATTAAGCAGGTACATACAAATCATTTATATTACATAATCATTACATATATGTATATCGTGCATACTAATATATACCCCATGCATATAAGCATGTACTAATATATTTATGTAGCAAGGACATATTAATGCGTGATCGTACATACACCATCATATTCAATTAATCCTTATCCATATGACTATCGCACTCCATTAAGAGTCTCTTAATCTACCTACCTCCGTGAAACCAGCAACCCTTGTGAACAGTATCCCTGTTGTATTATTGTATTATTATACTATATATTTCCATAAATCCACTCAGAAATCCACTATAGTACACATTATTTCTTTTGTACCTGTGAAATGAAGCTGCAACATATGTTAAGATATCAGCAGTGGGTTTTGTTGCTGCTTTGAGCAGCATCAGATATGTGAACTTAAACAGCAAGTGGTGACAGAAGAAAGAATTATAGAAGCCAGAACTCAGGACACGTAATGATCACTTATTGCAGGCAAATGAAGTTGGGTGGGGAAGGATCCTTAGAAATTCTCCTGAA
Organism: Solenodon paradoxus; assembly: GCA_004363575.1. NCBI lineage: Eukaryota > Metazoa > Chordata > Mammalia > Eulipotyphla > Solenodontidae > Solenodon > Solenodon paradoxus. The sequence goes on along the minus strand of RJWH01000323.1, from coordinate 742,506 downwards.
ATTGGAGAAAATTATTTCCTTTACTGTCCCTTCCCTTAATTCTTCTCTCTGATCACATTCCTTTTTGATGGATCAGTTGGTAGTCAAATTAAATTAGTTTTTTGTTTTGTTTGAAGGAAGGAGGGAGGGAAAAAAAGGAGGAGGGAAAATAAAGGAGGGAGAAGTATTTTTATTTACATGTTTTATTCTTGTTTTTTCCTCTTGGCCCCAGATCATGAACCTGGGTCCTTGGACTTACTATAATTTACACCCCAGATGTCTCAGCCATTAGAGCCACAAGGGTGCACCAAATGACCTTATTTGGCTCCCCTAGCCCCCACCCACCTAGGTCTTGAACCCAGATCCATAGCTTTCATAGCCTGTATCTTAGCCACCTGAGCTACAGGAAGGCATTACTTTTTAAAAAATTTTGTTACTAAATTTTAACTAGCTTAGAGATGTTTGCAACTCCCTTAGAAATCTGATTTTCAAGTTATGGCAAATCACAGGCTAAAAATAAGTGGGATGCAGGTGAGAAGGCTAGCGGCTTAAGGCTGATAGACTACAAATAAAAACTCAGAAAAATATTACCCGGTGGTGATTTCTCTGTGTGTATCTATCTGCATATCTATGTGGATGTACATATACATATATGTCTTCCATAATTATAAAAGTAATAGAACATAGTGGTTAAGAGCACAGCTAGATTGCTTGGTTTCAGATTCTACTCTCACTACATACTCGCTTTGTAACCTTATGCAAGTTACTTAATGGCTCTTTCTATTTTCATATATAAAAGATGGATGATAATAGTATTCAGTCCGGGGTCATCTTACAGAATCTACTTCATGAGGATTAAATAGGCTAATGCATGTGAAACAATTTCATTTAACACATTCTAAGTATTTATTAGGTGAGTATACTTTTATTATGTGATTATTACTATGTATTAGAGGTAGCATTTTCTCACTTGCTCTTTTCGTCTTTTTTCCTTTTCTTGTGTAGGTATTTGCTTGGGGCTATAACAACTGTGGCCAGGTAGGATCAGGATCTACAGCAAATCAACCAACTCCTCGAAAAGTCACAAACTGTTTACATGTTAAGAGGGTGGTCGGCATTGCCTGTGGTCAGACCTCATCCATGGCTGTTCTGGACAATGGTGAGGTGAGCTATGTCTTTCTCTTTCCATCTCCCTTTCAATGAACTGTCATTTGCTTCATTAGTTAGTGTATTATATTAGGGAAGGGGGAGCACTTTGAATTGCTAACTTCTTTGAGAAATCATTGACTACTAATGAAGGAGTAGCCAGAGGATTTTGTGCCTCAGTATGAATTTTTAAATTCTAAGACTTTTTTGCAAGTAAAAATTCTAAAATTGTTAAATTCCATTTTTTAGTAAGATCATCTAGCCTAATGCTTGTAGGTATTTGTTTGCAATTCGGTGCAGTGCATTTGATACTGCCTTTATCTTCTAAAGAAAAAGTCAACTGTGCATTCTTTAAAGTTAGCTGATGACATGTTTAAGCAGTCGGTGATTCCAGTGGGCATGAAGTCTGTGTACCTACCTACCTCTGGAACATTTGTTCACAGGAAAAAAGCAACTTGTAAAATCACAATTTTTTGTCTTATTCTTAGCTATTTTAAAAAACCTGCCTTTTTGTGACCTTCTACTGTGGTCACCTTTGAGCTGGTAGTAATTTCTATAAAATTGTCTGGTTGCAGCTTCTACTTAAATGGATCTGTTATCACCTATACATGTCTAGTACACAAAAATTACACTAAAATACTTCTCTGGACACAGAGGTACAGCGTCCTGCATTGGAGTGCTAGGTTGCTGTAGAGTTTACTGAATGCTCACCTCTGATGACCTGCTTTTTGAATCAACTGATGTCATCCTGGATGACTTCAGAATTCCTTGGGATAGTCATTTAACATCCTCCATTCCAGGGTTCCTCACTTCCTTCTTTTAAATTTAGTTAAATTATTAGAAAACAAATGAAATACATTAAGTAAAAAGTAATTATCTTTCCCCAGTCTTGTTGACAGTTTGATTTATATCCTTTTGGACTTTCCTTTATAAACAAATATTTTTGGGTGAGTATAATTTCTTTCTCAAAGCATGGGATCATTATACCCACTCTTTTCTCTGTTATTCTATACCTTTCCTGCTTAGCAACATACATTTAACCACAATTTATTTTCAGACTATTTATAACTACTTTTAAAATAATGGCTCCTTAGTTTTCCTTGTATAGATTATCCACATCCAGAACTCTACTGATGACCTTTCAGTGATTTCCAATTTTCCTGTTATATGTAATATTGCACTGATGTACTCTGTTACTTTCGGTGTGTGTGTACCTTTGTATTCTTATGTAAGTGTTTATTAGAGTTAGTTTCTAAGTCAGAGAGTATACCATTAAAGTGTTTCATAGCTATTGCCAAATTTCTGTCAGGAAAGTTAAAGCTGTTATACTCCTGACATTCAGAGCATTTTTAACCATTTCTTGCTAGCTCTCCATGTCCCCTTTCTCCCTCTGTCACCAAGTCTGTTGCCCCCCGTTGCCATGGACGTGGTGCCACCAACCATCTCCTGAGTTTCTCATTTGAGCTCGGCCTTTGTTCTATTCCTGGTCACTTTTGGTCCATGTGACCCACATCGCCTTTTCTAAACCTTTAATAATTCCTGTCAGACCTATACTCAGCTTTGCTACTTCTGCTGATGACGCCTCTCACTCCAGACACCTGAGGGATCACCACACTCTGTTTCATCTCACTCTTCAACTTCTTTCCTGTCCCTCTTTTACTTCTTTACTATCCATTCCTTTTCTCTTGGTCCCACTGTCACTACCTCAGTGTGAACCTTCATCAAACAACCTGCTTGCTGATGAGAGACAGATTTAGCTCCTAAATGGTATTCCTGCCTCTAGTCTTACACATTCCAGTCACCCATCATGTTGTAGACAGCATGCTTTTTCCAAAATACAGATTTAATCATATTAATTTCTGTTTTGATATATTTCATTTGAAGAACCATAGAGTCAGTCCACTTTTCCTAGTACGGTTTTTTGGCATTTTATCCCCTGGATCTTACCTTTCCCTCTAGACTTTATCCACTACCCCAGATATGTGAAGCCAGGCCCCACCTACTTATTTTCTGAAACTGCCTTCAACTTACTATATGCTCTCTGTTGGACTGCCTTCACCTTATTCAGCCTTCAGCTTTGCTCAAATCTCTATTATCTGAAAGCTCTTTCTTAAACTTACTTTTTAGCAATAAAATCTCCCTGCTCTTATGGTGCCTTGATTATCTCCTATAGTAGTTGCCACCTGGCCATAAACATTTTTGTATATCTCTATCTTCCCTGTTTAACTATGACAAAGATTTATTCCTGGTACCTTTTATAACATCCTGACACATAATAGGAGCTTAATGAGCCTCCACTTTCTCATGTATGAAATTAGTGATTGGTTTTCTAAGGTTCTACACCTAGTAAGTTACAGAATAGGAACGATACTAATCTGTCACCCCCACTCCCAAAATGTCTTCCATGTGGAGATCAGTTACAGGATCACAGAGGGCAGAGTGTGGCTATTGGAAATGAAAAAGTATATGATTTGTTCGAATGAACTGCATTTTAATTTCTTCCCTTTAGCTGTTTTAGAAATCTGCTCTCTTTCTCCCCAAGGTGTATGGCTGGGGCTACAATGGCAATGGTCAGCTGGGCTTGGGAAACAATGGTAATCAGCTCACCCCTATGAGAGTGGCAGCTTTGCACAGAGTGTGCGTGAACCAGGTATGTGTGGTGGGCTTATTTACTAGTCCCCATCTATCTTTTCTGCTCTGGCTTGGAGAAATACTGGAGATTTATCCTCCTACAAATCTTTTTAAACAATATCCTGTGTCTTTATCTTCCACATTTCATGTGGTACCCTTCCTAAACTACCATGATGAGAAAGAAACATTCTAGTGGCACATAAGTCTTGACAAGCTAAAAAAAAAAAATGATTGAACAAATACAGTAGTCTCAGGTTTTGGTTTTTCTAAAGCTTTTTTTTTTAATGTTCCAGAGAATGTCAGTCCATACCTGATGATGAATTGGCATTCTGCAGAAGCCGAGTATAATCTTTAAGTAGATGTTTTCCCTGCCTTTCCTGTTTTCCTGTTTGTGGTAACCATTTAAATTTACTTGCAGATTGTCTGCGGCTATGCACACACTCTAGCACTAACAGATGAGGGCTTGCTCTATGCCTGGGGAGCTAACATGTATGGGCAGCTGGGAACTGGCAATAAAAATAACCTGCTAAACCCAGAACACATCATGGTGGAGAAAGAAAGGTAACTTGGCTGTGCCATGTCTTGAGACTGGGTGTAGTTGTGGATTTGGGACAATGTATGCCTGAGCTGTGGTGTTTGATGACTTTGTAACACTACCGTTTATTAACATTATCATTTTGAACAAGGGAGTTTTGAGTACCAGCCAGAATGAACATGACATTGATAGGATTCCTTTACAGTTTTCCAAAATAACCTCCTGTGGTTGGTAGACATTGATGCTACTTGTTTAATTCCTACAGACTTCTTGTTTCCCATTTAGTGGGGAAGTAAAATAGTTTCTGTCACCAAGCTGAAATTTGAAGTGACCTTTGACCATGAGCCAATTAAAACAAAAAAAATTTTTTTAAAGGAAAGGTATAGGCAGGAATGAAGGTGAGTTAGCAGATAGGCAGGACGAAAGGAAGAAAAGCATTTATTTATTTTTATTTAGTTGTTCATCTTGGTTGTTGCCCCCAGCCCTGGGTCATGAACCCAGGTACTTTGGAAGTATGTGGACTGTGCCGGCAGACTTAAACCACTAAGCCATCAGAGTGTGTCTAAAACAACTTTTAAATAAATAAAATCTGCTTTTTAAAGGACATCTGTGTAAATATTGATTTAATGTGTTATTAGAATAGATACTTAATGTTTGTTCAATCAGTTCTAAGTTTTCACCCACTAAATTTTAACTGTTGACTTCTGACTTAGGATTCAGCAGCATCCTAAGAAAAATAAGTTTAACTTGATGTCCATTTAGATTGGGATATTCCAATATCATGACCCCTAGTCCAGTGCTTATCACCCGTTGAGTCTTCTGAGTTCTGTTAGTGAATGATAGAAAAGAGTTGTGTTTGTAAAGCTATAGTAGATGGAGACTATTTTTCTTCTGCTACTATCTAAGCCCTTAGAATTGTTAGGACATTTTTTCCACTGTGTACTTTTTTAATTTCTAATCCACTTTCTCATTTTTTCAAGTTTTCCTCAATAATATGATTATTTAGTCTAATTCAGAATGAGGTTAGTTAGGATAAGAAGTGGGTATTCAAAAAGGAAGAATCGCAGTACTCTTGTTCTCATGTTTGGTTTTGTCCACATGATTTGGCAACTAATGTCCTTGGATCTTGGGCTGTTTTTGAGCATGAACTTTTTATTTACCTGTGTGATGTGCTGTGGACTTGATGAAAAGAAGTGAAATATGTTTTTCTTAAAACTTTTCAGAGTAATAGAGATCGCAGCCTGCCACTCTGCCCACACGTCTGCTGCCAAGACCCAGGGTGGGCACGTGTACATGTGGGGCCAGTGCCGAGGCCAGTCGGTGGTGCAGCCTCACCTCACCCACTTCTCCTGCACAGACGACGTGTTTGCCTGCTTTGCCACCCCCGCTGTCTCCTGGCGTCTTCTGTCTGTAGGTAAGAAAGCATAGGGCTGTTCCGACCCAGGAATACTCTATGGTACTATAAACAGACCAGTTCTCCTCCATGTTTGCTGGTTTGGGGCTCTTTTAGGTTTTAGAATGTTTTATTTTCAATTAACTTTTATACTTTTCCCCAAATTATATTTGTGTGATAGTTTATTAATTTTATAAAATATTATGCTAACTTATTGTCTCCCTTAAAGTGCTTTTATTTCATTTTATCTTTAAAATTAATTTTGTTAAAGGAATGTTGTACTAATACCATTATATAGGTTTAAGGCATACATCATAGTAAATGAGCATCTTTATATAAAACATTAAGCTCACCAGCTTTCATTTTGAGGTGAAATTCATATATATAAAATTGACCACTTAAAAGTATACAATTCAGAGGTACTTAGGTGACACAGTTACAGAACCACCATTATATCAAGTTCTAAAACATGTCATTCCTAAACATTCGTAAAGGAAAATCCTGTTCTCATTAAGCACTCATTTCCTTTCTCCATTCCTCCTAACCTGGCAGCCACCAATATACTTTTTGTTTCTATGGTTTGCCTGTTTTGGATATTTCATGTAAGTATAGTCATATGGTATACTACCTTTTGTATGTAGGTCCTTTTACTTAATACATCTGAAGATCTTCCAAGTTGTAATATATATATATATATATATATGTATATATTATTGACATATATAGAGAGATATATATCTCAGTATAACATATATAATATATTATTAACAAATATATATAATTAATCATGTGATATAATTATATAATTGATATACAATAATATATTGACATAATGTATTATATATAATGATACATTATTATATATTAACATATATGTGTTAATAATATATATTATGTATATGTTATACTGCTATAGAGATATGTATAGATGTATATGTACTTACTTTTTATGGCTGAATAATATTCCATTGTGTTTATACCACATTTTATTTGCCATTTATCTGTTGATGAGTATTTGATTGGTTGTGCCATCGTCTGACTATTGTGCATAGTGCTATTCTGAACATTCTTGTAGAAACATTTATTGGAGTGACCTATTCTTAAATGCTTCTGTTATACCAGATTTATTACATAAGTCAATAAAATATAAGCTAAAATAAATTTTTAAAAAGTGAAAAACTAGTGTATTTTAAGGTGAAATGTTAGTTCCACTCATTTCTTTCTCTTTTAACCAATCTCAAATACTTTTATTTCAGAATGGCATAAAAAAAGAAGTGTTAAAAAGGATAGTGGAATTATAAAAGTGATCTTTGGTTACATCATGTTACTTGTCTGATTATTGTCCTCTTCAAAAATGATCAGCATGTTAAGCTGTCATAAACTAATTAGTCATTAACAAGTTAATTTCAATCTTTTAAATATCTTGTTCATTTTTGCCTTTTGGCCAATGCATTTCTCTTCAATTGTTCTTTTGTTTGTATGCAGAAGGAATAAGTGGGTCATGATGCCCTGTGTTTGAAAATTAATGTAGGTCTTAGCAGCCAAGACATTTAGATTGATCAGCAATTGGTATTGAAGGTTATTCTTATAATACATGTCAGATTCAGGTGTGTCAGTTGGCTGAGGTAACTCATCTTTATGATTATGGGGACAAATGTATGTTTTGAAACAATTAGACTGCTGCTCAGCTTAATGTAAAACAAATGGAATGCTTCCAGTGTCTTTAACTATATATAATTCAATATTTTTTGCAGTGAATATTGTAGTTAGAAAAAACTAGGACTGTTCGACTACAAACACACCTACATAGAACATGCGCAGCCCAAACAACTTTGTATACGTCTTCAGATTCTCGTAAACAGTTTAACCTGTGCCAGTTTATAAAGACTTCCGCAGGTTCTTGTATCTTAAAATCCAAATCCTGAAAAGATATCCTCTTCAGAACAAATATTCTAACATTTTTTAATGATAAGTTTGGAAGAAATATGGTTATTGAATATATCTTCTAGATGACTTGTTTCCCTTCCATCAATTAAAAGTCAGACGTGTTTTTTTCCCCGAGTTCATGATCTTAACTGAGTGTTAGGGAGAATGTCAGATGGTGAATTCACACCTCTGAAGAATATTTCTTCTCTGAAAGGAGATATTTTTCTAGTCAGAAAGCATATGGGGTAAGGCTATTTCAACCCTTATGATTCGATGCAGAAGTTGAGACACTGAGACACACCCTGGTGTAGTAGTGCTTAAGTAAGTCACCTCTGAAGGAGCACAAGATTGCATAGGTTCGAGTTCCAGGTCTGGAGGGAGGCTACCAGTGTGAATGGCTAAATAAAAATAAAATAAAATGCTTCTTCCTCCTCCCTCTGCCTGCCTGCCTGGCTACTCACCTTCATTCCTGCCTGCACCTTGCCTTAAAAAAAATAAAATAAAAATAAAAAAGTTAAGGCACTGATAAGCTATTTTTTGGATGAATGAGGTAGCAATCTAGATTCTTGGACCTTTGCACATCTTAGTCATTTCTTTTCTTCACTGGTGATCCAAATTAAAGAGTCAGGAAAAGACTTATTTTTGAGAGATTTGCAACTTTCTGCTGTAGATGATAAGAGTTCTGCATCGTGGGGGATTAGCAGAGGACTATAGGCACATAAAAGGGCATAGGCAGATGATAATTCATTGGAAATTCTGATAATAAAATTCACGGAAAGTTCATTTGTTGAATTTCAGCCTAGGTTTTAGCAGCAGTCTCTCATCTAAGTGTTGCCTTGGTAATACCAGGCTAATGAGAGACAAACCTCAATTCTTTTAAGTCACCTTTCTCATCTGTGGCCAGTTGCAACCTGTTTCCCGTGTCCGTAGTACTGCCATTCAGTGCCAGTGGGAATCTCTGGTATCTTTCAGTTTCCCTATTAACCTTCTACTTTCTTTTTTTCCATAAAGCACAAGAAAGTGTTGCATGAATTTGTACAAGTACCTTTACTTCACAACAATGTAATTTTACTTACATATAATTATAGCTAATTCCTCTCTGGACTAGGAATGGGACCATGATTTTATACAACTGTTCCCTGCAAGTATGCATTGTTACTAAATAAATGTGCTCTGCTTTATTTGAAATGTTCTCTGAGATAGTATGTAAGGATTATTGTTTGTACATTGATTTTTAGGATTAAGAGGCATGTTTAGCTTCAAGATACAGAGGATAAAGGGCTTCTCTGTGTAAGAACATAACTATTTTGCGTTATTACTTAAATGATGAGTTTATTTCTTGAGACTTCTTGAGTTGAATTTATCAGCTCTTAAAATGACCAAAGCAAAGCAGAGATGTTTTTAGTGTTTAAGTCAAAGAAAATTCATAAATTCTTAGCCCTAAAAGAGAGCCACTTGGACTTCGAGTTAGACGTTACATCATAGACTATATATATATATATATAAATAAATAAATACTTTTTAGTGTCTAATTTAGCATATAAGACTTGTATTTGATCTTTCCAAATATATTTTTGGGTAGTTTATAGACTCAATAGTTATTTTAATACTGTGAAATTGAACTGTTAAATAAGGTATGAACTCTTTTGGAAAAAATCCAGAGGAATTATTGACTATTCAAACAGCTATCTTTTTGAAATCTTTCAATTCTTGCATGTTTTCTGAGATTTCTCTATTAATAATGTGTTCAATGCAAACCCAAGTCTTTGGGCTTTATGTAGCCCAAATGCCAGTATCTCTGCTGCCACAGGACATGTATCTCTCCCCCCAACCTTTTTTTCTTAATTGAGTTAACTTTAGTTTACAACACTGTATAAATTCCAGGTGTATAGCCTAACACCTGAACAGCTGGATAGACCAACCCACACCCTTAACCAAAGGTCTTGTTGCCATCTACCATTATCCCCTTCTATCTCCCCATCTCTTGTCTGGTTACCACCATTCTGTCAGAGTGTAGGGTTTGTGTTTGCTTAATTTTTTATATTCCTTATTCGAGTGAACTCATGAAGTATTTTTCTTTCTTCCAGATCTCGAAGACTTCTTAACAGTTGCAGAATCACTGAAGAAAGAATTTGACAGTCCAGAAACTGCTGATCTGAAGTTTCGAATTGATGGAAAATATATTCATGTCCATAAAGCTGTTTTGAAAATCAGGTATTTTTGCATAAGCTTTGAGACATCAGTAACCTAACTCTCTTTTTGTAATCTCCTTGTCTTGTTATCCACAAAATGTGAACTGATAGGAAATAGCCTTGGCAGTAGAAAGAAATGGCACAATTTAGTATTTTTGCAGGTGATATCAACCCATTTGTCATCGATAAGTTTTCTTGTGTGTGAGAGTATATACTCAGTGTGCCTTTTTGAAAAAGCATAACGGGCTGATATAAGTATTAGCCTACCTTGTTTTTAAAATGAAGGATCTTGTGAATACTTATTTCCAACAAAAATTTTATTTATTTTTATTTTTTAAAGGAAATGTGAAGGCAAGAATGAACGTGAGTGGTCAGCCAAACAGGAAAAGAGAGGAGGAAGAAACATTTTATTTTATTTTTATTTAGTTGTTTACACTAGGTTGTTTCCTCCCTGGACTCGGGACTCAGACTCAGGGGTATGTGGCTTCCTCCTTCAGAGGCAACTGCTCCACGAGGGCAAGCCTTATTTTAATATTTTAAAGGAAAGGTACAGGTAGCAGTGAAGTCAGACAGGAAGAAAAAGGAGGAAGAAGCATTTTAGTTTTTATTTTTATTTAGTTGTCACATTGGTTGTTTCCCTCCGGACCTGGGACTGAAACTCAGGGGTATGTGGTTTTGGTTCCTTTGGAGGCAATTGACCTAATCACTACTCCATCAGGGCATGCCCCCAAATTTTACTTACATAGTCAAAAATTGAAAAGATTGTCAGTAAAAATTATGTATGTCCTCTTTGATGTTTAGAGACTTGTTTCCCTCAAGCAGAAAACTCACAGTCAGAAATGTTGGACTTCTAAGGGACATCTAATTCTCAATAAAGAGGTATTCTTGAGATACAGCAAATGGCATGAGTTCTCTGTATAAATGTGAGGAACACTGAATTTAGTAATAACTGTTTGGACTATTGCCCACTGAGGCTGCTGTTACAGAGAGAGACATGTAAAATCATTGAGAACTGCACTGGCCATGTGCACATCTTTTTGGAAATGTTAAAAACCTACCTATAACATAGCATGTTTTATGGAAACTCAAAAGTCATATGTCATTTATTACTTCAGGGAGTAATTATCTGCACTAAAGCATTAACTGAAAAGATGAATTGGGAATGTTTCTGACCTGTGATCAGCTAGTCTATTTCTTTCATGTATAGTTTTCTGACCCATTTTATCTATTTTTTTCTTGCTTGGAAAACTGTTTCTTTTCATTTTTCAGATGAAGTAATTTGTTATGTAAATAGAGACACTCATTAAAGTATTCTAAACAAAATTTGAAAATATTTTGTTTATTTACAATGTATCTCATTTTAAGAGTGTTTGAAAAGATTACTTTTTTACACTATAAGGTATCTAATATTCAGAAATCAGTTCTTCATATAGGTGGACTTGTACATGCAGATACAATATAAAAAGACTCAGATTTTCTTGAAAATATGTGACTATCCCGATGAATGTATTTTATAAATACATTGGTAACAGACTTGGAAAGAGGAAAAGGATAATGGGAAAGACAAGAAATGAAATAGGAGTGATGGCTATTTTGAAGATGAGTCAGAAAGAAGGAAAATTGTGAGGTAATCAGTTCTGTTATGTACATAATCCAGTTAACATTTAAAACAATTCTAAGAATATGCTAATAACATGCAATGAAAAGCAAATCATTTAAATGCTCTTAACATTTAGTCCAAAGTTTGAAATCTGAATTTTCTTTAATTTCAGTTTAAAATGTATTTTCTGTACAACATTTTTTTTTTTTTTTTTACAAAGAAAGGTGCAGGCAGGAATGAAGACAAGTAGTAGGCAGGCAGACAGTAATAGAGAGGCGGAAGAAGCATTTTGTTATTTTTATTTAGATGTTCACAATGATTGTTTGCCCTCCCACATGGGATACAAACCCAGATATGGAATGTATATGGCCTGCGCTCCTTCAGAGGCGGCTGACCTAACCACCATTCCACCAGGGTACATCTGTACATCTTTTTTTAAAAAAACAAAACAGCAAACAAATTGATCTGAATGGGGACTGCCAAATGGAAGGAAAATGGTACTGACCACTTCTAGGCTGTCTAATTCTTAGTGTTTTAATAAGAGGTACACACCAAAAATGGAAGTATGTGTATATACAAGACCAGTATAAAAGCCCTTCTATGCGGAATGTTTTTAGGGTGCTGGCTGAAGATTCATGATCCTGGTATGTGTGAACCTAAATACAGTATTTAATGATATTTGTAATATTTGTCTCATTTCTTCGAGTTAATTCAGCAACTTTTGCTCTTCTGCTTTAGGTGTGAGCACTTTCGATCCATGTTCCAGTCTTACTGGAATGAGGACATGAAGGAGGTGATAGAAATAGACCAGTTTTCTTACCCGGTGTACCATGCCTTTCTCCAGTACCTCTACACAGATGCAGTTGACCTGCCCCCTGAAGATGCAATAGGTACTTTTGCCACATTGGGACTGACCACACCACCTGGTCAGATATATATCTCCTCATGTGTTTATGCTTTATTGTTTAAGTTTCAGGTCTACTGACTTTTATATGGTTTTGTAAAAGATATGAAATAAATGTTTTAAAATGTAGTGTTGTATAGTTACCATGATTAATAATTATGAACACAGTTTATTTATGACTATGGACTTAATTTATAATGAAATCTAAGTTACTAGTGGACTTAGCATATAATTTTGAAAACAAAATGAGAGAGAAAGTCTTTTTTCTCTCTTCCTAGAATAAATTGTAAAACAAGATAATAGGAGAGGTGTATTTGGGAGGTAAGGAAGGTGTGGAGTAAATAAGAGCATTTATTTAATATGACTGAGAGTATTATTCACTAAGAAACTCCTGCTGACTTATGTAGATAACTCTTCACTAAAATGAAGTAATTTTTTTATAAACTATGGGAACTTATGATAAACTTTAAACCTTCCAAACTTTTTACTCTTAGGTCTTTTGGATTTGGCAACATCTTACTGTGAAAACAGACTGAAAAAACTTTGTCAGCACATTATCAAGAGAGGAATTACTGTGGAGAATGCCTTTTCATTATTCTCTGCTGCTGTCAGATATGATGCAGAGGTAACATAAAACAACAAACAGAAACCTAAACCAACCCCTGCTCCCTCTGTACTCATTTTTCTTGCATGAAACAATGAACAAGATGAATAACTTCACTTTTATGTAGGGAGTTAATGAATTCACTGATCCCTAAAAAATGAAATCCAGCTTTCATTCCTTGTTCATAGCTTCAGAAATGTTTATTCCTCTACTTTCATTTTTAAATGAGATAAGAAGCTAAGGTTTCAACAGCTCTACCGCAGGTTGGACCATAAAGTGCCATACCTCATTGGACTGACAAGCAGCATATTTTAATTTCAAGCATATCTCAAGGTTGGCATATTTTTTTTTCCAAGTCCCACTTTGCTGTCTCCCCAACTCTACCCTGTCATAAACCCAGGATGCTGTATAATTTGTATCTGTGTATTCTGTGAAGCTCTATCACTGTCTAATTATAACTCACAAGTAACTCATGTGTGAAGAACTTGCTCTGGATTCCTTTTGGTTTGTTTTTCCACTGAATTGAATTCTCACTCTAAAAAGTTACAGATCTTTACAGAGTCTATGAATGAATGGATTTTGGAAGTCTGAAACTTTGTGTTTATGTGTGTTTTCTTGAAGTTAACAAAGTATCTTCAGATTGTAAGCTCCTCATGAGCAGGGACTCTTACCTTCCTTATCTGTGTACCTTATAGTAGCTATAACCTAGTGAGTACTGATGATCCACATCTGTCGACCTGAGTGTGTGTGCTATAGAAGGGTGCTGTAAGGAAAATCAGTGAACTAAAGGTTAGTATGGTGAGTTTTACAAATTTACAGAGAAGAAAATGTGGAAGAGCAATAGTTTTGGAGTTCATGATATCTAGCCCACCTTTGCTCCCCAAATGCACAATTGCCTCCTGTAGGTATTTTGTTATCACACAGTGAGACAGAATACCGGGTGTCAGGGAATTTACCAAACATCCGCAAAGATCTACAGCTATGGCCTCGGAGACAGGGTGGACAGACTCCATCGTTGTCACACTTGGGCATCAAAATGTTTTCAAAATGTATTGCTATTTTTACTTGATATTATATTATGATTATGAATATTTGATGAGGCCATATGTAGCTGACTTTGTCTTCATCTTTTCATCAAATGGGATGATGACGAAAGTAAATCATTTCTAATGGGAAATGGAAGTATAGGTTTTCCTACCCTTTGTTTGTTTGACACCATGGATGTTAGTAGAAATGCTTTCCTTAGATTTCATTTCCACTCAATAGTATCATTGTAAACTGGTCAATGACTTTTTTTCTCCATTTGGTGATTGATTTTAGAATTTTGCTGTGTTTCTCCAATCTCCTCAGTGCTAATGAGTTCCATATTCTTGGAATTAGGAGCTTTCTGACTAAAACCAGTCAGAACCACCTGGGCAGAAGCAGATATCTCAGCTTTCATGGCTGGAAATTTCTTCTTTATTTTCAGCTGAAATTTACCCCAGAAAGTTAACCCCAGAAGGCTTGGCACTTTTACCTGTGACAGCTGTTTGTTCCCTTTATGAGTTTTTATTTTTCTCTCAACTACAAACACATCAAAAACTGTCCCTTATTTGAGCCCATATAAGCCTGTGATTCCCCAGGGTCTTTCACTGGGTGGGCATACAGTTGGCACTAAATAATATATGTTGATTCACATGAATGAATGAATGTATTTGAAACATTTCATTGTATAGGTGTGCTTTTTAAAATTTGTAGTGTGTAAAAATGTAAAAAACACCAAAAAACTGCCCCCAAACTCGACAATTATACATTGAAAATAGAAAAATTAGAAAATAGAAGACTAAAAGCAAAATTTCCTTCTTTCTAGATATTTTTGTTTTGGGTTCTGTTAGTTGTTACATAGTGACTAATGTTTTTTTCATTTTATTTTCTCAATGCTATAGCAGGTAAATAACAGTCTTTCTAATATAAGAATGAAAGCCATCTGCTATAGTAGTTGATGGGAAGCTACTACTATATCACATTGGAAATTAACTGAAAAAAAAAAAAAAAAAAACAGTTTTCAGAAGTTCACCTTTTACATGACTTTTCCTTCATTCTGTGAACTGAAATGCTAGGAAGATGAATACTACCTGCTTTTCACATTTCTTTTTCTGTAGAAGTTATTACGATTCCCCCAACCGCCTTTAGACAAAATAATTTTGACAAAAATGTACACACATAAAAATAACAACAATTTGCTGACTCAGTAGTTGTGAAGACTTTTTAAAAGCAGACCATTTATTATGGAGACCTTACATTATGATGCATTGTCAAACCTACAAGTTTCAATAAAGTGGAAAAAGCTTAGAGAAGGATCACTGAAGTTTCCTCTAGCACAAGCCTGAATCACTACTGATAATCAAGGGGGGAATGTGAAGAAAGAATTGTCGTGAGAGAGTTCTGTATCACAGTTTAAAATTTTTGAAATGCTTCTATTTATACTGTTAATTTTCAGGATATTTTTTTTCTATACACATTTGAACATTAGAAGAGATGGGTGGGATGTATTTCTTGTTTAACCAAAGTAGAGAAATTTCCAGAAAATCCTACTGCCTGAGCATTTTATATTTCAAACATTTTCTTTTGGTGTGAATAACAGATATGAGGCCAGGAATCTAATTCCAAAACTGGTTTGGATATGATCATTGGAAAACTAAGTGCTAAAGCCAGATAGTCAGCATTTTTCTTATTTCAGAGAGACAAATCAAATGTTTTCCATCATCTGTAGACTAAAATATTTTTATTTAACAATATTATTTTACAGTAGAGAAACTGTCTTATTTTTTCTGTTAAGACATTCAAATATATTCCAAAAAACAAAAGCAAAAAACCTACTTTGACCTGGAATATTTTGTAATTAATACATTATGAAATAAGTTCTAGACAGACTGATTTTCAGTTTTTTGTAATTAGTTTAATAAATTTGGACAGAGGTATGGTTTACAATCTGTTGACATCTGCATTGTGTCTCAAGGGTGACTTATGACACAAAGGCAACCTGACTCTCCTTGGCTCAGTGGCTTCCATACAAAGCCTTCGCCATCAACTCTTTTACCTTTGGAATTTTAGAATTCGGTATGAACTCAATTAAAGGTTGCAGTAACATTTAAAAATGTTAAGTGTTCAGTTGTCTGTTTTTTGTTTGTTACTAACGGAAATTTGGAAAAGGAAAAACAACTTGTTTTCAGATGATTGGAGTTAATTTAAATGTTTAAAATTTGGAATGTGTTTGTAAATTATTTCAGTTTTCTAATTAACAAAATGATATTTTAACTGCTTTACCTCAGAATCTTTTTATAATAATTTTACCACAAAAAAGTCATGAATATGGCATTTAGTTTCTAAACTACCAAGAGTACCATATTAGATCCACTGATTTTACACCCTCTCCCGTTTTCCTATTCCATGGGCCTTGAGAAGACTCTTTCCTTCTGTTAAGAACTCTTTTCACTTGCTGGTCAAGTGACTCATCCTGGCCTTCTTGGAAATGTTCTGTTTAGAGTCCAGCAGTCCTGGGTAAGAGTTGCATTTTCTTCTCTAGTTAATTGAAGGGTCGCAGAGTGAAGTGAATAGATCATGTAGGTTCTTACAGTATTGAAGAATTATCGGAAGGATGTTTATCTAAATCACATTAACGGCATACTGGCTCAGGATTCTGGTTGCTAAGTGGGTCTGCTTGGCTATGCCTCTCCTTGGTTCATGCGAATGAGCTTGCAATTCCAATTTCTGTCCAGGTACATTCAATGCTTCCTTTTCCATAGATCTGCCTTAACCAAGGTTCAACTAATTATTTCAGCAATCCAGAATTAGATTACTTTTACTATTTTCTTATTAGACTTTTAATGTTTGAAACTGTTAAACATTAGTTGAATATTGAGAAATCTCATCAATTCAAACTTATTGGAAAGAAATGGATTACAGTTTGATAACTTTTCATATAAAATATTTGTAATTGGAATCACCATTTATATGCCAGTACTATATTAAAAAGTCTCTAAAGCTTATATTCAAGATCATCTCTACATTTAGTAAAAAGAATAAACTCGTAAACTACACAGATCTTGAATTCAAGTTAGTAGACACAAAATGGTAAGGTTTTATGAGGCCAGAATTTAGTGTACTCTTCCTTTCAATTTGGAATTACATAATTAAAACACTATTTAAAGATGCTTAACTAATACGTGGTTTGAAGAGCTTTGTGCTTATGACTGGCTACTTCTTCCTAAGTTATATGTAGCTAAACTAGCTTTCTATTTTTGATAATATTAAGATATGACTTTAATCTCCCTGTGCAATATAATTAAGTCCTTAGATCTGTTTATTAACCACTTAGTTATAATACCAGCAACACTGCTTTTTCTTTAATAGTAATGTGAGAGAGGATGTTTGAAGTTGGGTAACATTTTAGTTTATCATAATACACTGAGCATTCACCTATACGGTAAATGCATTGTGAGTTATCTAGAAAGCAAAACTGGAAGCAGCTGACAGATACACCTTATGTGTAGTTTATCTGTTACTGGTTTATGGCTGGAGCGGTGCATTTTTCAGCTAGGGAGAGAAGGTCCCCTTAGAATAAAGAAGCTTTTTCTTTGCAGCTGTCTGCACTGAACAAGCAGAAAAAAAGAAACTCTGCCTAAAATGATCATTTATCATGAAGACCTATAATTTACATTTCTGGTTTGATACAGAACTCTGAATATTGACCAGTATAGCTAACCAATTTATAAAAGTCAAATTACTTGTGAAACTTTCAGTGTGATTTACTTTTATATACTTAGTCTTTGTATATATTCCAAACACCTAATTGATTTAATAAAATATCTATGTTCCAACATTTGAAGGAACAGACAGCATTAGAATAGAGTTGTTCTGGGGATGAAAGGGTATACTAGAATAAGCAGAAATTGATTTTTAATTATTGTAGTTTGCCGCTTGGATATGTTAGTTTTCTTTTGAATGTTGATAGTTGGTTTAACTTTCATTTGTGTGACTGACAAATCCAGTCTGAATATTCTTCTCTTGATTGATTATCTGAGAAATTAGTTTGGTAGAAGTTGTAGTACTATTCTTTGTGGCTTTAAAAACGAAGGCGTTTTCATTTAAAAGCAGGAGAATGAAATTAAGGTCCTTGGAATTTTTTTTATGTATTACTTTAGGTTGACCATATTGCTTCATCACTTTTCTGTTTCTTATAATCTTCTCTTAAACGAAATAACCCACATCCTAATTCTTTTCTCTGACTTCTTGAATGTGGTAAAACTTGTGATATTGGACTAAAATCGCTTTCATCTCTTTAAAGCATTGTCTTTGTGTATTACTGTGATGACGTGAGGAAACTTTTCCTCCATAGACTGCGTATGTACACGTGAATATGTTTTGAAGAGTCAGACTTGAGTTAGGGCAACCATTGCTTTAACTGTGCTGTGAATAAATGGTATGTATTTTTCTGACACGTACCTGTGGTCAACTTGTGTAAGTCTGAGGTTTCTGGCCCCAAATATCTTTTCTAGTGGGGAGGGTTAGAGATTTGGGGTGCGGGGTTTGGAGAGAAGTAATTCAATCACAGTTAATTAAAAAAAGGCCTCTTCTTGTTTTTATTTTTGTTGTGTGTGTCCAGGATTTAGAAGAATTCTGCTTTAAGTTTTGCATCAATCATTTGACAGAAGTTACACAGACTGCAGCATTTTGGCAAATGGATGGCCCTCTGCTAAAGGAATTCATTGCTAAAGCCAGTAAATGTGGAGCCTTTAAGAACTGAAGCCCAAGGCTGCTGGGTTTTGTGTGCGTGCTCAGGAGCATGTTTGATGGTGTGTGGTTATGCTCTCCAAGTGATATAATTCTGCAGGTAAAAAACCCATCAGGTTGTATTTTTCACATCTGAGATACAGTTCTCTGTGTGGGAATATTTGAAGGATATATGGCTATTCCTGAACCCATTTTAAGCAACTCTTGTCCCAGATGTGTATATTTTAAATGTGACCTTACATTGGCTGGAACATTGTAAAAGGGTGAATGTTTACCCAGTTGTTTCGTTTTTGATTAGAGGAACATCTGGACTTGAAAGGGGAAGTTTGTGGCAACTGTCCTGGTTCATATATCAACAACTGTTTTGACCACAGGAGTTGGGATAGTTTGTGAAGTGTGAGATTTCTCACTGTGAATTAAAGATGCTGACTTTGGGGGCTTGTTGAAATGTTGCATTTTTGCTAGTTCAACAAACTTATTGTGAAGGTATAGTTAAAGTGAAAAGAGGTTTTTATTTGTGTGTTCGCACTATTGATGACTTCTGTTAACTTCATGGTATATCAAAATAATACTCAGTTTAATATGAATTAAACCTATTGAAAAGATAATTATGTAAACATAAGTTCCTAGGTTAACCAAGAGTTCTCTTAAGATTTAAGTACATTAAGAGTATCTACGTAGATCTGTGAAAAGATGATTATAAATGAAATTTCCTTTGAGCAAAGATGAATATTTTGTACATTACAATCTCTTCTACTACCAGTGGTGTTTTGTTAAGATAATATTTGATAGCTCAAGTTTAAATTGCCCCCTCTCTTTTGCTCCCCCCCAACCCCATCTTAAACAGAAGAGGAAAATAATGGCATATTTAATATACTCTTGCCTCCTAAATTATGGCTGCTGGATCATTGGATCTGCTACATCTGACTCAAAGTGGTTCTTGTAAAACTTTCTTATCGGACTTAATAGAATTTGTTTTATCTCTTATCTAGGACAAATACCATCACAAATTAGCTTACTTGAAAGTTGACTGGCTTTCACGTTGGATATTTCTCTCTTAATAGTGATAAAATATTTAGTGCAATTTAATTGGGAAAAAGCTCAAAATCAAGAAGATTTTTCCATAATCTTTTCCATAAAACCATACTTAAAAGGATTTTTTCATTGTTTTTGTTTTTGGCCTGATTCTGTGACTTTGGGGGTTAAGAATGTTCAGATCTGAGTTACTAGCACATGTGTTTAAGTTTGCTTTATGGACAAAGCTTTTGCTTTGATCTCTACCCCATGGACTCATTTTCATTTGTGGGAGTTTTCTTAGTGAACCCTCTTGTTTCCTGCTTGGGACTTCCTTCCAAGTTTGCTTGGGGTTGGAGAGGAGTGAGGACTCAGATATGAGAATTAATTGATAGATAAAATAAATGCAAAACACAAATCTAAAAGTCATCCCAGTCTTTTTTTAAAATAAAAACCTTGTCACAAGTGATTAAAGCCCAATGAACTATTAGTTGAATTCTAAACATGATAGAATTTTTCTTACTTATGTTGATAAATGCACATTAACTTGATTATTAACTATTATGAGTAGTGTTTATAACAATTACTTCTCTGTAGGCTTATGATCTAGATAAAACAAGAACTTCAAAATGTTTACTATTGCTCTTACTTGAAAAAGAACTTCAAACAAAAGCAGAAGTTGAAGTAGTAGATCCATTTCCATAGTTTGCTTTTTTCAATAAACATTTACTGAGTTCCTACTAATAGGTGAGGAACTACTTCTCATGTATGATTATAAGTAATTTATTTGAGTGTGGATATAGTAAAGAGAATAGGAGTAAATCCTTCAAAAAGTACTTTTTCTTAATGCTCTTATTTTTCTACTTGGTTTTGTTGTTCCTCACAGCAGGAGATAAAACTATCCTTTGAATTGCTCTTTTCTTCTGATCTTATACTTAAAGCCAAAGTATTCATACTCCTTAATATGTCCTCAAATGTACTCTTGAACTTCTTACTGGAACAATGTTTGATACACTATATATAGGGCTGTCTCTATGTAATATTTAAAATGACATTAATAATCTATTAAAACAGGCATATAGATTTGGATTTTCACCCTCAATATACAACCTTAAGGAAGGATGGAAATTCTGACACCTGCTATAATCTGGATGAACCTTGAAGATATTTTGCTAAGTGAAATAAGTCAGTCACAAAAGGGTAAATATTACCTGATTTCACTATATTAGGTACCTAGTGTAGTCAAATTCATAGAGACAGAGATTAGTAGGATAGTAAGTAGGGAGGAGAGGGGAGGAATGGATTATTAATATTTAATTAGAATCCGAGTTCACTTTTACAAGAAGAAAAGAGTTCTGTGGATGGTGGTGGTGATGGCACCACCACAGTGTGGATGTACTTAATGCGACAGAACTGTATGCTTAAACAGGGTTAACATAGTAAGTTTTGTATTATGTATCTTTTGCCACTAATAAAAGAAATCACTACAACGATACTTAGCAGGTATCAGGCTAGGAAGAGTTACCACCAAGAATGTATCAACTATTTCTTAACTACATAAAAATACCCTTGTTTGTTTTAGTTTTGCTGAAAGATAGTACAATTGAACTGTCAGAGAAGAAGAAATGTATCTGAATCCTTTGGAGGATACTTATAAATGAAAGGGAAGACATAACACCAACCCTCGAGGAATGTATAAATCATTAGGAGGAGAGATGGTTTTAGGAATTAACACAGTAACATTTATAAACAGCTTTTTGTAATTGTGAGAGAAAAACTGAATAGAGTTAATATGAGAGGCAGTTGTCCTGAGGATATCTGCAGAGTAGGGGAAAATATAAAGGGTCTTTTAGCTCTTTCCAAACATCAGGTAAGTAGCACAAGGAAAGGCTTAGAGATGGGGCCTAATGAGCCTTTCAGAGCTTCCCATGCCCTTTCAGAGCTAACCATGTTTAGTTAGAATGGAGAAAGCAAGTCAGGACCCCTTTAGAGGAAATGTTGGCAAGGGGAGTGTGTGTATAGAGGACATGTATTTCTCATAGTGCCAGGCATTGTGCCCTGAGCTTCACATTTTCTTTTTTTATGCCCACTTTTTGTACTATGAGGTTGGAAGAATTGGGCTCAGATAGATTAAATAATTTGATTAAAGATTTTCAGTAGTGACACAGCTAAAGTACAATTGGGTATGATTTAGAGTTTGCCCAGTATTTACCAACTTTATGAACGCTAACAACATTATGCCATATTACCTCCTATGAATGACATATTAAATTTGAAAGTAAAGTGAGGGGACACAGGTCTTTTAAATAAATATAATGACATAAAAGCTATTCTTCAGTTAAGCTTTGCTGTAGGATGTAGTACCAGGGGAGGATGCTGAAGTTACAGTAATCATTAAAACCAGGAGAATTCTCTATTCAGCAGGTCTGGGATGGTTTGTGTAATTAAGTGCCCCAGGTGATTTTATTTGATTTCAAAAATGAAAATACTGATTTAGATTTTGTCCCTCTAGTAATAATGAATTGAACCAGGGTTGCCTTTATAATAGGAACAAACATGCTCTTTTTCATATTCATCGTGTTCTTCCTTAACACACACACACACACATACATACACACACATATATGTATGTATATAATTAATTAAATTTTTTTAAAAGAAAAGTCCAAGTAGGAATGAAAGTCAACAGGCAGGTAGGCAGAAAAAGACAGAAGGAAGAAGCATGACAAACCATTGACTAGAAAAAAGATAGAAAACTCTCAAAACTAGAATCAAAATGAAGGGGGAGAAGTGATAAGAGATACCACATAATGCAAAACATTATAAGAGACTACTATGAAAAGTTCTGTGCCAACAAAGTGGTTACATATATTGAAAACCTTAAAAATTCTGTAAAAAACTACAAGAACTAGTGAACGAATGCAGCAGAGTTGCAAGCTACAAAATCAACGCGCAAAATTTTGTTGCATTTTTATATGCAAGTAAACTGCTAGAAGAAAACGAAATCAAGAAACCATACCATTTAAAACAGAAGTAAAAGGAATCAAATATCTTGGAATATACTTAACAAAGGAAGTGAAAGACCTGTACAATGAACACTTCAAGTCCTACTTCAAAGAAGTAGAAAAAGATACAAAGAGATGGAAAGACATCCTGTTCACATTGGGAAGAATCAACGTTGTTAAAATGATCAATGTACCTAGAGCAATATACAGATTTCATGCAATTCCAATTAAACTCCTGTGGGCTTTTTTCCACAAAACAGAACAAAATATCTTAAAATTTGTATGGAACAACAAAAGACTGAATAACCAAAGCAATAATGACCTGGGGGTAGGAGGTAATTGATGTGTTGCTAGAATCAGCTTAGACCAGGAAAGTGAGAAGGGGTGGGAGGCAGTGCACCAGCAGGGAGCCACCAAAGGATTCCTGGAATCTGAGAAACATTTTATTGGAAAGAAAAGTTAGAAGTCAGATTACAAGAGGAAGGCAGTAAACATTCAATCATTCATGTCAGTCAGCAATAACGTGAAGGCTGATGAAGGTCATTGTTCAGGCGCCAGTGAGTGGACAGGGCTGGTCTAAACCTGTGGTTCTCACAGGCTGGGACATCAGTATTCAACCTACTTGCAACTACGCTTGATTTCCTGGCTTTGGAAATGGTCTTTCCTAAGAAGATAGAGATGATATTGAAGGAGAACTTGACCTAAGGTCTCTATTTTCTTGAATAGAGAGCAAGGTTTTTTTCACTTCCTGAAGTAGCTCAGTTTCTTCCTTCAGGTTTTTCATTTTCTCTTCAAACTGCCGAATTGTGGTATTTATTGCTGTAAGAAGAAATAAGATGATTTCAGGATATATTTGTAATTTATAAAGTCCTGTTTCCTGTTCCTTCCATATACACAATGCTGTACCGAATGAAAAGAATCTGGAGTTCATCTGTAGGAACTACTTTTTGCCTTTTTATGCTTTTGTTTCTTATTCTAATTCAGGGTAGAATTATAGTATCACACATTTAGATAGTGATTCTTTCAGATTTTGTAAACATTTATAGATTTTTCTAAATCCCCTTGTATATCTGAGAATTGAAAGCAGTGGCAGTATATGACTTTTACGTGTACACTATGTCCATTTGTTGAGATGGTCATTGGCAGCATGTGGTTAGAATATCAAAGTTAAAGGCAAAACTTTCAGAGAAATGCATCCAATTTTCAGTGTTACATAAAAGCTTTAGAAATTTTAAGGCATTTTTTTTTTGAAACTTAGGAAGAAGATACTTTAGTTAGCCTTTATGTATAACAGCACTACTCAGTGACAATGCCATTCTTTTACAAACCTCAAAAAAATGTTAAAACGCACACATACACAATATTTCTTTGGAACACCTGTAGTTAACTTGATGAAGCATTGAAAATGCTAAATTAAGCAAGAGTCTTTATCAATTGGATAGCAAAACTTAGGTCTTTGAATTTGGATCTTAATTTAATTCCAAGTAGTATCTCCTCCTGGTGACCCATACCCTCCAAAACTAACGTGTGAGAGAAACACAGGTTGAAAGTCCTCTATGAAAGAAAGCTTTCTAGAAAGACTTTAGAAACTGCTTTAAAAAAACTAATACTCTCTTTGGCAATATGCAGACATTCTCAAGAGACAAGAAACACCATTTTTAGTAGGCTTAAATTTGTTTCTGATTATAATTGTGTAATAAAACAAAAATGAGAAAGGCTTGTGTATTTTGAGATGGGATATGATTTAATCCTTTGTCCACAGAGAAAACCCATTGCCCTCGTACCACTTGCTGGATAGACACACGCACCTGCAGAAAAGTGATTACAGGCCACTGTGTTTTCCAGGAGAAACATTTGCACCCTGCGCCCACACTCCCACTGGGATGAACTATGCACCCAGCCTGTGCGTGCCAGTCTTGAGAGAGAAGTGAGGTCAGAGTCATAACTCAGTGGAAATGTAGCCTGTTTTGAAGGCATCTTAAACAAGGGTATAAGGACCTACTCAATAAATGGTATTTCATAAAATGGTTGAGTCTCACGACACTGTGGCTTCCAGAAGTTGGAAATGGGGAGGGAAGGAAGGAAGAACGAGCTAAAGGGCACTAGAACTCTGCTGGTGGGTATGGTGTGACATAGTCTCAGGTTGAAGCGCAACTTTTTAGTGTCCTAAAACGTCATGTAGCAATATAAACAAAATAAAACTATTTGAAGATTAAAAAAAATAAATCTGTCTCTGTCCTCACCAGTTTTTTTTTTTCAGAAATGTCTTGGGTATTCTTGCTTTTTTATTTTTCTTGAGGAACTTTGGAATCAATCGGCCACAATCCCCTGCCCCCAGCAGATCTCAAGACCAATGCTGGGAGAACTGAACTAGGCATGCTCGAGACCAAGCCAGGAGGGCGACCGGTGGCAGGCTGGCCTCCTGGGAGCAGAGGCTGCAAGAAGCCTCACCAGCTCCTGCCAGTTCTTAAAGACGCTGCCCAGACACTCACCCACTGTGCAGTCCATTTTCTGAGGTTTCTACTGTATTTTTTTTTATTATAAAGTATTGTGTGTCAGTAGAAAATGTGTAAAAGCTCTAAAGATAAAAGAAATCACTATAATCCAACTACCTACAGATAACTGCTGTATCCATTTGGGTGTAGTTTTTCTGTGTGCCTCTGTGTGTTTATGTGTTTTTTCTTCTCTGTGTGAGGGTCACATTGTTTGCAATGGGCTTTATTTTTTTAATCAATGAACAATCTTCCAAAAATATTGTAATCATCTAAATAGTGTTATATTAGTTGAATGCATATGATAAATATTGATAAACTTTGCTGCTTGGTTGTAACTCGTTTACCTTGTTGGAAATCTTCAAATGTCTCTTCAAACAATCTACAGTCAAAAAGTGAAGTCCCAATTTCTTCATAGTCTGGAGGGAGAAAAATATTTCAGTTTTAATTTAAATAATTCATACCCGCAGAAACAGCTCACGAAAATAACCCCAATTGAGGAAAAAGTAGAGAGTCATCATCCGCTACAGAACTTCAGTGTCAGACTGCGTGTGGGTGGCATCACCTGGGAACTGGTTAGAAGTGCTCATCTCAGCGCTTCATCTCAGTCAGAACCTGCCGGGGTGAAGCCCAGCTATCTGTGGCAACAAGTATTCTAGGTGGTTCTGAGGGGTATGCTCAAGTTTGAGAAGTGCCTGGTCTAGAGAAAGGAATAAGAATGTAATGAATGAACTTTTGGAAATGTTTGCTCTTAATTTCACTTTAGGTTTTTGGGTTTGTTTTTTTTTTTAAGGAACACTACAGGCAGGAATGAAGGCAACTAGACAGACAGACAGGAAGGAGCATTTTATTTTATTTCCATTTTAGTTGTTCAAACTGGTTGTTTCACCCGGAACCAGAATAAGAACCCAGGGGCACCTAGCCTGCATCCACTTTTTAGTTTTCTATTTCAGAGTCTAACCCCTTTCAGATACCCACATTTTACATTGTTGCCTAAAATACAGAGTGCTAAGGCTTTTACTTTGAATTACCTGTATTTATAATTCTGAAGGGTACATGACTATATCCCTGCATATCTTAATGGAACTTTGATGTTTGCTTTAGTTAAATGTGACCTTTCAGAAAGAAGCCAATCAGAACATTAAAATTCTATATTTTGCCAAAAAAGATACTTGGTTTACTAAGGAATACAAGGTGAGTTCAATCAAAACTGTAAGATCATGCGCACCATTCTCAGACCTTAGCAACAAATGTCTAGGTGCCCGGTGGGGGATGGATATGTCACTGAGAGTTCTGAACATGCCCACTGTCTTGGGAGTCACTCGGGTAGGTGCTGCTGGAAACTACATCCAAACTTTCATGGCATCAGATTCATTTTAGTAAATATCTGTGAATTAGTCACATCCTGCTAATTCATAAAAGGTGAGATTGGAACAATGAGTGTTATTAAAGAATGACATAAGGAAAGAGCACAGAAAGAAAACGTGACCTTTGTTCTTTGGTTTGGTTTTACATATATATCCGTGAGGAGTCTCTATAATGTGTAGAAATTATGGCAGTACCTGATTCTGAAACACTTGCATTCATGAGTTTTTCTTGAATCGAATGAATTTTGCCTACTATTTCTTCAAATAAGTTATCAAGAAGTCCTGTTTCCTTACACTTCTTAAGAAAAGCAGCTTTCATAACTGCACCTAAGAATAAGAAACATTTTAGAAGAAAATGATCTGTCTGTGGGCAGCAGTCGTAAGTCACCGTACAGTTCACTTCTTCAGAGCTTGCCTAATGGTGGATGAGCACAATTAGTGATACCTGCAAGCAACTTTATTCATTTTAATTTCATCATACCTCATTTTTTTATAGCTGAACAATGAATGAAATGTTATGAGAAGTGAAAATAAACTTGTTGGAATACTTAACACGAATCAAGAGGATTTTCTAAAATTAGGTTTTCAATCTTTGAGATGTCAGCCTCCGTCATTTTTCTTTCAGTTACTATGTATCTTTATGGAGCATCTCTCCTTAACAGAAAACTTCATTTCCTGGCTTCAGCTCTTCATCTCTTTCCCCTCTAAAGCCCTCTCCGCCCCACTGGGGAGGGCAAGTCTCAGGGAGTCCCATTGTGAGCAACTTGGACATCAATGGATTCTGAGCTCAGTCAATCCTGCCTTCTAGATCAAGAAGCATGTCCTTAACACTGAAGAGCAATGAGCCATGCCACCCTAGGTTATTTTGACCAGCTGGGGTTATGTAGAGTGAATAATTATGATAAAATAGTTCTTATAATTTTACAATTTTACAAGTCTAGAAGGATAGTAGAATGCCAACTTTGAAATACATGGTCGCCATTTTTGTTGGACATGACTGTTACAAAAAAAATTACAGCAAACCTGTGTGTCTGCCATCCTCTTCCTCTGTTTCTTTTCCTAATGCATTGGGTATCACTGCTTCAGACTGCGAGGAGAAGGAAAAATCAAGATTACTTTACATTGATTTTACTGTTGGAATTTAATATTCCATAAAAATGAAAAAATCTTTTCTTGCATATAATTCAATGACATGCCTATTGTGAACATCATATTCATTTATATCTACAAATATCAATTTTTTTTTTAGTCTAACATCAAGAGATGTGACAAAGATGTCTTGTATGAACAAGAGATGAAGGTTACTGGCTCATATTAATATAGATTATAAGTTAATGTATAGTGTTTCAAATCCCCAAAATGATTTCATATGCTTTACATAAAACAGTAATCCAGAAAATTATAAGAGTTATAAATAAGGCCAAATGGATCATGCAGGTGAGAAATACCTACCTGTATAGGTAAGGACGTTTGACGGTGCCTCTGCCTATTTTTAGACCATAGGCACCCTGTGTTCTCAGGTCCTTCACTAATTTTGCTGTTAGGAGATGTTAGATCAGTGAAACTGTAGCTTATGTCTTGAAGATTATGTGTTTGCATTCCCAGGATACTACCAACTTCTCTAATCACTCATCTCATTGTGTTCTATCATTTCATCTGAAATCCACACTGGTTAAAGTAAGACTTGGCATCAAGTGATAATAAAGTTAAGTCAAATTACCTGTACACTGTTAATGCCCATTGGGAGATTTCCTCTTTTTCTTTTCACTAGAAATATAAACCACGTGGAAACCAAAATCAATAAAGGAAAATACAGGTGCTTTACTAGGTAAAATACAAAACTCTTGCATGCCAAAAACTTACTACAAAGTCAAAAGACATAACAAACAGCCTAAATTTTTGTAAAGACATAAAGACCAGTGTTGTTTTTTTTCAAAGGAGAGATGCAGGCAGGAAGAAGCAGTGGATTTAATTGTTCATCTTGGTTGCTGCCCCTGGCCCTGGGGCTTGAAGCCCTATCCTTGGGATATTTGTGGACTTTGTCTAGTGGCTTTATAAACTTAAGCCACCAGGGCATGATAGAGGCCAATTTTTTAAATAGAAAATGATCTTATAGATCAGTACAGCAAACAATTCATTAGAAAAATGGCAAATTGGGGCAAGGCCTTTGGGGGAGAGGGTTCATCAAATAGAAAAGCAGGGACACAAATATAGATGATCAGAAATGAGGGGAACGATACTTAATTTCACTCATCAGTCAAGAAATGCAAATTAAAACAGAATTGTTCACCAATCAGTGATGAAAATGGAGATATTTAAATACATAATTTTGCAAGAATTCGCGTAATTGTATTCTGCTGGTGCAGCTTCTGTAGGAAGAGAATTAACTAGAGTCTGTTTCTACTCTTTGGTCCAGCAATCTACTTACAGGAAGTTTTCCTAATAGTATAGTTGCATAAAGGCACAATGATAAATAGAGAAAAATGTTGCTACAGTATTAAATGTGACAGAAAAAAACTGCAAGTAACCTAAGTTCCATCATGTGGAGATTAGTTCAATTGTGGTTAAATAATAAAAATATCAGAAATATTTATGCAGCCACTTAAAAACGAGGTGGCCCACTTGTGCTGATTTAAGAGGATCTCGAAATATTAAGTGAAGAAAGCAAAGTATAACCGTAGGTATATTTGCAAACGCAGAACATTTTTGAGAGAACTCGAAACAGGATTTCCTGTGGGGAGATTTATTACAGACTTACTTATAATTTGCCTTCTAAAACAAATCCATGTCATCATCTTTTCCTGTCAAAAAACACTGATTGCAAGTTATATCTTTTATAGTATTTCCTGATAAGTTAAAAGGGTAATGGCTGAAAGATTAAGATGATGACATTGTTTTGAGAGTGGTGTTTATCACCACAAGATGCATTTGGCACAACAGATGGAGCCTTTCCAAAGAGGAGCTGACTCCGGTCCACACTGAGCGTCCCAGATTTAGTGGTGGCATGACTCCACTGTCCCACAGTGCAGAGCCCCTCATGAATGCATGCACATCTCACCTCGTTAGCTAGGACCCAGTGTACTTAATTAGAACTGAAATGCTAGCCATGCATCTTAAAAAATTGCATTCAAGCCAACATGTAGCCTCTGATCAATTCTATCGACTGATACTCTCTTCAAAAAGAAGCAATCACAAAAGTCAACACTTTTTACCTGGGCTTGGTTTGGTCCGTTCAGTGTCATGAAGATGGTCAATCCAAAAGTTTTCCAAGGGTCGGTCTAGTTGACAAGACAAAAAGTTCATTATACACCGCACAAAGAAACTGACAACGTAGTTTTCTAAGTCTGCAAATATTAACAAAATACTGTCTTTCAATTCAGTGAGGCTGTTAAATCAGACAACTCCAGGTCTTACCTAAATGTTTGCCTTTATTTAAATCCACCAATTCCACTAGACCCTATAAATACTATGTTTTAGAGACTTACCATTCTGATCGCCTCCTGGTGGAGCATGTTGTTGGCAAAACACCCTGAAAACAGGCAATTTCAGATTGTTATTGAATATTTTTTCTACCCTTTTCAAAGTGGAAAGTGTCTATTTTCTTATGATTTAAAAAGGAACTAAGCTATTTCTCATGATGGCTTCACCATGAGTATTTGTTAAAGAAAAATACTTAATGTTTATCAAACCCACAAAAGTTACTGACTCACATCACATGTGATAGAGCCTTTGCCAGATGCCTTCTGTGATCTCAGACCTCAGAAAGGTCAGTGTGCTCTCTGAAGGACAACATACTAGTTGAACAATATTAATTTGTATAGATTGCTCAGTGGGATTTTACTGGATAAAGATACCTAAAGATGCAGCATCAAAGACACACATATTCTCATCTGATTATACAAAGTTCTGATTTTCAATAATGAGGAACACAAAATTATGAGTGAACAGTAGTTTTTTTTACTCAACAGGCTACTCCCCAGATCTCAGATTTGATCTGCATGAGCCTAGAACAGATCACTGCCCTAGAGAGATGGTGTACAGGCTACGACGAAGAAATGGAGCAAGTGAATTTTAAGGCGCTGCTTGGGCTCATCTTCTGAGTCCCCAGCTTTGTTTTCCTTTCAGAGATGTACTGGCACCCAGGATGCAGGGTTCCCAGTCCAGTGCAGGAGTTCTTCAGTCTCACACCAATTCTTCCTCCCAATCCTCCCCAGTGTAAATCTCAGCCTTTGGGTTCTGTTATCTCTGAGCACTTTCATTTACCAAGTGATTACTTTTTTTAATTACGGAAAAATTCCAACCACACATAAAAGCAGAGGAGATATGACACCCCCCACCTGTCACCCAGTCTCAACAGTTAGCAACTCAAGGCCAAGCCGGTTTCAAGTAACATCCCCTCCTACTGCCACCAAGCCACATGATCCTATTAGTTTGGACTATTCTGACCCTCCCATGACATAACTTCTCTGAGGTTGTTTGTGTCTTCTTCCTTACAGTCTCTCTCTACCTAGCAAGATGTCTCATTTGTGATAAGCTCTGTGAATGAGGGGGGCAGGGCAACCAAGACGTGCAGCTAAATCAAATTAAATAAAAATGCCTACTCCTCTTTCCTCCTGGCTTCCCCTTTCCTTTCCTTCATTTTTTCTTTTTTAAAGAGAGAATGACTGAAAGGCTTAAACAAGATCTAAAAGCCAACAGCAATACAAACAGGATAGTTTCTTCAGGACCTAATATTTCATTCCTGTTTTTGCTGCATAGGTTCTTTATCATTTTTTAAAAACAGTTTTAAAGGAAAGGTGCAGGCAGGAATGAAGCTAAGTGGGCAGGCAGGAAGAAGCATTTTATTTATTTCATCTAGTTGTTCACCTTGATTGTTTCCCACACCAGGCCCCTACCGCTCACCCAGGACTTGAACCTAGCGGGTGTGGCCTGCGCTCCTTCCCAGGTCTGACCCACCTGCTACTCCACCAGGATGAACTTTCTTTACCATTTTAGAAGTTACTGACAGATATGATGGTGATGACATTGGTGGGAGAACACACTCATTGGAAAGACAATGCAGGTAAGCCAGGGGCCTGTAACTAACAAGTAAGGTTCTTGTTTGCAGAAAAGAACAACTGTGAGCTGGTCCCCAGTCTCATGGTCACCGTTAGGTCACTCCTCCTGCTATGACAGCCAGGGCTTTCTTACCAGTTAGATTAAAAGCAAAGCCAAATCCAAACCTGCTCATTTTCTCAGGCTCACAATCAGCCATCTTCCGAACCATGATCTTACTTCAAATCGATTTGTAAAAAATTAGCTTAAAAAAGCTCATCTTAATCTAACCATTCCTTAATCCAATCCCCCAAATGTGGACTTTAAATTGTTTCATTAAATACTTATAAATTCCTTTCTGTTCTTCAGTGTGTAGAACTGCGTCGTCATTCTTGGCACAGAAAAAGTGGTAATTCATGGTACAGGATTTTACATCACATCCCACAGTAGCTCCTTTTCTGTGACAAAATTTGCATGTCTGTAGAAAAACAGATTTTACTGAATAAGCACTTGGTTTTCATAATCTTTGTGAAAATGTCAAGTTAAAGATGTTAATTCATGTTCATTTTAATCCAGCAGTCCTAATCTCCTCAGCTACAAGCATGAGGTACTTACTTTCAGTCACTCATTTTGAAATTCAAGCAAAATCTCAGCTAACTAGAATTGGGACCTGGGCTGTTTTGAAATGAAGAAAAGCGTGGTATTGAGATGGAGAAGCAAAGCAAGAAACTCAGAAGCCACGTAGAAAAAGACTGACACATCTGACTATATAAAAATGTTAAACTTCCATCTTTATGGTGACAATAAGTAAATAAAGGCCAAATTGAAAGACAATGTTGCATATTTGAGAAATGGTTAAGTTTCTAATAATCCACAGCATAACGGGAACAGGTACAGCAGAAGAAATACAGTGGCTGATAGACATTCATTTAAGGATGCTTGAGTATCTGATGTGGCATGCTCCATCTAGGATAAGGGGAAACAGCAGTGGATAAGGTACCTCTCCCCAGGAAGTTAGCATTCTAACAGAGACAGACAGGGGTCATATAAGACAAACTTAAAAAAAGAGTGATAGAAGCTTTGTAGAAATCTAAATAAGGCAAAGTGACAGGTTAGGTATGTTCACCTGTGGCAGCAGGTGCAGGGAGAGATGTGGTGTCATTCAGTGTTCAGGAGGGCTTTATTTATTTTATTAACCACTATTAAGTGTTTTTCATTTTAAATGTAATTAAAAACATATAAACATGTACACCAGTTTAAAAAAAAGGGTTGAGATGTTTTATATAAATTAGAAGGGCTCAGCACGCCCTGTTGGAGCTGTGATTAGGACAATCGCCTCTGAAAGACGTGGGCCACATACTCCTGGGTTTGAGTTCTGGGTCAGCAGGGCAGGGGAACAACCAGTGTGAACCTGAAAAATGGAAATAAAGGAAAATACTCTTACTGTGGCTAAGTGAGAAGATAAGCATGATTGCTGTTAGCGCCAGTTTGAATTGGGGTTCCTTCTACTGACAGCCAAAAGCATTCTGACACATAACTACTTTGCTGATGAGTATGTTGTAGTTTATTTAAAAATATTAAATGTTCAGCATCTAACTTTCCAGTGTAGGTCCTACTTCTTCAGCTCTCCAGGATGCACCCCCATGCCCGGTTTTATCAATCAAAAAGACTTTCCGTGAAAAAAAGAAAACAGACTTTCCTTTGAAGGCACCCGCTACGGTCTGTTCATCTGGTATAAGCAATAAAGTCATACATACTTACCAACCTCCTTCCTCGACGGATTTCTTTCTTGACAGATGCCACATCAAAACTTCTATCACCACTACTTTGATCCTGAACCTCACATTCCACAAGTGCTGCGGAATATAGCTGCATTTAGGGAAAAGAAGAAATCCAGAGTATGCACAAAGTCACAACAAAGCTGTAAGTTAGAAATACTATTCAGCAGGAGTGGAGGAAGAATTGGGGCTGACATTGTGACCACCTGCTGGGGTGTGCGAGCAGATCACAAGCAACCCTGCTTTTCTCCGGGTGTGAGAGTATATGGGTTTTTGTTCCTATTGTTTTTCCCCAAGATACAGTCAGGAAGGAAGGTGAGCAGACAAGCAGGAAGAGGAAGAAACACTTATTTATCATTTTTTAAATTGTTCAACTTGGTTGTTCCACTAGACTTGGGACATGAACCCCAGGTCCTTGGGATGAATGTATGGGAACTGTGTCCTTCAGGGTGACTGACGTATCCACCACTCCACCAGGGTTCACTCCAGTATAAGCTTTATACTGAATAACTCAGACCCCACTGGCTTAGTGGCCCTGACTCAAAGATGGGTCAGTTTGATTCCCTATCCTGGAAAAGAGGAATAGGCTGTAAGACACATGTTCAGAACCAACCAGTCTGCAAAGAGAGAAAACAAATACATGGGCTTGGAGAGGACATCTTGGGTTCCTGATAACTTTCTAGTTCCTTTTCTTAGACTTGCCTGCACTCTTGCCTTCAGAAGCCATGAAATGCCCCTGCAACCTTATTACAAATTTCCTTTTAAGTCTATTTTGGCTCATTTCTATGTCTTACTTGAAACGAAAAAAATACAATCTACTACTGAAGATCAATATTACATATATACTCAAATAACAAAGGGCATGAGAATCATAAAAAGTTTGTGACTCTGACATAGGCAAAGATTTGTTACCAAAAAAATCCCAGAAACTATAAAGAAAAGGTTAAGCTGGACTTCATCAAAATTAAACTTTTGCTCTTCAAAAGACATTGCTAAGAAAACAAAAACTCAAGCCAGAGATTGGGAAAACATTTGCAATATGCATATTTGACCAAAGAATTTGTCCAGATTATAGGAAAAACTCTTACAACTCAGTAAGACAAATTTAAAAAATGGGTAAAAATATATGTCCTTGTGGCTTAGGCAGCTGAGAAGACTGGAGTGTAGACCATGTAAAACTCAAGAACTTGTTTTTGAGATGTGGGGCCAAGGGTGGGGGCAGCAAAATAAATTAACACTGGGCGAACAACCAGTGTGACCAACAAAATAAAAATAAAGTGCTTCTTCTGCTTCCCTCTTCCTGCCTGCCTGCCTGCCTCAACACTTCGCTTCTGCCTGCACTTTTCCTTTAAAAAAAAAAAATTAGGTGTGCCCTGGTGGCTTAACGGTTAAGTCTGTGGTTTCTGGTAGGTGCCATCCATGCATATCCCAAGGACCCACATTCACATCTCAGGGAAGCAGGGAACAACCAAGATAAACAACTAAAAAAAAAATGCTTAAGAAAATCAGTCGTTTTGTATATGCCAATAATAGCTCATTTAAAAAAAAGATAATAGAAAAAAGTAGCAAAACAAAACAGAATGGAAAACCCAGGAATAAGCTTAACTCCAAGTTCTAGACCTCAGTAGATTGAACAGAGTTTTGAAATTCAAAATACTTGATTAATTGGATGGACAGACCCTGTTAATTAATGGACAGAAAGACTCATATCATGAGGTGTCCATTTTCTCCCCAAATGCACCTATAAAATCAGTGGAAACCCGATAAACTGATTCCCAAATTCAAAGTGCCAAATAAAAGCATAACCAAACCTTATCATAAAATAGCAGTGATGAAGACAGTGTTGTGCCAGGTCAAGGACACGCAGTGACCAGCGGAACAATATAGGGAGCCAGAAGCAGATCTGTGCACATATGACATCAGCATCTGTGTGTGGGGGTCTAGACTAGATGGCCAGGGTGAGACTCTTGGTTCAATCACGTAGTCAATTGACCTTGGGCAAGTGACTTAATATCTCTGTGCCTCAGTGATTTCATCTATAGTTTGGGCATAATAACAAATGTCTACCTACCACTCAAGGTTACTGGAGGATTCATAGTTTCATATAGACTCCCAGAACACTATCTTACATAGAGTGAACAGTAAATAAGAAGTTAGCTGCTGTAGAGTAGGGGTTAGATCAGCTGCCTCCAGCTGAGTGTGGTCCACAGGCATCCCAGGGACCCGGATTCACATTCTGGGACCAAGAAGGACAGCCAAGATGGACAACTAATCTAAAAATGTTTCTTCCTCCTTGTCTTCCTACATGCTTGCCTACTTACCTTCATCCCTGCCTATTATTTTCTTTAGAAAATAATAGAAGTTATTTTTATTATCACTACAAATCAGTGAGGAAAGGGTAGATTTATTCAATA
Source organism: Solenodon paradoxus (assembly GCA_004363575.1). NCBI lineage: Eukaryota > Metazoa > Chordata > Mammalia > Eulipotyphla > Solenodontidae > Solenodon > Solenodon paradoxus. The sequence goes on along the minus strand of RJWH01000323.1, from coordinate 706,720 downwards.
AATAGTGATGGGAACAGTGACTAATCACATGAAAAAAGAAAGTAGATTCCTACTGTACAAGGTAGTCTCAATAAATTTCAATTTAAAGCAAAAGTTTAAAACTTTTGGAAAAAAAGATAGCACCTTAATGCAAAAAAAAAAAAAAAAAAAAAAAAAAAATTCATAGGGGAAAAATTCCAGAAATTATAAGGAAAAATGTCTGAGAGAAAATGCAATTAAAATTCAACATACATAATAAAACATTAGAATATATATATAAATGCTTTCATAGAAGTAAAACTGGCATCTCAATAATAAAGTATAGTCTATGAAAATAAGTCATGGAATCAAAATAATAGCGGCACAGAGGTGTACCCCACCAGCAAGCGAGGAACTATGCCTGAAAACAGCAAGAGAGACTATTCACCCAACTGAGAGGAAAAAGTTTAAATCTCATAATATCAATGAACCATGAAACAGAGATGGAAGTCAAACCTGGCACAATCCTTTTGGAAAGCATGTTGGCACATTTAGTGAGGTGAGAAGCTTCCTTCTTGTGCCCAGCGATTCTGTGTTTAGCTTTGTGCCCTAGACCAGGGAAATTCTCCAGGAATTAGGAGAACTATCCACGGCTGTTCACAAATGGGTTAGTCGCGTGAAAAGACTCGAAACCCCTACATGCTCATTCACAGGAGAATAGCTTAACAGTGATACAGTCCTGAAGTGGAATATAAGTACAACATTTGAAGTGAAAGACTTAAGAGTCATGTTTACCAACATGGATAAATCCCTGAAATCCATAGAAGTTGACAAAAATTCCATAAAGTTGAAGACCATGTCAAATGGTAGCATATCTTGTTTAAATTTGAATAAAGGAGTGAGAACATAAAATTGAAAGCACAAGGTAAGAAGAAATACCACATTTGTGATGGTGATGGACTCAGGGAGAAGTGGAGGGGACACAGAGGGAAGGAGAGCATTTTTAATCTATGCTTGATGTCTTCAAAAAAAAAAGAGATAAAAACCAGCTGAAGCTAATATCATGATCTCATAAATTTGGGTGAAATATCCATGAGTGCCTGTTACATCTGAGATATTTCATTCAATATCTTTTTTTTACAGGAAAGGTGCAGCAGGATGAACCAAGTAGCCAGACAGGCAACAGGAGAGAGGAGGATGTCTTTTTATTTATTTTTAGTTGTTCAACTTGGTTGTTTCACCGTTTTTCCCCAGAAAAGCGGGGTCATTGGGATGTATGTGGACTGCACTCGTCGGAGGCAGCACGTCCAGCAGCTATCTCACCAGGGTGCACATAAACAATTTTAAAAAGGCTTGTTCATAATATTCTCTGTGTTTGATCTGTTAGAAATAAAATGAAAAGTAATATCCTAAACAGTTAAAACATTAGAAAATTAGAAATATTTTTCCATCGAATGCCCTCTGAAGAGCCTTAACCATAACCTACTCATCATTCACTGTATCCAAAGTATCTTATATCTATTTTGGTATGTCCTTCTCTAAAACGAACACATGCGTTTTCAAGCAACTTACCAAACAATTTTCATGAGCAGCTACATTCTCTGACTGTGCAAAGTACAGGACGCTGCATTCGAGGCCTTCTGGGCAGAGTGCACAAGTCCTTTTCTCCATCTTTGCTGCAGTGTGAAGACATCTATCAATACCATCCTCATGAGCAACGGAAAAATGAGACATCTTGGTCTCCATTCACCTTGGGTCCTCAATCTACTTTGATAGAATACCATGTTCTTATTCAAAAGAACATCACATTGGACATTACAGTTTGAAAACACAGGCCAAAGGAAGTGTTAAGCAGTTAAGTTACTAGCGCTAAAAATCCCCAATAAAATAGTGTAACAACTGATTGTGCATACGTGCCTCTGGGGTACAGAGCTGGGCCATTTTGCAGTGTCACCCCTTTCCTGTACAAAGCTGAACCTTCAGATAGGGGTGCCACATTGGGTTGACTGTCAGTCTGTGGCTACCCTACACCTGCCCTGGTGACGCTGCTCCTGAGCTGTCCCAAATCCAAGGCCCCCAGGTGTTGGCACCTGGGAATACAGAGGTGGTGGCAACATGGCTGTTGTTTGCTCACCTGGAGCTTGTTTCCAGGGTTCATGACATACGGGCGCCCCATGATGGCCTTTTCCTGCTAAAACAGCCCTGAATCACAGTTTTCTAAAAGATCTTGGCCTCCCCGATGTTATTTTTCTAGACCGGAGCATGCACACAACTCTGTAGTGGGGGAGTCATCTTACAGGCTTATTCTAAACAAGCAGCTCTGGCTGTCTGGACTCTTACTAATTGTCATGCAGACTCACAGGTAACTTACTATCCTTCGAACCATCTGAACAGGAAATGTATGGATTCAGACAGGCTAGGTGTAGCATAGGGCCTGGGGCATTTGGGGAAGTACCCATTGGTCTCCATCAGAGCTGAGACCAACAACAAGGAAAATCAGTAGGGCTCTCCAGTATCCCTCCCCTAGCAGGGCCCGACAAGACAAGAATTCTTGAAAATGACAATGGTTCTACAGAATGAAGCCTGTAGAAAAAGCCAGGGATGCATGAACTATTACTAACGCAAACCAACACAGCGAATCTTAATGTCTCTGGTCATCTCCAGGCTCTGCTCCACCAGGGAGTGATTGTTATAGCCACAGAGTCTGTCAGTCCATCTTCCCCAAGCTTCTCATCGTAGAGGTGGTCTGAAAGTCCACCAGACAAGGCTAACACATCCAGAGGACAGAATGCAGGTAGGGGAGAGCTAGGCACGGTGATGAAGAAACACGTTCCACAAAAAAAATGAGTGAAACGGATGGAATGAGATTCACTGGTTATAATTCAATTTATAATGCTCTTTTCACAGCCTGTATTCTGAACTAGTAACCAATTTATGACTAGCTTTGAAATTTCTTCCTCTTTTCTCCTTTGATCAATAATTTTCATTTCCGCTTACTATTTTTAGTTCTTCGCTGTTTAGCAGATGTGTAGCAGGAGTCAACTTTGTCATTCTCAGTGACTGACACCTGAATTGGGTGAAGACCAAAACAACAGAGAAGACATTACCTAGAGACTTGGTATTGAACCTGGAAAATGAATGGATCTCTCACATTGTCTATAGATGATGTGACTGGAAATAATTTGGGAAAAGTTAAGTGTAACTGAATATGTATTTATGATAGCCAGAAAGCATTTTGGGAGCAAAAGTAGAAGATATAAACAGGAATAAGGTTATGTGCGTTGTGGGGGAGGGTGGTGGGCAGACAAGGAGTAGAGTGTTCGGTGGTCTTCTTTAGGATTATCTGTCTAGTTCACAGTCATACAAAAGGATACCCCACAAGGCATGTGTGTACTCTGTGACTCCATTTCCCTGGGCACAGATGACAGTCCTGGGGGGCCTGCCGGCACATCTTCTAAATATAAAAAATTCAAAACAGAATTCTTTAGTGTAGGATGGAAGAGCTTCTTACAGAAAGAGATGTAGAAACTAGGAGGCTGTGAGGGTAATTATCTTCTATCCCATTTTTAGGAAAACTGGACCAAAGAAAGAGAAGAATGAAGCAGACGTACTGGGAGATGCAGAATAGAGGAGAGTGCAGTCAGAGTTAGATGGCTTGGCTAGTTCCTGCTTCTTTCTGGGGAACGTTACAGCATTTATTCTTCTGGGTTTGGGCGTCTGATCTCCCTGCTTCAATCAACAAGAATCTTTTCTGCTTAAAAGAGATCAAGTTGTTTTTGTATTATCTGCAGAGAAGTCTTAATTAACTGTGATCTGATCTGTGTGCAGGCACATGTGATACACGTGTTTAAGAGAGTTTGAGAGCTCTGCTGGCCGTGTAGAAGGTGCTGCCCTTCTCTCATGATCTTTCACTTGATCCATTTCAATGATCTCACCTTCCGGCTTTGCTTTCCCTCTAGTGACCCCACTCCATTCTTCATGTTGCTGTGAGTGATCTATCGAGAATGCATTTTTCTCGCCTGCTGAAGATCTTCCCTCACCTTCAGAATGAAACCAAGCTCCTTAATGGTACACACAAGCCCATTCATTCCTTCAACAAATAGTTAATGAGAACCTATTATGTACTGTTCTGGGCACTAGAAATAAAGCAGAAAGTAAGAGGAAAGCTTCAGCTCTCATGGAAAGTCTACTCATAGGAGAGACTGACATCAGGCAAATTTTTTCCAGGTATTGTTAAGTGGTATGAAGAACACAGCAGGGAAAGGAGGCAGTGAGGGGACAAGGGGGGGGGGGCTCTTTTATATAGGATGACAGGCAAGGCTGTAAAGGATATATTTCAGCAGGGACTTTGCACACTGTGAGCAATAGGGGAAGTGAGGAAGGGGGTTCAAATTAAAAGAACTTGCAGTAGGGACAGACTTGGGGTCATAGAGGACACGGAGAGGAGAGGGATGGCAGATGTATAAGGGCTGGATCAGATCAGGACTACAGGGCACAGCAGGAGATTATTTTGAGAGTAAAGAGAAACACAGGGCTTTAAGTAGGAGAATTACAGTTGCCTTTTGCTTTTCAAAGAGCTTTTTGGCTGCTACTCAGCCTGTCTATATGAGAAGCTAAAGTAGAAGTCAGGAGACCAGTAGTCCAGGAAGGAGATGATGGTGCTGTGGAGGCGGTGAGAAGGGGACAAACTTGAGAGAGATTCTGAAGTCAGACTGACTGGTCTGACCAAGGCGTTACTGCAAGTGAACCGGAAAGAGAGGCACCGAGGACTCCACGGTGCGGTTTTTGGCGGGAGCCAACTGGGTGGAGCAGGTTCGGATTATGTACGTTTACGTGGGGGAAATGAATTCTCTTCAGGACATAGTCTGAAGTTATTCCTGGTGCTGATGAAGTTGGTGTGAGAGTCTGGAATTCACAGAAAAAAATCAAGATGGTACCTCATCTCCAGTAACTCACTTTATATTCCATATAATTAAATAATTAAATGAAATCATCAACTGCTTGGCATGTAGTTGCCTCGGGTTTTGTGGCTGGCGATTCATGGCGTCACCACTCACTAGTACACTCACTTGCACTCTTCTTACTTCTGATTGCTTCCTGCCGTTTAAAACTGCCCCGGGGACCCTCCACTCCAAAAGCCTTTTTTGAACACCAGGCTTAGCTAAGCGCCCCCTAGCGGAGATTCTGCTTCTTACCAGGCCTCACGGAGGTACAAATTGAATTTCTCTAACTCATCTCTGTGTCCCCAAGACAGGGCCCCGAGTGAGCCTGCCACGCAGTAGGCTCTCTGCACCTACTTGAATGAAGGGAAAGACCCCAGTCAGAAAACCACTTTCTCCCTCTGTCGCTAGGGACTTGAACTACTGAGCGGAGAGCAGGGGATAGTTCCAAAAAGTCACATTCTCTGCGAAAACGTCCCAAATAGCTTCCTGAGAGTCAGCTGAGCACGTCACACCTCCAGCCAACTTCTGCCAAGGCTCCTCCCGCTGTGGTGTGTCGAGTCGCGCATGGACAAAGTTTGTGATTCCTAACAGAGCAGGACAGTGCAATGGGCAATCGCATCAGCAGTGTGAGACAGAAACGAAAGACGTTTTCGCCTCTTACATCAAGCCCTGGGCAGCTGTCGAGCTGTTGTCTAATTGCCCCTAAAGGTGAGCACGGAGAGGAACAGCCATTGCGGATCCAAGTTCGTCCGTGCTGCTTGGCTGCTCTGGAGGCCGGTCCTGGCCCCCACGCCTCCCCACCAGAGAGCAGAAACTGGTCGCGGCCAGTCATGGCCGGGCACGGCCCACCCCACCCCGCAGATACTCACCAGTGGGCTGCGGAGGCGCTCTCAGTGCGTCCTGGGCCCCAGGCGCCCCAACGCCCGCGCCCGGGTCAGAGCTGGACGAGGAAGGCGACACCAGGTCCATTGCTGTGCTCTTGACCGCCTCCCCGCTCTGCCTGAAGTTCCTGGCTTTCGGTAAGTTTCGATTTCTCAAACTTCGTGCTCTAAGCACCCAGCCCCTGGGGAAAGTCCCCAGTGAGAGGAGTCGGGCACTCGAGTGCTTCCTTAGATGTGAGTCTGAATAGAATTACCCTTTGCACACGCCCCAAAACAGACCACAGGCTTCCTCAGATCTGAGTCTGAATGGAATTGCCCTTTAAAACACACCCCTTCCCTATCCCCAAACAGAACACAGACTGCCTGCACTCCCCACCCTGTCCCTACTTTTCCTCTTTGGAAGGTCAGAGGAAAGGTGGCCAAAGCCCCTGGGCTCAGCTGGAGAAAAGATTGCTCTTCTGAGGGTTTAGCCATTTCTGTGAAAAACCGTGGCCTCGCTGAGTTTCACATGAATAGGTTTATCATAAACGGATGCAGAATTAACCGACTGTAATCCCAGTTGCTAATGTCAAGCCTTTATTTTAGTCCCCACTGGGTACACAGCCCCATGAAAGACGGTTTTCAGTGCATGTAACAAATACACACGTAGATAACAGAAATGCACATAATTTGTTACTGGTTTTTAAAAAAAGCAACTTGTTCTGAATGGAAGCATAAAATGGTTTGCTGAGGAATTGAACAAAAGAAAACTTCCAGAGGTTTAGCATTTTGAGGTTTCAGAGAAGGAATCAAATTGGAGATGGCAGAAAATGGTGTTAAAAAGGATTCGAAGTGTTGACAAATACAGAAATGAAAAAGGAAAAAAGACTGGGGCTGCAAAGACAGAATAGGAGACTCCTGCAAGTCAATCTTTTTGCCTTTCTAGTGGAAGTAATCCATGTCAGGCCAAAATGAAAATCATAAAAAGACTAAATTGGAGGTCGAATAGCTCAGCTATGTCAAGATGAAGCAGTTGAAAAATCTCAGCTTTTTTGTATTGTACTCGAGTATACCATAAACCTTTACCTGAGGAAAGCCTGTAAAATGAAAAGACAGGGACCAAAGGAAACATACAGGGAAAACAAAGAAAATAAACCTTTAAGGTCACAGAATATGCAGCAAGCAGAAAAATATAGATACGAATGCGTGTATAGTGTTATCAAAGAGATAAGGTACTGCAACTGTGAACCAAAAATAGGATATTATTAATGAACTGAACATTCAGAGAAGAAAAAAGACCTTTAGAAATTAAAAATATGAAACGAGAAAAATAAAACACAGTAGACAAGTTGGAAGACAGGTTATTTTCCAGAAAGCAGAGGAAGGAGGAGCTGGAAATTGAGAGAAAATAAAAAGAAAATTAGAGAACTATCCTGGAGGTCTAACATCTGTATAGAAGGAATTCAAGATAAGGAATCATTAAAGAAATAGTATGAGAAAAATTCCCTCACCTGATGACAAAGTGTTTAAAATAAAAGATCTTTCTAGTTCCCAGTAACAGGGATGAAAATGGACCCGTACAAAGAATACAACAGTGGGACAAAGATAATGCCATAAACTTCAAGATAGATAAAAACAAAAGCATTCATACATGCAAAAGATAAGGAAGAGAACTGCATCTGACTTCCAAAAGACTCCTTGGAAACTGGAAGCAAGAATGTTTTCAAAAACAACTTTCTCAACACCAACACTAGAAATTAGCAGATGTCTTCAAAATTGGACATGGAGGTCATGCCCTGGTGCCCTTGGGGTCTAGTCCACCGCAGGAGCAGTCCCACCTACATTCCAGGGTCTCAGGTTCCAGACCTGGGGCTGGGGGGGGACAACCAATTTGAACAACAAAATAAAAAATAAAGTGCTTTTTCTGCCTCTCTCTTCCTGTCTACTTGCTTCATTCCTGCCTGTACCTTTCCTTAAAAACAAACAGAAAAATTGAGTTGGAGGCCAGTAATAAATCCCATGTCTTTCTATAACCTGTTATAATTTTTGCTCATTTTCCTAGTTCTCTGGTTTCCCACTTTCATTTCTAAGTTACATTTTCATCTAGTTCAATGTTTTTCAGAAGTTAAGTTGGGTTTGAACTTGAATATGTTTTTGTTTGGAAGGTAACCAGATTAAACCCAGAATCAAGATTAGAAAAAAAAAAAAAAACAATATGTAAGCAAACGGGAACTCCCTTACTCCTTTGTGCACTAGTATTCTCATTCTGGATCCAACAGGAAAATTTCTGGCAGACAAATGTACACCTTTTAGATAAAATTAGGTTTGACTTTTAGAGATTCCCAGTCTCCATTCCACTAGATGATTAGGGTTAGATCACCTATAGCAAAATAACTCTGCCTTTTTCTCTAGAAAAACAATTTGTGCATCATGACCAGCAGAGGAGTCCAACCAAGGGGGTGTTACCATCTTTTTAAATCAGTAGGATTGTTTTACTTTTTTTTCTAGTGAAAATCTCTTTTTAAAGCACAAGTTCCTTTTGGGCTAAATAAGCCAAGTCTAACTAGTTTCTAAGTTTCCTTTTCTTATGGCTCTACTCTATCAAGAGCAAATATATTCCAATTACTCCAGGGTTCTATTCCCCTTGAATTGTCTGTCTGTGCTAGGAGTAAAGACAATCTGTGCACAAGAGGTTTCATCTCAGAGTTGCCCAATCTTGCCCACAGGAGAGCTGCTCTCACACATGGTTTAAGGGGACAGTATTTCATGGGACACAGCTCCTCCGACTACCATGTGGATATGCATAGTAATGTGCAGTGACTTTTTTTATATGTTCATTAAGCTCTGCTGCTCACGTTATGGCTCATAATTACTCGGCGTCATTAAACATCAATAAATTTTGTAGGTAAAGGTGTGAAATTTGACCCTTTGAGGGCATGGTCTCAAATAAAAGAATCACAAAAAACAATGAAAAACAACTGAATTCTATTGTGACATTTGTTTCTCTTCATATATAATTTACAAATTAATTACAAATCATACAGTGGCAGTCTATATAAAATATACACTTTTATCCCTCATGTAAAGTTACACATCAGTTAAAGTGATAAACCTAAACATATGAAAATGTCCTTGTTTGGTTCCTAACATTTCTAAGTCAAACACATGAACCCCCACCCCTACTACTGAGAGAGAATTCCCTTAATGGATCACAACCTAAATTTCATTGATGACGGGATTCTTTTGCCTATCTCTAATTTCAGCTTGACAGGCTACTTTCATCACCAGGCACTAGTTACAGATTTATAGTATTTTTTTTCTACATTTATTAACCCCACATTGGCAGAGGACTTCTTTCTCAGGCCTCGTCCCAGCTTCATAACCATAATCCCATGTTAGTTCTGTTCTTGCTTTCACATGCCTAAAAGGACAAATTGAAAAACAGTCATAAATTACTCTGAGTAACTACCAAATGAACCATATTTGATTATATCAATTTTCCTATTAACATCATTAAACATCTTTATAAATATGAGTTATTCACTTTCCCTGACACCTACCAATTAAGAGTACTATTTAAAATTAAGAATGATCATTTGAGTTTTATATCAAAATTACTAAAATCCTAAGTAAAAAGAAACTTGTCAATATCCATGATGAAAGATGCATGTTTTGCAAACAGAGGAATTTGGTGCTGCCACAGGCCTGCAGTGTGGTAGCTGGGGATAGTTTTGACTTAAAGAAGATGTAGCGTTTTTATATCATTTATCCACTGCACAGAAATCAATGAGACTTGTCATCCTCCGTCATTCAGGTATTAATTCTAAGAGGAAATAAGAATTCAAATTTCAGCTGTTTTAAATTGTATTGACTAGGAACAGTTTGGGATAATGAAATATTCTAAGTACTAGATATTAGGGGCTAAAGACTTTTTATTTATTTATTTTTTTCTATTTTTCTACTGTTATTAAGGTCACAATTTCAAAATTAAGTATATATAAAGAATTTCAAACCTGTTGGTGAAGAACGCCACCACTGGAAAATTCCTGTCATGTGTTTCTACAAAAACATTTTGTACCAAAAGATTTGGGCAACAGCTATGCTGTTAAAAACACAAAGACACATTAAACACGGAGGTTAGATACAAGCGTCAGTTACCATTTTGTTTCTAACACATCTCCCTCATTTTTCTTTCTTTTCATTTTTTTGCTGACTAATATGTAAAATATCATAGCTTATTATAACTATGTTAATAGTAAGACCCCATCCAAAACAGCTGTTTGACACTCTTCTGGGTTGCTGAGAAAACTACAAAATTTTAAAAACTCCTATAGTAGATAATCTGTCAACATTTATCATTATCATTTATCATAAAGATAAATGTCTTTATCCTGTGATTTAGCAATCCTACATCTGAGTCGGTATTCTCCATATACATATGCATGTTTAAAAGTATGTAAGATTATGTACTAAGCATTATTTATAATAGTTAAAAGAGTTTGGAAATTAATCAAAATGTACCTTAATATAAATTTCCTTCTAAATAGGATTGGTTAAATGAATGGAAATTCTACGCAGTTAAGAATAAAAAAAAAATTGAGGAATTCTCTGCACGTACTGATATAAGATCTCTAGGATATATTGTTAATTTAAAAAACATGAGAAGAAGAATGAGTATAATATGCTATCTTTTATGTCAGAAAGGGTGAGAAATAAGAGCAACATTTTTATTCACTTGTATTTACATAAAGAAAACTATAAGAATATACAAGAAACAAACAATAATTTTACTATAGAGGGTGGAGTGGGGGCAGAGTGTATGGAGACACAGTACTTCTTAAGCTGTTAAATAGGTTTATTTTGAGGAATGTTTATGAACTGAGTTTCGTATCACAGTCCTCTGGAAAGGAGATGTATTAGCAAGTGATTTCTCTGCTAAGCACGACCATCATTTATCCTTGTTCCAAACCTTCTAACATGAGAATATTTCCTCCTATTACCAACATTCCAATATTAACTGCTCCCTCATATTCATCTATCACCAGATTCATAAAGTGATCACATTCCCACAATATTCCTTGGAGGTGTCTGCCACCACTGAATTTCAGTGATAACTTATTATCCATAGGTCTTTTGAGTTTGGTTTGCTGAAGATTTACTCATAATGCCAACTTGTAGGCTCAAAGCTACGTGAAACAGAATTCAGGTTGGTTCTATACATGGATGTGTTCTGTATGCCTTTTAATTTTATTTCAGTTTTTAAGTCATATGAATGTATTTTATATATAGAAAAATAAAGTGAAAGAAAGAAGTCCTTTTTTCACTCCCTCCAAACAATTGGCCTGGTAGCCAATGAGAAGGGATAAAACCAGTCATATTCTGATGCAGCCACTATTCAACAAAACTGATGGAAAATGAAGCCATGATAGACCTTTCTTGGGGATTCTCCTTTAGTCACTCTCTTGACATGGTTAGTGATTGCTGATATGTCTATCAATAGTGCAGAAGTAGCCAAAATATTATAGAGAACAGAAGTTGGAGGACAGAGGAAAGAGGAGAGTTTCTATTTCTTGTTATTTAAGTATTTTCCTAAGAGAAAGAAAAATAAATAAAATAAATAAAAATAAATAAGTGTAACAAGCAGATTCAATTAGCAAGGTTAAAGTTCTTTGACTTTTCTGACAGATTTTTATTGTGCTACCAGCTGAATTACATGCAAAATTTTCAATGCACAAAAATTTCAAATCATTCAAAGGTGACATTAAAGAAGCGCTGAGCTTACCTTAAAAGTGTCAAAGAGAACGCCTGTTAAGAGTCATATGCCCTGCACAGTTCCCTTCCTTCACCTTTACTTTAAAGGAAAAATCAAGGTCACCCACTCCACTAATTCCACCCAGAGGAAGAACTCTGATACAGATCCAAAAGAAAAATTAAGATCATTGTCAGTGCACTAGAATGGATCTTTCCAAAAGTAGTGTGGAGGATCACAGTTCCTGTCCTCCTTCTCTGAACCCTCTTTACTCTCTGAGAATAAGGACAAAGTGAAGCCCAGAGAGCAGGAGGCATGCAGCAAGGTCTGGTCAGCTCCCGATCAGGGGGTCCAGGGCTTCCCCACCAGCCAGTACACCAAAGACAGGATGGACTATATAGATACTGAACTAGAACTGAAGGGAATTTGTTACCCTTTAGATTCCTAGGACCATATATTCTTTGTTAATCATATATGATACTAGGAGGCAGGACAGCATAGGAGTCTGAGAAACTCAGGTGCTTACTCCAATTCCATCCTACACAGGACATAAGACCTAAATACAAATTATCACTCTTATCAAGAAGATAACAGTCTTATGTGTCAATTAACTTTAAAGGTAGGGGAATCATGAATGTCTTTAAATAAATAAAAATCAATCTTTTGCATATATCCCCCAAATATATACAAACAGAAAATTACTAGGGTTTAGAAATAAAAAAAGTAAAAGAGTAAAGTGCAACTTTCTGATAGATGTTTGTTTTCTACAATAAGCCACTAAATTACTCAAAACTTAGCAAAACATTCTTTCAACTGATTTTTTTTTGACAGTTAGAGAAATTTCTGAATAAAATTTATTGTACTATACAAGACTCAAAAGAGAAATTTATTCTAAGTGACCCCACTGTGATTTTTTGGAAGTTACAAATCTTGGTAAACTTTCAATAAACTTAAATGATTTTCTTATACACTAATTCTTAGAGTTTTCTTAAGCAAGTGTTTACTATGTGCTCTCTCTATCTATATATGTATATACACACACACACACATATATATATACACACACATATATACTTAAAATACATAGAGAGAATTTCATTAAATCCCCATAACACCCTGTGACAGTTATTAATAATATCTCCGTATTACAGAGGCGTGAAATAAGGCATAGAAAGGACAAGTGCCTAAGGTCATACAAGTAGAGGGACCACCATTCTCATCTAGATGTCCAGCTTTAGAATTTGTCATTAGAATTAATCATATTTTCCTCAGGATTTTATTAAGAAGCACAGAAAAATGGTTGTTTAGAAATACGAATCTCAGTCCATATACTCACATTAAGGAATCGGCCCACATTTCCTTCTTTTGTGGCATCCAATAAAAACACATTCTCTTTACTGAACTTCTTTAGAGAATCAGATGAAATATTCTTGGTTTTATCTAGCAACTCTTCATCACAGACTTGCTTGTTTTGACGTGCTGCAGTTTTTTCCTCCTGGGGCTTTTGTATTTGAATCTCAAACGCTGTTCCTTGGTTATTACATCTGCCCCCTGGTGGAGTTTCTTCTCTACATTTAGCTGTATCTAACACATCTGATTCAATCAGCAGATTATCTTCAGAATTTTCAACTTGGCTTGAGTGTGAAGCCTCTAACAAACATTTTGGAAGGAATTGTCAGGAAATATATTTGACTGAGTAATAGTGTAGAGATTAACAATACTAATTAAATGCTAATTAGTTTAATTATCACTAATCTTTACAATGTCATAAGGTAGACAGTACTCCAATTTAACAAGGGAAAAATTTGAGATTCTGAGGGGCTAAGGGATTCATCTAACCCACAATAACAATAGTAAGTAGGGTATAAAATCCAGAAAGTTTGGCTCCAAAGTCTACTTCCTTTCAATTACATAAGAATGCCCTTTTATGACTCTACATGTTGCTTCATGCTACTGTATTTAATCTCGACTACTTACAAAGTGACTTACCTCTCTTCAAATTTGGAATCTGAATTTTAAGTGAAATTTAAGCAGCAGTAACAAGAGTGGGTGTTTGGGGAGCTCTCTAAGCATCTGAGATGAACCTGTCAAAGTCACCTTCTACATGTTCCAAAAGCAGTAGCTTTATTACTATGGGTTTTATATACATTAGTATTTTGTGTTTTTGCTAGATGACTATTCAATAATTATATTTTTATAAGCAATAAAATCTTAGAAGATAAACTGCTTAAATAATTTTCTTAAGTAAATAACAAATGTTTTTGAGAATATTCAAAAGTATGAATGTATACTTTCGAATGAACTAAGTAAAATTATTTTAAAAGGCCACTGCGCCACTTAACTCACTTATACAAAGATATTATATTTCTTTACAATTAATATTCTTGATTTAATCATTACTGTTGCTGGTTGCTAGTCCTACGTACACTCATATATTAATCATGGGCTACTTGTGAACCACAATAGTACATAACTGACTTTTGTAGTGCCAGTTAGGTACATTGTAGCGGTCAAAAAAATGACAAAAGAACCAGTACTCAGTGGTCCACATGCATTAGATGGTAAAGGAAATCAGAATATGTCACCCTAAAATATGCCTCTCTGACATAAGAATTATTTTGAATTAAGGGAAATTAAGTGGCATCGGAAAGCTCTCTGTCCTTCCCCATCTGCCTCAAAACAGAACATACATTTACAAAGAAAACTCCTACCAGGAAAGACAAAAGTTAACCACTGGAGACAATTTTGATCCTTTATCAACCACAGGCCATAGGACTCCACATAACAAACTTTGCTAGCTAGTGTTTATTTACAATTCGTTTCCCATACATTTACCTTCAACAATTTGCAGTCCTTAGAGACTCAATGTCCTTTTCCTTTAGTTTGTCTTTTCTCAAAAAACTGTTGTTCTTTGGCTAAGATGCTAGATGACTCAAGAATTCTAAGCCACCTCTTTGAGGTGCTTAGCTTCGAATACTTCTGTTTGTTTACATGTGTGGTACATATAGTAATGGTATTAAACATCTGTTTCTCTCATGTCAACCTGTCTTTATTGTCAGTCTAATTTACAGAGTCCAAGCTAGACAATCTAAAATGAATAGAGGACACAGTTTCTTCTCTTTACAAAGGTGAAATAATTATAATATAAATGCCATTTTTAGATAGGCCTTTTCTGTCAAAAAGTTGCCTTGCCTCCCCAAGCTCCATCTTTTAAGACCAGATGGCAGTTAGGGGAGCAAAAAAATACAAAGAAGTTCTTAAGGGAAAAGAGGTAGTGGCTGGTTAGTTCTTCAAAAAGGGTCATCTTTCAGCAATGTCGCTTCATTCACTAAGGGAAATACTGAAATGCAAAAGCATCAAAATCCAGGTTGTCAGGTTGTTAGACTGACAGGACTGGTAACAACACTGAAAGACAAGCAGTCACGGCAGCATCATTTAACTCTTTGCCGAGTATGCCTTGCAGCAGCATTGGCTGGAGTACTATAGAAAAATGCTGTCTTCATTTTTAAAGGAGCCCCAAACCAATCAGGCAGTAACTTCTGTGGACAATAATACTGCGGCTCTGTGGACTCAGACCTGTCTATCTCACTCTTTCCTGCTGTGTATCAGGCCACTGTTAACATCTAGACAAGGGGTTGGCAAACTTCTGTAAGGGGTCAAGTAGTAAATATTTCAGACTGTGGGCCAGATGGTCTCCGTGGTGACTATTCAGCTCTTAAGCTATAACATGAAAGTGAGTGAGTATGTTCTGATAAAATGTTATTTATGGACACTGAATTATCATTTCACATAACTTTCTAGTGTCACAATATATTCATTCTCTCCCCCACTCCCCGCCATCCCAGTTATTTAAAAAGGTCAAAATCACTTTAGCTAAAGGGTCACACATAAGTAGGTGGTGGGCCATATTTGGCCCACAAATCATAGTTGGACAACCTCTGATCTAAAGAAGTAGTATCTTTTTGTGATGAGTGCAGCACGTTTTATAGAGTCTGACAAAATGAGCCACAGGTATTGAGCATGAGACAAAAAGGTGGAAGATGGGCAATCACAGAGTGAACAAAGCATACTTTTTATTTCCTTGGCTGTAGCATTCAGAGATACTTGAGTTGATTTAAATTCATCATTATCTTCTGAGGTGATAGAGTCTGAGGAGGCAAAACCCTTAAAAGAAAAATAAGGAAGAATGGAGCCCTTTTGACATGTTTTCTTCTAGGCACTTCAGTAAGTCACAGCTATAAATATCATAGACTTAAAAACATTTTTTTAGAGAGCAAGAAGTAGTATTTTAAAAAATGTATGTATTTGTTTTGGTCGTTCCTTCCCAGCCCTGATTGTGAACCTGGGTAACTAGGCTTTACATGGTCCACGCCCCAGACACTGGCTTAGCACCAGAGTCACCAGAGTGTGCCAAGACTATATACACTTTTAAGACATTCTTTTGGCAGTAAAATTCAAACCAAGTTCAAATGTGTGTTTGTATCTCTTGATTCTGATACCACATTATATAAATGTGGCTTCAACTATAAGATGTGCAAAGATAAAACACTATGGATGGTTTTCTAATTCAAAGAAAAGAATTTGACTATTTTTACACACTGTAGAGAATGCAGTCACTTTAAATGGTAATAATAACTTTTAAAAAGGGATATATGCTTAGTACAATGCTCTGTACTCACTCAACTGTAAACGTTGAGCATTATTATTATTATCCAAGCACCTAGTCAACATTTACTTAGTTGGGTATCAAACATTGTGTTACAAAAAGTTTCTGAGTTTATCTGATTTAATCCTCTTAATTCTGAGATAAATACTATTATCCTCATTTTACAGGTCAAAAAAATAGACAGAGATATTACTCAGTTAGTAAGCAGCAGACCTGGCAGTCAAACCCAGGTCTATATAATCCCATGGCCAAATCTTGCATCAAATGTGCTACTCAAGGAGGTATCTACTGTATATTACCAGGCAGAGGGCAAATATTTGCATATCACCTAGGGCAAAGTGTTTTTCATCACCAAGTCCTACTGTGAACTACCATTATGTCTGCCTTTGCTCTTTTTCCTGAATCTTTCTCTGCTTCTAAATTCCAGTCTTCTTGAATAGTTATTCTCAGTTCAAACTGAAAGTGTACTTCCAGCACTAGCATGTAAAATGGATGCTTTTTAGGCTGCATCTCTTCTTTTTCCTGCATCTCACAATCTTATCTCCTTAAAATCAATTATTTTATTATTCTTCCTTATTATTTTCATTCTTGAACACTTTATAGCTTCTCTTATAAATAAGAACTGGTTAACTCTCAGTTGAAGTAAAACACACTGTCAGATCATGACCAACATTTTCCTTGCATCTTTAAATTAGGAACTTGTCAATCCCCATGAAGGAGACTATGTAAATAAAATACAGAGCTAACACTTCAACAGTAAACCCATTCTAAAACAATAAAAGAAATTCTACACATTATTAATTAATATAAACAATTTGAACTAAGTGAAAGATAGAAAGGTGTGATAATAATGTTCTCAGAAGGGCCCCATCCAGATTCTGCAATTTTTACCATTTTTTCCCCATTGAGTTGAATAATTGCTGTCTTGTCTTTAGGACTTCTAATGACCGAATGAGAAGGAATTCTTGAAATAGTATTATATTTTATTTCTCTGAAAAGGAAAAAAAAATAGTTATTCTATATACCAGTAAAATTTTTCTTTATTAGACCTTGAAATAGGTATCACTGTTATATAAATATACATTAAATTAATAACATTAATGCTTAGCCCACACAGGAGAAAATATAATCTTAAAGACAATAATTTTTGAAGCATGTTAAACAAATGAAAATTTAAGAAAGCTTTCCAAATAAAATGGTGACAAGAATAAAAAGAACCGCAAAAGTTATGGTACTCATAAATAATCTGATTAAAGTCATAAAGCTTCTAAAGGTAAAACTCTAGAAGTGGAACACTGAGGAAATAAATATGTTGGCTATGTTTTTAAATCTAAGTGTCTTAAATTTCTTAATGTTAAACTTGCAAGCATGATGCAAACTGATATATAAGAGACATGTAGGAGGGGGAGAGAGAAGTAGGAAACAGAGAGAAAAGAGAAAGAACCACCTTGATCAATAATAGAGATCAGTCTTGACTGGGTTCCTAAGATCTTACTTACATAACTGGCTCATTTTGATTGTTATTGAATTTAGGTGAACAATCCTCAGTCTCAACACTTCTCGGGTCTTTTTCCAGTTCTAGTGGGATAACTTCAACCTCACAATCCGAAACTTCCATTTTTCTCTTTTTTGAAAACATATTTTTCATAATATTCTCTTCTTTTCTATTTTCATGAATAGCTTTAGATTTCTCAGTGTCAGATTGGCTTAGTACTCTTCCTAAATGAAAAACATGAAAGAATTTAACAAAGACAGAATATAATTCCTAGAAAACAAAAGGGTATCTCTATTCTGCTCTATTACTAAATAACCCTGTACCTTATTTCTAGAATGAAGATCAACAGATTAACTCATCCTAGAAAACTCTGCAAGAAATAATAAATTAAAGACTAATAATGAAATCTGATATCTGTCAGTATATGAAAAAATATAGGGCATCTAAAAAGAAATATTTTTCTATTTTGGTGTAACATGAAAGAAATGATTTCATTATAACATAAAACAGATAAGAAAGCATTCTAGAAAATTATAGAGATGAACTCTAGTCTTAAAATTTCAGCTTTTGTATTTAGTTAAAAATACTTCATCATTTAAAACCTATACTCTTTTTACAAATTACCTTATTTAAATCTGTGGTGATATGTGCCTATTCACATATTAAGTCCTAGTGTCACATTAAAATCTTGATCCAAAGTTTATGCATTTTTTTTCAAGTGGCTCAAAATTAGCTACCAAGTTAAAATTAGCTGTATTAGAGAAATAGTGCATCTGTATTTTCTAGCACTGCAGATATTTGTTGTTTTGGAGGTAGATGACTTTGATGAGTCATTTTAAGAATAAGAAAATTAAATATCTAGGCAAGTGATATAGATATGTGTCCATAAGAGTGGCATGCGGCAGGGATTCAACTGTGACTAGTCTGAATTCTGATAACTTTGTGACCTCACTGAAGTGTCCTGGAGTTTCAGGAGTGCAAGCTTGCTCTGGTCCCTGCTGGCCTTCCTTTGAGGCTCCTCCTACGTGTTGCTGTTCTTGTCCTTTCTCTAAGATCTTAATGTCCCTGATAGTAAAACAAATACAGAAATGTAGATCTTACTACAGAGTAATTTGAAAATAAACCTTTGCTTTACCTGAATAGATGCAAACAAATGTCCCTCTGTCAATGTCATCTAGGCAGCGTACTCCCCATCCTTTCTTCTTAGTTTTAAACACCTGCAGCCTCACCTGAGGCCCATGCTGGACAACTCGGTTTTGACACATTTGTTGACTACACTTGCACAACAGGTTACATTCATAAATGCTGCCAATAAAATATGAAAAAGAAAATTAACCAAACATCCTAAATTAAAAGCAAAATCAGTTTATACTGCTACCTCACTAGTAATTACTGGAGAATTCAGATTAAGAATTAGGGATCCTAGGTTCCTCCAAACTAAGCTGCCTGGATTCCCATATAGCTCCAGCATTTGCTAGTTTCATGACCATGACTGAGTTATTTAATCTCTCTGTGCTTCAATTTTCTACTTTTAAACTAGGGGTTATATGATAGCATCTTCCTCAAAGGGTTGTTTTGTGAAAATTAAATGAGTAAGGTACTTGAAACAATGTCTAGCACATAGAAAATGTTAGTTCTTTAAAAATATCTAGGAATGTCTAAGAAAGAAACGTCTGGGAAGAAAATTTATAGGAAGAAAAATGTTGTTTCTGTTTATTTTTAATGATAACAACTAGGAAATACTGAAAATTCCCAATTCTTAGATGAGATTTCCACAGTGTATTTCTTACAGGAGAAATAGTTGCCTACAGTAGGTTAACCCTGGAAGAATAAGAGCCAGATTCAAAGCAGATCACGCCTCGTGATACATGTGCACTCTGATGGCCACTTCCAAGAACAACAGGTTTGTTTTCTTAGTTCCTTAATTTAGATTTTTGGTATAAGAAATTCATATTTGCAACATTACCAGACTATAAGCCACAATAAGAAAGGACCCACCTTCAAAAATACAAACACCCTGCTACAAATCCTCAAGATATCTTACCCAGTAGGTATTTGTCTCAATAGTCTTTTATATTTATATCCAGTGGTGACTTTATCACTTGACAAAAGGCAAGTATCAGCATTCCTTGCTGTCAGTTGAAGACACTCACATTTAGTTCTACAAGAAAGGAAATGATGGATAAGAAAAAAACTTTACTAAGTAAAGACACTATATCTGGATGAAAGTGTAAGTGATAAGAAAATATGGTAATTACGATAGTCCTCTGACTCATGGACAATTGAACTTCTTCCTTAAGTAGAACAGACCTATCTGAAACATATTTACTAAAAGTTTATAATTATAAACTGCGCTATACCTCCATTTCCTCATGAAATAAGTATATGGTTTCTTTAACCTTTCAAAATGAATTCCTTTTATTTTCTATTTATTGTAAGTTTGTTAAGTGAAAATTCTCCTAGGGTCATTCTTCTACAATGGATATACTTATGTGTATTAAACTTGAAAGTGTAAACGCAATTTTGCAGAAGTCTTAATTCTCTTCAACAACAAAAAACAGATTGGAAAAGGAACTGTTGACTCAAGCTTACATTATGAATTTCAATATATTCTACTATATTCATTATGAAGTTTAAGTATTTTGGAAATAGCCAATATATTGTACTCTTCTGAGTTTCTTTTGAAGTATTTAATGTGATAAATTATGTTCTTTTCTTGGACTGAAAAAAAAAGCAACTCAAAACAAAAATCAAAAGAAAGAAAGAAAGTAAGGAGTGGTAAAGGAAACTAGCACACTCTTGTGGTGGGTATGGTTTGAAATGCTAACAGACTGAGATGTGAATTAAATATTCTAAAAAGTATTGTGAAATAATAAAACAAATATATAGTATATAATAAATATATATGTATAATTATAATATAATGAATATCCATATATCCACCATATTGTTCAATTTTATCTGCTTTGAAATGTATGTAAATTTTAAGAGAGCATATAAATAAATAATTAAAAAAAACCCAAACCAAACAGACTGGGGAGACTGATGCTGGGTATCTGGTTATATCTTTTTCATGTTACTAAATCTGAAAACATGAACCATAAACTCATCCCCCCCTCTATTTTGATGACTACTTAACATGACAGGGACTTAGAGCTCAGTAGGGAGTAAGAAACCTGAGTATCTCAGCTATAAACTAGATATGTGTGTGAACTCATTAAAATTGCTAGATCTGTCTCCTTTGTTTAATAAGTGACTTTAAGGTCTTTTCTCAGTGAATCTCTTCTGTATTTTTCTAGATAGATAGTACATATCATATAGTGGTCGCTACTGTCTGCAATAGACAAAAAGATGATAAATACAGATGCAAAAATGAACAGTTACTTTTTTGACATGACTTTCAAAGTTTAACAAGTACAGAAAAATACAAGCACACATAATACAATAAACACTCGTATTTCCACCACACAGAACCAGCTGTCATCATCTTGTCTAGTCTTTTTACCTGGTATATAATTTAAAACACAAACACTGTACATAAGATATACTTAAAAATAAAACATTAAAGATTAAACTAGATTTAAACTCTCAAGAGGTTTTATGCAACATCCTTTATACTTTTACACATATATTTACAAATAATATAGTTTGTTTTCTTAAAAATGTATTATAGCTATCTTACAACTTGTTTTTGTTCACTATGTTTTTGAGACTCATCTCTATTATACACAAATCTAATTACTTCCTTTTAACATTTCTACAGTTTTTAGATGTATAAGTTACTTAATTAAGCTGCTCAGTATTCAATTAAGTTAGTTCTAGGTTTCAATATAATAATGCTGCAATGGACATCCTTATTCTTATGTACATGTACAAGCATCCCTAGTGTCGGTTTTAAAATATTTGTCACCATGATGCACAGTAAGAAATATTTTCTACATGATTCTATCAAGGTATACCTCATTTTATTGTGCTTCTTGTTATTGCATCTCACAAATATTGCATTTTTTTACAAATTGAATGTCTGTGGCAACCTTGCATTAAAAGGCCTATTGCTGGTAGAGCAGTGGTTTGGTCTGCAGCCTCTGGCCAGGTATACTTCACATATATCCCAAGGACCTGGGTTCATGTTCTGGGGGCAGGGAGAACAACTAGGATGAACAACTAAATGAAATAATTCAAGTGTTTTATCCTCCTCTCTCTTCCTGACCACCTGCCTACTTGGGATGTATGAAGATTGCTGCCTGCACCATTCCTTTAAAAAATGTCTATTGGTGCCATTTTTCAATAGCTAGTGCTCATTTATGTTTCTGAGTCACAATTTGGTACTTTTCACAATGTTTCAATATTTTTCATTATTATTATATCTGTTATGGTGATTTGTGGTCAATGGTATTTAATGTTACTATTGTTAATTGTTTTGGGGGTCCCACAAACCATGCCCACGTAAGATGGTTAGCTTAATCAATAAATGTGTGTTCTGGTTGTTTCACTGAACAGATTATGTTGCTCTACCTCTCCTTGGGCTTTCCTAGTCACTGAGACACAACAATATTGAAATTAGGTCAGTCAATAACCCTATAAAGATCTTTAAGTGTTCAAGTGAAAGGAAGAGTGAGTCCCATGCTGCTCACTTTTAATCAAAAGTTAGAAACGATTAAGCATGTTGAAAGCCAAGAGAGGTTGAAAGCTAAGTCTCATTTCTTCAAAAAAATTGAAAATGCTTTTTCAGTAAACATGTGAACGATAATATGAACAGCTTTAACATTGCCACAGAGGACGTTTTAGTGGTCTGTATAGAAGATGAAACCAGACATAGCATTCATTCCCTTAAGTCAAACCCTCATTTAAAGCAAGGTCCTAATCCCCCTTCAATTCTATGAATGTGAGAGAGGTAAAGAAGCTGCAGAAGACAAGTCTGATGCTAACAGAGTTTCCTTCACAAAGTTCAAGGAAAGAAGTCATTTCCATAACATAAAAGTGCAAGGTGAAGCAGCAAGTACTAACGCAGAAGCTGCAACAAGCTTTACAGATCACTGACCAAGGTGATTGTACCAAACAACAGATTTTTTGATACAGATGAATCAGGCTTATGTTGGAAAAAGATGCCATGTAGAAATTTCATAGCTAGAGAGCAGAAGTCAATGCCTGGCTTCAAAGCTCAAAGGATAGGATGACACTTTTGTTAAGAGGCTTAGGCAGCTGGTGCCTTTAAGTTAAAGCCAATGATCATTTACCATTTTGAAAATCCTAGACCGCTTATGAGTCAAAATTATCATGAATCTACTATGCCTGTACTCTTATCAATGGAACAACAAAAAGCTTAGATGACAGAACATCTGGTTAGTGAATAGTTCAGGGAATATTTTTAAGTCTACTGTTGAGACCAACGGTTCAGAAGATTTCCTTTCAAATATTCTTGCTCATTGACAATGCACCCAATCACCCAAGAGCTCTGATTGGAGATGTACAAGGTGATTAATACTTTCATGCCTACTAACAACACAACATACATTTTGCAGCCTAAAGATCAAGGAGCAATTTATGTTTAAAGAAACGTATTTCACAAGGCTCTAACTGCCCTAGATAGTGCTATCTCTAATGGATCAGGGACAAGTGAATTAAAAACCTGGGAAGGATTCACCATTCTAGATGCTGTTAAGAACATTTGTGATTGAGGAGAGGTCAAATATCAATATAACAAGAGTTTGGAAGAAGTTTATTCCAGCCCTCAAGAAAGACTTTGAGGGGTTCAAGACTTCAATGAAGGAAGTAACTGTAGATGTGGTGTTAATATTAAGCAGAAGTGGAGCCTGAAGATGTAACTGAGTCAATCTCATGACAAAACTTAAACAGATGAGGAGTTATTTCTTATGGATGAACAAAGAAAATGGTTTCCTGAGATGGCATATACTCCTGGTGAAGATGTTGTGAATATTGTTGAGTGCAACAAAGAATTTAGAACATTACATAATCTTAGCTGATGAAGCAGCAGCAGGGTCTGAAACAACAAACTCGTTTTGAAATATGTTTTACTGTGGATAAAATGCTGTCAAGCAGGATCATGAACTACCATGAAATCTTAATGAAAGGATGAGTTAATTGGTGAAGCAAATTTCACTGTTGCCTCATTTTCAGCATGCACCACCTCATCAGTCAGCAGCCAATATCAAGGCAAGATCCTCCACCAGCAAAAAGACTATGTTATCAATAAAGTATTTTTAAATTAAGGTATATGCATTTTTCAGAAATAATGCTATTGTACTTAACAGACTATACTACAGCATAAATGTAACTTTTATATGCACGGAGAAACCAGAATCAGTTTTATTGCTTTATTTTAGATCTAAATCCACAATATCTGCAAACTGTGCCTATATGGCATGCATATTTATGTCTGTGTGTACATCATAACAACAGTGGCATGAAATTTTACCCTTATCACATGTAATGCTCCTGGGTATTTTCTATACTATTTAATTTTTTAAAATGTTGGCTACAACCCTTTAGATGATTTACATCCCACTAAACTTGAACTTTGTAAAATAATTCTTGAGATCTACTTTTTTGTTGTTGTTGTCTTCCCCCGACACCCAGCCCTGGGTCTCGAACCTGGGTCCTTGAGCTTTACATGGTCTGCACCTCAGCTGCCTCAGTCACCTGAACAACAATGGCAACACCTAACGCTAGATACTTTTTAAGTTGCATCATGAGAGATGTACATTTACTTATTTTTCCTTCTTACTACACAGTGAGCTTTTTCACACTAAGGACTCCTACCTTCGATTCTGGAAGATTCTCAGCTCTTAACTCTGAATTTTACTGTTTTCTTCTCAGATATATTAGTTTCTTATTTTATCTCCCAATTTTTAACCTGGAAATTATTATCTATGTCTTTGTACTTTGGGAGTTCTCTTTACTTTTACCTCGTAATTCACTAATTCTTTCTCCAGCTATGCCAATCCTACCATTAAGTCCATCTACTTAATTTATTTATTTCAAAGACCTTATGTTTTATTTCTCATATTTCCAAATGGTTCTTTTTCATATGTACTTTTTCTAAAAAAAAAAACCCAAAAACCCTTTTCTTGTTTGATGTATACTAGCATTCTCTCTCTTTGAATATCTTAGACATGCCTATTTATCTTTCACTCAGAGTCTACACTTACCTCTGGTTACTGAGGTGTGAATTTTCCCATTTGTTGAGGTTTATGCTGCCTTATTTGTCCTAAATGTCATTGCTTTGGCTGTCTGAAATCAGAATTTCTATGTGGTTTACTTCTGTGTGCTCCTCTATGTTGGCTGCTTTCTCCATTGCTCTGGCTCTGATTTATGGGTTTAACAGCTGTGAGATACCAGTCTACTTCCCAGTCTTGCACAGGTCCCTGTTTCTATCCCACTGAAGAGCTCAGTGTCCATTCTTTCCGCGCATGGGACATGTTAATTCCCATTTCTGTAAGAACTAGAATCTCTGGCCACAGGACTCATATCTATTTCCAGATCCCAATGGGTTATAGTTTTTGCTTAATTTTGTGATTTTTCTCATAGCTTCTGAACAATAAATAGATTAAAATAAGTATACTGCTGTTACATGCTATTTAAGGGCTAGTTTCCACAGGATAAGGGGGAAAAAAATCCCATATAGTTAAATCATTCTTTAAAAATAATCCCAATAAACTGATCATAAAGCAAACATTCTTGGACACTGGAAGAGAACTGAAAGAGACGGAATTTGACCAGATGTGGCTGGATTACATTTAGGGGTAATGTTTAAAAAAACAAAACTTATTTTTAAATAGAATAATTTTGGCACAGTGAAGTTTCCTATATGACAAATCTAAAGAACTTAAACTGAGGTAATACCAGGTTAATGTGAAATTGGTGCAAACAACCATCTATACTATTTTAATTCTCTCTTTCTCTCTCTCTCTCATTTTTTTTGTGTTGCCTAGTATAGGTAGCTAAATTTGCATTAAGTTACAAGTACATATAATACAACTCCAATCTCATTTTTTTTGTGTTGCCTAGTATAGGTAGCTAAATTTGCATTAAGTTACAAGTACATATAATACAACTCCAATCTACATAAGCATACCTACAAATACACATATAATACACACCCTTAAAACAAAATAGTTTTCAAAACCTTTAGATACTAGAACACATGGAATGTCAATGTTGTGATCAAGAGAGTGCTAATTATAAACACCTTTATAAAAAAGTGGCAAGGAAATGATGTACAAAAGTACAAATACAACGTATTAACATAGTGGTTAAGAGCATGAGTTCACTTCTTGGGTCTTCAATTTGTTTGCCCCATGACCTTATAATCATAGGGTTTCCCAACCTCACTGTAAAACAGAAATAATACCTACTTCATTTGGTTAGCGATGATTAAAGAAAATGTACGTAAAGCACCTGCCATAGTGTCCAGCACTGCTACAGGGCATTAGCTGTTAACGGCTGCTACTATGATTATGATACCAGATTAAAGGAAATACTCATCCATGGAAGTAGTAATTTACAAATTACTATAATATTTGGCAGTTTTCTATTGCGAGTGAGAAAGTTTATCTTTCCATTTTAGTTTCCATGTGGACAGGGTTTAGACAGACAAGACAAACTGACACAGCGCAGGACTTCTTGACAAGTACCCCTACATACACGAGATTTTTTGAAATACTATGTTTTTCTACTCACATGTCTATGCAGCCCTCAGAACAGTCACATGAACCAGTAAACATGTTGGAAAAGTTGGTTAGATAACATGCTCGTGGCCACATGGTCTTTCTGTACTTAAACTGTGGAAGCTTTCTATTGTCAATTTCATTACAGAAAGAAATGGGCACTGATTCCACGCCATTGCTAATATCCACATCAGAAACAATTTCTTCTTGCTTTGGGTAATTCCGAGTCAACTGAACATAAGTATTGAAAGAAAAGTTATCTGTAAATAAAAAGTTACACTTTGTCTCAAGCAGGTAACGAAAAACTTCCTCCATGTTTCGCAGACTCCTTCCACAGGGGGTTTTATAACTCACGTGGAGGGCTGAAGAATGAGAGTTTGTCTTCGCATGTCTTCTTTGGAAGTGGTATTTGATCGGTAGCTGCAGAGGGTGTTCTCCCTTGATGGTTGGTGGCATTTTTCTCAGACAGGCACTAGAGCAGTCATGATTTTGGTAAGATAATTTCAAAGATGACTCTTTTTCTCTAACGCTTGCAACTTTATTTTCCAGAGAGGGAGGAATTTCCTTATTTTCTGTAGATCTGTTTAAAATTAATTATTTATTAGTATCTCAAATTCATAATACAATTCCCATTTTTAAAAAACACTGAATGCTAAGGTTGTAATTAGACAAAACTAAAATAAACCAGAACCTAAAACCAACATGTTACTAGGCTCTGCAATCATACAAAGGTTATACCTTAGTTTTGTTTTGTTTTGAATTCTAGACAATGGATATGTGGTGCTTTACCCATTGACACTTCTTCAATCCGGGGTACAATAACTCAGTCCAATTCTGACACTTATCTACCTGGGGTCAGTGTCAGACTCCATAAGTTCAGGCCTTGGTCCCCCAAGATGGCTCCCACATCAGAAGTCCAACATAAGTCCGGGGATACCTATACTTCTGAGTGACCTGGGGTTCCCACAATCTTCTCCTGAGGTTTGATAATTCACTACAAAGACTCACACAACTCAGGAAACCACTTTAATTACTATTAACTGTTCATAATAAAAGCTACAACTCAGGAAGTCAAACTGCAGAGAAGTATAGGGCAAGGTCTTATGCTCTCTCCAAGCACATCACCCTCCCAGCACCTCAAAGTGGTCATTAATCAGGAAGCTTTGGAATTCCATTATTTAGAGGTACTTATGACTATATTATGTAAGATTGATTAAATCACTGTCCACAGGTGATTACTTCAGTTTCTAGCCCTTCTTCCCTCCCAGAATGTTGTGAGGAAGTGCTGAAAGTTTTGAGTTTCTAATCAAGGTTTAGCCTTTCTGGCAACCGGCTCCATACTCAAGCTAACTAGGAGCCCCTCGCTCTGAGACATCTCATATGTCTACTCGTATCATTCAGGAGAATCCATGGGATTTAAAAGCTGAGTGCCAGGAATTAGGGACAAAGACCAAGTATCTTACTTGTTAAACCACAACCTGATTTCAGAGAGCTGTGATCATAGTTGTTACCAACTTTAGAGTTCATTGAGGGTATGCACTCAGAGCTGAGGAAGACTGTCTTCAGGAAAGCTTGTGTTGAGGCTTAAAGAGAACACCCCAAGCCTCTCTTATGGATGCCCCACTGACATGAAGAGCCAAGGGTAGTGGAGAACAGCCCTAGAGGCAAAGGAGAAGCTCCTATTCTAATCCTTTAGCCTTCCCTAAATCAAAGAAGCCGTCTTTCACTCTCTGGGTCTCCAACCTCCTAATACAGAAAAGGTCTTTTTTTTTTTTTTTGTCCCTATTCTCTAGAAGAATGTAGTTTGGGAAGGTCTTAATGCAAAAGATAACTTATTTAACAGTCCTTTGATTTAAGAGATCTATCTCTCAGACACTGGTGTCCTCCTCCTATCTTCCCCAACACGCCAGCTCCTACTTCCATGCCTCAGCTCAGGATATAAATCATGGGTCTGCCAGAGCATCCACAGAATTTACTGCCATTAAATTCTTCATACATATATTATTAAATTTGGGCTATTTTTTTTTTTTACTAATCATGTTCTAATGTTAATTTGTTCATTTCTCTACGCTGTAAAGAAACTCAAGAGAAATGAGGGAACTTTTCCTTTGACTCCACACTTGGTTCACGCTTTTTGCCTGCAAACGAAAATGACGGCTAGCCAAAAAATAATTCAAGAAAACTTTAGATTGCTTGTTTGCCTTACAAAATTCTGATTTTTTCCCATCATATGTAAGCCACCTGGCATTATATTGACACAACTGAAAATAGCAAATTGACAGAAAATGGAAAGGCTATTGATTTAAAAAAGCAAACAAATCTGGAGTCATGCTCTTGTGGCTAAGGCAGCTGAATGCTGGCACGTAGAATGCAGCTTCTTGCCACATGTGGCTACTGAACACTTTTCCCCCGCTCATCATTTCTATTGATTTTTTTCAGGTTTTAAATTTTATTTTTTAAATTGTGGTAACTTTGATTTCAAAATAATTTAAGTTTAGGTGTGCAGGTTTACTCTTCATCAAATATATCACATACCACACCCACCACCAAATTTTTGCTAGTCCTTCACTGTCCATTGGACCCTTACTATACTGAGCACTTTTAAATGGAGCTGGTATGACCAAAGAACTTCATTTTATATTTCATTTAATTTCAATTAATACAAATTTAAATAGCCACATATAGCTAGTGACTACCACGGTGAATGCAGATAGAATTTTCTTCATCCTTTTCCAGCAATATAGTGCATAAATTCTACAGTTTAGCTTGTCCTCTATTTTTTCCAATATTTTATTACTACAAATCATGACAAAATGAATCAACGTTATACAAAACAATTTCATACATGTAAAGCTGTCAGTGCAGAATAACTTCCTCAAAGTGGGAGTACTAGGTCTCAGGGTAAATGGACTAGTAATTTTATTAAAATTCCAAATTGTTCTCCCTGGGACCAGTCCCCACTAACAATTTATCAGAGAGCCTGCTGTCACAGTTTCGTGAATTCCTGGCTTTTGATGCTTTGGTATTTCTGACAACCTAAGAGGTGGAAGGATGGACTATAATTTATTTTAAAAAATTTTATGTGTTGGAAATGTTTGTTTTCAATTTTCTGTTACTATTTTGATAAATACCCTCATACACAAATCCTTGATGGTATTTCTGATTATCTAAGCTACTTTCCCTTAAAGAGGAATTACTAGGGTCAATGGGAATATATATTAAAAATAACTTTATTAATAAAACTTTCAAATATACACGTGAGTGTATTTTCCTCATAGAGACTATCTGTTGGAAACTCAAATACTTGTGAGAAGTCTCCACATCTAATGCCTCCATTTAAACTTCTGCACTAAAACACAAGAAAGCTAGCAGCGTAAGTGGTATCTCTAGGATGACTCCAGCCCTCTCAATAAAGTGCCTGTCTGAGAAAGTACAAGGCTGCTAGAATTTACATGAGGAGATAAATCCCTAACCTTTCTTTCTTAGAGCTTTTATTAAAAAGAACTTACAAATGTGAATCTTTCCTCTGTCCCCCCTGAGATAGATCTGTATCTCCTACAACTCAGGAGTGTCTTTCTGAAGGAACTGAAAGCCATTCCTCTGAAAGGTAATCATCGGGAAGGAAGAGGTCTGTTTTCTTCTCTAATGGGAGGAAAGAATTCTAATTTTGATAACTGCCAGTTAGCACACACAAGTGGTCTCATGGGTACTCACACGGACCAATTCTCTGTAATTTTCCACTTGATTCTCCATTCTTCCTCACTCCCTACTCCCTCAGTCCCCTCAATTTAAAATGCCAGTGAACTCATCCATCACAATTCAGAAGGAGCTCAGCCCTTTCCCCTATGGTCAGTAGTTACTGAACAAAATCTATTTTCAATATTATAATGTCAAGCTTTATCTCTGATACTTGCTATCAAGCTTAAATAATTATCAACATTTTGCCTATTTTATTTCATTTATGCACCCCCCTCCCCACCTTTACTCTACACTGAAACACACTGGAGCATTTTAAAGCAAATCCTAGACATTAAATCTTTTTACCTGAAATAATTCAGTACATATTTCTAACAAATAAAGCTTTATCTATATACATATATAGATTGATGTATAAAAACATAAAATCTCAAAGGCCCATCTTCACACTTCTGATTGTCTTAAAATTTGAATCACTGTTCAAACAAGTCTGACCCACTATTTGATTCAGATGTCTTTAATGTCTCTTTAACCTTATATATAGCACTGCCCCCTCTTCATTTTATGACCTTTTTTATTAAACTGACTTATATGTGTCATTTGTCCTGTAGCATTTACCACATTCTGAAATCTGGCAGATGCTTTTCTTCTAGTATTGTCATTTTAACTCATTCCTCTATTCCTTTAATTATTCCTAGTAAACTGGTAGTCAATTCTAGATGCTTGATTAGATTTAGGTCTGATGGCAGTGACGGGTTGGGAAGGGAAGTGCTGATATGAATTTTCTATTGCATCACCTAAGAACATACAATGTGTGATTGTTCATTTTTAGTGATGCTAATATTTCAAACTGAGTTGGAGTGTTTTTAGTCAAATCTGTACATATTGAAGTTCCTTATGAATCTTTTTACTTAATAGTTTTGGCATTTATTCATGATAACTGTCTAGGGCAGTGCTACTCAAGGTGTAGGTGTCAATCCCCAGTGGTTTGCTATAATTCATGGTAAGTACAAAGTTGAAATTTGCAAAGATTTAGAAAGGTATTCAGTAATTTAACATTGCCACATTCTACTGAATTTTACAAGTATCATACCTCATTACATTGGAAGTTTAAAATGAAACACTTGTTCTCACCAGCTAAATTTCAGAGCACTTGGCCTAAGACCTCTGTTTCTGTGGGTATGCGTATGGGTATGGGGTGTAAAAACAGTTATTTCCTAATTTCACCTTTCTTACTGCATTTTTTAGTTGAAATTCTTTCATAAAAAAGAAATTTTCCTCATCTTGGGTTATTCTGAAATAGTATAGAATCAGCAGAACACTTGATTCTTTCTCCTTATTTACTAATATTTGGAACAATCTGTATTTTTGTATCCTAGTGACTAATTTTCGAAAGTTATGTACTCATAGGTTTTACAAAATTATTTAAATCAATCACAGTGATTATTCCTTTTGATGTTCAAATTGTACCATTTTTGGCCAATGGGCGATCCTTTATGTTTGTTGTTTATATCTTTCTAATACAACTAGTAGTCTTGGATAACTTTTTCTTTCTGTCACAAGATGTCCCAGGCTTGAAATCCGCCATTTATCTCAAGGAGCATAGATCTATTTAATGAGAACTGGCATTCAGAGATAATAAGCATGGTGTTACACACGTGGAGTTACACACATTTTAACCAGTCCAGACTGAGAAACTACCTTCCAAAAGACTGGACCAATTTATACTCATAGCATGTATGAATGCTGATTTAAACATTATTTTTAAATTTTTAATTTGATATATGAAAAAGCATATTACTTCCTTATTTTTTTTCTAAATAATATGGAGTCTGAAAATAATTTCATGTTTATTCATCTTTTTTTTTTTCCCTTTAGCAAACTGTATTTATCTCCTTTGTCGATTTTCCTGCTGGGGCTTTGGTTATTCTATCATTCATTTATTCATTCTTCCATCAAAGATGTCTTGAGTGCCTGCTAAGCACCAGGGATTATGAAAACAATCATAAAAGTGCTTGAATCTCAAGGAGCTTACACTATAGTCAGAAATTTACAAGAAAGTGTAAATAACATGAATAAAGCCATGACACAAAATGTCATGAAGACATCTAATCTTTATTTTTTTTTTCTAAAATTTTCGGGCCCTAATTTTATAATGAATTTTTCTATGGTTTGGGAGTTCAGTTTGGTCTAGAATTTATTTGATGTAATCTGAAGATCTGACTTAAATTTTCCAAATGATATCTAATTGTTCCAGAGTCATTTGTTGAATAACCCTTTTCACTGTGACTTCTGACTTATTAATTAAATCATATTCCAAATTGTTACACATGAAAAATGTTCTCTTATTTTTTAGGTTTATTCTGCCTGATTCTTAGTCTAATAAAACATAGTTTTCCATTGGTTGAGGGAATATTTTGATATTTAGAGGTCAAGTGCTCCATCACTATATATTCCTTTTAAACATGTTTTAAATGCTTTCTAATTTTCTAACTTTTGAGATTAAATTTATAATAGTTTGTCAAGTTAAAAAAATCCAAGTGCTTGGTTGGCTTTCATATAAAATTGAATCAATAAATTTGGGGAAATTTACAGGTATCTGTATATGTACACACACATACATACACACACGCGGTTTGTTTTTTAAATTCCTGGGTCCTGGGCCTTGAACCTGGGTCTTTGGACTTTACATAGTTTATACCTTAACCACTTTAGCTGACTGAATCACAAGGGTGGCACCAGACTTTATATTTTTATATTATGAAGTTCTTCCATCCAGGAACATGGCAGCTTTATCAATTCATTAAAATATTTTGTTTTTATCTTCCTCACTTATTTTTTGTGATTGGTCTCATTTGTTTTTTTATGTGAATTTAGACTTTATTCCGTATTTTCTAGCGGCATAGACTTTCCTATTTTGATTTTTATGTGACTATGATACTAAATTACCTCCTTTAATAATTTTACATGGAATCTTGGACTTTCTATGCAGATAGGATCATCTAAAAATACTTTGTCAATTCCAATAATAATTTTCTTTGCTATTCTATTGTACTGGCTAGAATTTCTAGGAAATTAGTATATAAAACTATGATAGCAAGCATTATTACCTTAATCTTTATTTAAAGGAACTGCCTCTAAAGATCAGTATATAGGATGTGCATGATGGTTTGAGAAATATATTCTCTACAACAAAGAGTTCTTCTATTTCTAATCGTTGGTATTGATATTTTAAAGACCTTTGGCATTTGTTAAGATTATTTTTTCTCTGAGTTCTATTATGTAAAACAAGGCACTTCCTGGTACTAAATCATTCTTGTTTGACTATTATTCCATTTGATCATCTCATTTTATTAACTTTTCTTTAGAATTTGTTTTGCTTATGTTTTCAAAGGACCAGCTCTTGGCTGTACTGACCTTTTGTATCATATCTTTCTTTCTTTCCTTCTTTTTTAACAGTAAGGAAGGCAGCAGGCAGGCAAGAAGAGAGGAGGAAGAAGCATTTTGTTTAGTTGCTCATCTTAGTTGTTACTCCGGCCCCAGACTGTGAGCCTGAGTCTTTGGGCTGTATATGGACTGTGCCTCAGGGGTGGGCCTGACACCCAAGTCACTGGGGTATATCTACATTGTCTTTTAATTTCTATTTTATTTCTGCTCAAATGTTTGTTACTACCTTTCTTCTACTAACTTTTGGTTTCATTTGTTCTTTTTTAGCTCTTTAGATGTAAGTTAGATTGTCTAGTTGCTTATTTTTTTTTACATCTTGATAAGCCTGTAGTGCTATGAACTTTCTCCATAATATTGCTTTGCCTGCATCTCATAAATTCTGATAGCTCATATCTTTATTTTTGTTTAGCTCTAAATTATTTTTAAATTTATCCTTTGATTTCCTCATTAACCTTGTGGTTATTCAGGAGTATATTTTATAGTCTTCACATATTTGAGGTTTTTTTCTTTAGTTATGGTTGAATTCTACCATTGTACTCAGAGAAGCTTGATCTGATCACAATCTTCATGTAGTTGACATCTGTATTGCATCCCAATATATGGTCTACCATTGAGAAAGTTCCTTTTATAAAAGAATGCAAATTCTGTTGTTTTTACATGTAGTCTTCCGTGACTGCCTAGTAAGCCCTTCCAGTCTAACTAAAAAGGCAATTATTTCCTTGTTAATTCTGTTTTTCCACTGTAAATGTTTAAAGTTTCCTATATTACTGTGTAGCTGTCTACATCTCCTTCCAGTTCTATTAATAATTGCTTTATGTATTTTAGTGCTCCATCAATGCCCTCTTGCTAAAATGACCATACAATTATTATATAATTTCCATCTCTGTTTATTACCTTTTAGCTGGAAGTCAATTTTATCTGATACAAGTATGGCTGTCCTTTCCTTTTTCAGGTTATCATTTTCTTGTAAGGTTGACTTCGAACTTTATATTTGTTTTTGGAGATGAGTTTCCTATAGGCAGCCAAAGGTTGGGTTCTATTTTTCAATCCATTCAGCCACTCTGTGATTTTCTATAGGTGAATTCAAACCATTAACATTGAGAGTCATTACTTACATAAGCATTTATTACCATATTCTTACCTTAAATGATTTTTTTTTTGCAATTGCATTTTTTTGTTCTTATTTTCTCCTATGTTTTGTTGCTTCCTTTTGCGTTATGTTTGAGTTCTGTTTCTGAAGTTGATTCTTCTTCTAAGTTGTATATATGATTTTATACTTGAAACTTGTTTTAGACTGAAAGTGAATACAACTCAAGCTCAATCTAAAAAGTCACATTTTCACTCTATTTTGCTCATTTTACATTATTTTTGGCATTTTGCTGGCTTTCTTTTTATTTTATAAAAATCTCAGAATTTCTTTCCAAGTCATTTAGTTACTGAAAAATTCCTTTAAATTTTGCTTGTCTGTAAGACTCTTTATCAAGCCTTCAATTCTGAATGATAACCGAAATAGGGTAGAGTATAGGTTGGTAGTGTTTTTCTTTAAACTCTTTGACCATATCATGCTATCTCCTTCTGGTCTGTGATGTTTTTATTGAGAAATCTGCAGATACTATTATGGAAATTCCTTTATATGTTGAAGAGTTCTCTCTAGTATTTAAAATTCTATTTTTATCTTTGATTTTTGCCATTTTATGCTTTGTTTTGGTGTCAGAATAGCGTTTAACTTATTTGGTATTTTTTGCGATTCCTGGTTTTGGATGTCTGTTTCCTTCCCAAGATTAGGGAGGCTCTTGGCTATTATAATTTTTAAACATTAAAATAAACTCCTATGCATAGTTTTCCCATTCCTCACAGACACACACACACAAACATTTATATCAATCAACACACCTTGCCCTCCACCAAATCACCAAGTGTTCTTTTCCACTGTCCAGTGGGCTCTGCCACCATTTGTCCCCCACCCCCATCCCCACCCCATTCCCTATTGGTAACCTTGGTTTTGTTTCATCTGATCCTTTGTTTTGTCTATTCAATTCCACCTATGAGTAAGGTCATCTGGTAGCTATCTTTCTTCTTTTGAGTTTTTTCACTTAGTATAATCCCTTCTCGATCCATCCATATTGATTCAAATGACAGGGTTTCCATCTCTTCTAAGGGCTGTGTAGTCTTCCATTGTATATATGTACCACATCTTCTTGATCCATTCATCTGATGTTGTTGGTTATTATTTTTTGAAGTCAGATTTCTCTTTTCCCTCTGGAACCCCTATAATGTGGATATTGTTCCTCTTGATATTATCCTATAAGACTCCTACCGTCCTTTAAAAAATTTTTTTTTCCTATTTTCTGGACTGTAAGGATGTTTTCCACTACTCCTCAATATCATTAATTCTATCAGCTGTTTTTTCTAGTCAATAGTTGAGTTCTTCGTATATGTGCGTGTATGCTTTAAGAGAGGAAAGAAGGGAAAGGAGAAAGCAGCAACTTATAAAGGAAGGATTTCTGAGTGTTCAAACATTCTCTTTGCTGTAATTCTCAATTTGCTTGTCCACTGTTCTCTTGATTTCAGTCAGACTCTTTAGGACTGTTCCTTTAAACTCTTCTTCAGGGCTGTTTTTAATTTTTAATAGATTAGAATTTTTCCTGAAGGTTTTTTTGAACCATCATTTGCAACATACTTGTTTCTTCTCTCTTCTATTTTTTTTTTGGGGGGGGCGGGAGGCAGGGAGGGGGTGGCCATTGTCCTAGGGTAATAACATGAGATACTTAGCTTTCTGCTGCTATGTAAGTTTAAGCCTCTGATCTAAGCAGGGTGGCTAGTGTTCTAGAAACCGCATGAAGTGACAGCCCAGTATACTGGCCTAGAAGGTAGCATATGGGGCAGTAGAAATTCAGAGGTTGCCATTAAGCTCTAACAGCTCAAGTCTCTCTAAAGCTGATTGAGCTCTACAAAAGATCCATATCAACCATGAGTTTATCAGTTGCAATTAGCCACAGTCCCAGTAGTGGCCAAGGTCAGAGGAGTAGCAGGTATTTCTCAAAGACCATAGGAGCTGGTTTTAACAAGGTGACTTCCCTCACCCTTTTCTCAGGGTCATAGTACTGGAATGAGGTTGCTACCAAAGAGGGCTGCAACTGATCTACTCCAAACAGACAAACAACCAGAGCCCTCCACTGAGGCACAGGAACAAGTTCATCTGCTTAAGTCTGGAGGCTTAAGACTCTGTCTATAAACAGACAAATTTGAGTAACTGCAGAATCGGTAACAGCTCAAGTGGAGATGAGGTAGGCATTTCAGTGAACAGAGGCCAGTTATGGAGAAGTTTTTCTTGGAAAACTCCTGGAGGAAGCTGCCAGTACACTGCATTACGCTCCCAGGCAGTTCCACTTAGTATGACCTTTCCTAAAGACTTGCATGCTTTCTGCCTGTGCCTCAGGTCTGTAAGATCTAATTGTTAATTAACCACAGTATTCCCCCTCTTGGATGTGTATACTCCTGCTCTCTAGTGCAGTTCTTGGTTGCTATGGCAAACAATATGAGTCAGTACTTCAGTCCTCAGGAAGAGGTTCCTTATTGTGGAAGTCCCTCCTAGCCTTAGGCCACAGTGTCCTGGAAAGTTTCCCAGCAAGGAAGTGTCTCTGATTTTCTTATCTTCTGCTGTTTTTGTGGATTTTCTAGAGATGCTGGTTCTGCAATATTCCAGCCTACCTTTTCTTTTTTTGGTTGCAGTTGTCTCCACCTAGTTTCTGTTTTTTTTTTGTGTTTGTGGGGAGTTGAACTCAGGACCTTATTCTTCTATCATCTTGGGTTGGAATTTAGAATCTATCTATGGCAGTGATATTTAAATGTTTAGGGTCAGGAATCCTTTTGACAATCTGATGAAAGCTATAAAGTCCTCTATACTTTTAACATGAAATTTTGCATACTGCTAATATGGGGTTCCATAGCCCCTAGTTTAGAACACATCTTTATTATAGTTAACTCCCTATTTAGATGGTTTCCATGACACTGCCATTTGTTAAATATGCCTTCCTCAATCCTAAATTCCATATTCTGATTCATCTTCCGGTCAGCAAGAGGATGTGTTTCATTAAGTCTTCCAGAAGGACACATGGATGGTTTATTTTCTGAGCTTTTATAATAGTTGAATCTGAGGTTAGCCCCCATTTTAGACCTTTTGTTAATTTTCTGTTTTTATTTTTGTACTGATACTTGCATCTATACTTTAAGAATGATGATAAACTTACTTTTGTAGTGAAGATTTATATTACTTTAAAAGCTTACTGAATATATCTGTATTTTTTTTCTGTAACTATAAAATTTTTAAATGGAAAAGATGAATTTTTCCCTTTTTTAAAATTTAATTGAATCATATCATATAGGTTTAAGTGTGTGTCATCATACACCAACAGCTGTATAAAGTACATTGATCTCACCACCAACAGTCCAATTCTATCCTTCATCATATAATAATTTGACCCACGCCTACCTCTTTCTTGGTAACCTCTAATTTGATTCTATAGGCTAAAATTCTATTTTTGTTTGATTTGACTCAACTGTTTGGTTTCTCCATATCATATACATGTGTGAAATCTTATGTTTGTCTTTCTCCTCACTTATCTTTTTTGGTAAGAATTTAGACATTATTTGTATCTTTGTATGCAATGTGTATTTTTTTCTGTAACTTTTTAATTTTTTTAAAGGAAAGATGCAGACAGGATGAAAGCGAGTAGACAGGCAGGCAGGAAGAGAGAGGAGGAAGCACTTTTACTATATTTTCATTTCGTTGTTCATGATGGTTGTTTCCCTCTAGACCCAGGGGTATGTGACCTGTGCTCCTTCAGAGGCAATTAACCTAACTGCTACTCCACCAGGGCACACATAACATTCTTTTTAAGGCAATACTAGTTTACAATAGTGTATAAGTTTTAGGATTGCAGGGGCACTCTTCAGCATGTATGGTATTACATATACCATGCATACCATCAAAGTACTAATAATATGCCACTACTGCATAATGGACCCCTGCCTTCTACACTTTGCTCCCCACCTACTTCCCTTCTGGTAACCTCGGTTCTGTTGCCAGAGTACAAGGCTTTGTTTTTGTTTTGTTCCATCTGTTTATCTTTGTTTCTTTATATTTCATATAACAGTGAAATCACCCATTATTTGTATATCTTCTTTTTCTAGTAGCTGGAGCAATTTTGAATCCTAGTTTAGATACTGCAATTTCTTTTGTTGAAGCGCTGAGTATCCAGGCCTAATCCTACCACCTTTCCTTGAAATTCTTACATTTTTTAAAGAACAACGTAACAACATATGGATGATCCTGAAAATATTTTTACAGTGTTCACTGGAGCGGTTTGTTTTCTGTTTTCTTTTTAAAGAACACTAACTATTCATTATTCTCTTCTTTTTCTCATTCAGTTACATCTTTCTTTTTACATTTTGAGTAAACTTATGGATCCCAGAATATACCTTTAATATCTTTATAGGTGAATTTCATAATGAATACTTTCTTTGAAAAAAGACTAGGATAAAACTAATCACTGATTTACTATTAATAACAGGAAATATTTAAAATAATCTAATTATCTACCATTAAAGGAATGGATAAATAAAATGTAATATAAAAATTAAGAAAACACAAATGAAAGTTAAAGGGAATGACTATATCCAAACACAGTAACATTGTTAGACCTCAAAACTATACTGAATAAAACAATAAAATACATGCATGAATATTTAAAATTTTAGAACTACAAGTTATAGTACTCATTTATTATTTATGGATATTTAAATATCTTAAACTAAACCAGAAAAATAGTTGACATGACTGTTCTAGAAAGGCAGATAGGAGAACTGAACTTGTCATAGTAAGAATTATGTCTCAAAGACTCTAATGTTTTATTTTTAAAGAAACTGAAAGCAAATGCAATAAAATGTTAATAGATATTAATTCTGGATAGTATATGGAACTTTGCTACATTCTTCTCTGTAGTTTCAACCTTTTAAATTTCTTGAAAAGACAGTAAAAAGATTGGATAAGAATGTACCATGAATGAAATATTAATGCAAATTCTTCACTATCCAGGGACTACAATGTAATAGGCACCCAATAAATTAGAAATGAGGGAGGAAATCAGAAAAACATAAGGTAGGTTATGTTTTCCCTTAAATAACTTCAATCTATTTTAGTATTTTTATAAAGAAGAAATTTATTCTATAATTTACCTTCTGCTTTACCCTTTTCATTTAACTTTTATCTTCCTTAGCCACTTTGGTGGTTGTGTTTATTTATTCATCTATTTATTTTGGTTTCAAATTATTTCCTTGTTTATTTTAAAGCCTGTCCTGGAACTGCTTTTCCCCTATTATTAAATAACAGATTCCTTCCTACCACTTTTTCCTAATAAATCATTATAGGATAGTCTGAATTCTGAGTGCTTCTATTTATTTGCCTACCCGAGACATACCCCTTTCTTTTTATTTAGTATTCACTGTAAAAAATTCTATTAGATTCTGTGGCTTTGTTCTTTATTAATATAGAGTACTCTCAAGTGATCTAAACACCTATAGCATTGTATAATCATTGAAATGAATGTCTCATTTCC
The DNA here is from genome assembly GCA_004363575.1 of Solenodon paradoxus. Lineage (NCBI taxonomy): Eukaryota > Metazoa > Chordata > Mammalia > Eulipotyphla > Solenodontidae > Solenodon > Solenodon paradoxus. The sequence goes on along the minus strand of RJWH01000323.1, from coordinate 666,602 downwards.
ATTTTCAACTTGCTTTAACCAAATAAGGCAAGTTTCTGTGTTTTTTTTCTCTGAACATTATTATTAGATTTCTCCTTCTTTCAACTATGATCTCTTCTGGTTCCTGCTTTGCTTTTTTGGGGAAAGGTTAATATGAAATACTAATATGATACTCGAAAGTTTCTCTCAGTATGAAGAGATTAACTCAAAGTATATTTGAGAGAAAAAGTATCTGAGTTACCTTTAGTTTTTTACTAGTAACCGATATTTGAACAGTAGCTTGCAGTTTATAATGAGTTTATAATGTATTTTTACATAACTGCTTATTGTGACACCTTAAAGTACAGCTCTAAGTTAGTCATTAATGGAACAATATACAATTAAAACAACTTAGGACTAAAATTTGTAAGAGTAAACATGTTGGTAAAATCTGTAATTTGAAATTCAGAATTTCAGAAAAGTTATAGCAACCTGACTTAAAAGCATTGACTGGTGACAAATTTAATAAAAGTTGAGTATAAGGCTGAAATTTTGGGTAATTAACAAGGGGAGAATTTTGTTTTTTAATAATTAAACAACAAGAAGCAGAAAAACATGGAAATTAAACTCTGACATGAATCATAAAAATGACTACTTTCTCATCTGTGCCTGAGTTCATAAAATAAATGAAAGAAAATCAACTTCTTACATGTCCAGGAATAAAGTAACTTTAATCATATTTTATGGGGATAAGTTAGTTTTCTTATACATATGAAGATATATTACTGGCAAAATAAAAAATAAAATCAGTCTTATGCAAGACATATTTACTAATCTTCCAAAAATAATAAAAATGCTGACGTAAACAAAGAAGGGGGTAAATATTGTTAACTGAACTGTCTGCACCTGATTTCCAGCCTCTAGGTAGGAGCTTCCCAGATAGTACATGGCTTGGGAACTGTTTTAAATTAAACACCTTGAACTACAAGGAAGAATGTGGCTTCAGAGACTGACAAGTGATTTCCTAGCTTTTAGAAAGTCTGAGGTAAAAAGTCATTCATCCTTTAGGACTTCTGAAGGGCATAGTTATCAAAAAAGAATAAACACTATGTTCATCATTAAGACTGAAGTAGGTATATTTATTTTCTGCTCAGTTCCTTTGGTTATCCTCTTCTGAAAGATGGACATTTAAATTTCAGTGTATACAAAATTGTTGAATCACATATTTATACTGGGCTGTTTCTAGTCTTTCTCAAGAATTTATATTAAGGCGCATCCTAGTGAAGCGGCGGTTTGGTCAGCAGCCTTCAGCTGAGAGCACAATCCACATACATCCCAAAGATCTGGTTGTGGTCCAAGGCCAGGGTGAACAACCAAGATGAACAAATAAATAAAATGCTTCTTCCTCCTCTCTCTTCCTGCCTGCTTGCCCTAATTCCTAATTGCATCTTTCCTCTAAAGAAAAAAAAAACAACACAAATGATCTTAAGTAAAAAAAAAAAAAAAAAAATAATAATCACAAAGTAACATCACTAGCAGTGCACGTAGTGTTTAGATGGGGCAGCTATGTTAGACTGTGTGGGAACAAAAGAACTAATTGATAACAACATATAGTGAGAAATAGAGCTAAACAATGTGGACCTTGACTTCAGCCAGATACTATCTAGTTCTAATTTAGTCCGTATATGGCCTGCTGTGCCAGCGCATGAAATGTGCCCATTGTGTGCATATATATTAAAAAAAAAAATTTTTTTTGCGGGTCTGTGTGCATGTCGTATGAAAAGCCAAATGGCTTAAATTCATACCTGTTATCTTTTAACAGTGTGGTAAGCCCACTTTCACCATGCATGCTGCATGCATGTTGAATATCTCATGTATAAGTGAATTCCACCACTTAAGGTGGTTTGAGTAGGTGTGTTTCTGAAAAACCAAAATACTTGAAGAAAAATAATTAAACCAGGTTTCCTAACACCATATAAGTAGATATCTTTGCAAAGGAATTATCACTGGAATGAAATGTTTGTTTTTACATTTATCTATGTCATAGCTTACATACATGAAGTAGAAATTCAACTCAAGAATAAAAAAATAGAAAGCCTATTTCCCATCAGGCCTAAGATTTTTACAATGATTTTACCACTGATAAATTGTATGACTTTGAGCAGCTCAATTGGGGTTAAGAATCGGTAGGTTAAGTTATTTACCATTTAGTGTGTCACTCTGCTTATGTGACCACTGGCCTCCTAGGGGTTTAACTTTTGAAACTAAAACAAGCAATAAACTCATGATCTGTGGAAGAAATGCAAAAGGAACTATTTAAACTTAATTATGAACTTGGAATTCTTAATGGTAAAGAAGAAAATTCTGATCCTAATTAGACATGTAGTCTAATTTTCAGAAGAAAAGATCTTAGACAGTTCAACTCAAAGTTAGGTATGATCTGAAGGACAAATTCTCTGAGTGGGAATACAGCACAAAAAGAATTAAAGATGTTAAGGAAATAAAAGTTCTGATTATGCAATTATAAATCATCCTAAAATGAAACAGAAGTAATAGAAACCAATTAATTTCTCTGGAAAGCTCAGATTTTTAAAAGAATATGTGCAAAAGTATGTTTATGAATATAAAATATTGGTGTTAACCTATAAGAAAAAGCTCATGCCTTTGAAGAACTAAGGTTTCTAAAAATGTTAATAAAACAGAAGTTTATAGTTATGTTTGTTATAAGACAGTCTTTTAAGGGAAAGATAGCATAAAGTTAACGAATAATAGAAGGGCTCAAAAACATTCTGCCTTTGCCTTTTCTATCTCTGTAAGTATTGTCATCAAGCTATACAGACAAGACAAAAATGAAAAGAAGAAATCACCACTGTTGATAGTTAAAAAGAGGTCCCAGGGAATTAGTTTATTTAAACGTATTTAAGATTCTACGCCCAAACAAATTAAATTTCAGTCTTGAAAAAACTTCAAATATATCTGATAAAAGGGAAAAAGGGAACAAGGGAACAAAAGAACATTTTAATAAGTACAGAATGTTTAGACTAACGTTAATCTCTAAACAATTTGTAGACGAGAATAAAGCATGCGATCTTCAACTACTTAAAATTTGAAAAGTCAACAGATGAAGTGAGAAAAAATACAAATTAACCAAATTTTCCTTTTAGATAAGGTTTTTGCTAAGGTTTGAAAAAGTTTGGTAACAATATAGAACACCACAGCAAATGAATCTTGATTTCTCATGATGGCCTTATGAGTAAGATAGAGAAATGCAGGTGAGAAAACAGTGGAGTTAAGTTAATTCACAACTGGTTGAATGATTCTGAAGAGTGATGAAAAGAGGTATCTAGGAGCCAGATCTCATCCTATCCTGTTTTTAGTGACTATAGTATGACTAGACGGCTTAATATATCTGTACAGATAAACAGAAAGTAAATATAACAAATAAGAGATTAAAATTCAGAAGCATTCTAATAAGATACAAGGTGGGGGGTACTTTGGTAGTAACATATATGATAAAGAATCTTATATTTTAGTTATTTAGAATAACTACATTTATTTCTAAAAGGTAATGAGATTTTATGCTATCAAAAGGTAAGAATTTCTAGAAAATAGTTTGTTTTGTAAGCAACTGAAGTGGCCAGTTCAGGAGTTTTAAAAGTCTATGAACTTAATTTTCTCTGAGAGCATTTGAAGATAATTTTTATGAGGTATGTCCTAGTGTAGTGATTGGGCACAGTCCATGTACATACCAAGGACCTAGGTTCACATACTAGAACCGAGGGAAAAAAACAAGATGGGGAACTAAATAAAATAAAATGAAAAATGTTTCTTTCTCCTCTCTGTTTCTGCCTGCTTTTCTGCTTATCTTCACTCCAGCCTGAACCTTTTCTTTAAAAAAAATTATAAGTCTTTTAAACTCAAATTGTATTGACATTGCTAATATATAAATACAAACCATATGTAATAGTGTTAACCTCGACTCTCATAAAAACCGAAAAGAAAAAAAAAATTACATTCATTTTTTGGTCAATTTCACACATAGCCGAAGGACAAACAAAATAAGGATATTTACGCAAAAACTTTCTTCCTGTTTATTGAAATTCTATTCCTTACCCTAAGCAAAGAACATTTTCAAAAACTCCTTTAATTAGTACTTCAAAATTTTAGTACAGGCATTACCTACTGAAAATTAAAAAAAAAACACTAAGTGTCAGAGTGTTATATTTTCTCTCATACCATTCTATTTTATTCTGAGGCAATTTTACTGAAATTAGTGGTAAAAGGACATAGAAAAAAATTAGCCTATTCTCAGAACTGGCTGATACAAATTTAGAGCTGCATTTAAGAATATGAACTGATACAAAAAGGAATAATTTTGACTTTTTAATACTATAATAATCCCCAAAAATGTTTTTCTTGGTTAAAAAAATAGTCAGTTTAGGAGATTCAGTATATTAATATTATATACAAAGACAATTTAAGCTAAATTTTATTCAAAGACTTGATTATGTAGGGATATTAATAAATAATCCATGATTTTTATCCTATACAAAATGCTACAATTCTTAACTTTTAAAGCCTTTTGATAGGAAAGAATCTTTTTTAACGTATTTTATCTACTCATATCAAAAGATTAGAAAGAGCAAGTCTCTTTCTCGGAACAAATGAATTAACAACATAAACTTAACTTATATACATACAGAAATGTACAGTCTTCTGGAAAGGAGTCTTCATATGATGTAGAGGGAGATGAACTTGATTTGTTTTCCTGTACATTCTGGATCACGGATATATGATCTAATGAAAGAAATATAAACATGAGTAATATGTATGTTATAAACCACTCACTATAACATCTAATATCTTTATCGGCTAGAGATATATGAAGTTCTTAAATGTGTAAGCATTTTAAGATTTCAAGATTGAGCAAAAAAATTAGCTGTAAAATATTTTTAAAAACATTAAAAAAAATAGGATAAAACATTTAGGATCGAAGAGATTTCTACAGCAGAAACTTTAATTGTCCAGAAATTAATCAAATTTTTAACCAACCTTTTAATAGACTGATGAACCTCAACTACCTCAAGTATCCCCATCAGTTTATATTTTATAGAAAAATAACATAACTCTAAAAGACTCTACATAAAAGGTCACAATAGGCGAGGAAGCAGGCAGGCAGGCAGAGAGAGGAGGAGGAAGCATCTTTATTTTATTTTTATTTAGTTATTTACACTGGTCACTTGCCCCGCAAGCCCAGGATTTGAACTCAGGGATATGTGGCTTGCTCCTTTGGAGGTGATTGACCTACTAGGGCATGCCAACTTTAAAGTTAAATTTTATTTAAAATGTGCTTTTTCCTATGCACTGAGGAACAGTAAGAAAAAAAGTGAATCTCATTCTGTCTTAGGTATTAACTAGACTTGGTCCCTAAGTGAAGACCAGTCTTACTAAAAAGGAACAAACAGTTTAAGAATAGTTTAAGTTATAATTCAAGGCCAATCTCTGGTTGCTTGGAAAACAAATATTCCTCTTTACTTATCGTCAGTTAAAAAACAAGGATTAAAATTTGGGGTGCAGTCATACCCTGACGGTTTGGTCAGCTGCCAGCATAGTCCACATACTTCCCAAGGACCTGGGTTTGTGTCCTGAGGCCAGGGGACACAACCAAAACGAACAACTAAATAAGACAGAGTGCTTCTTCTTCCTCTCTCTTCCTGTCTTCCTGCCTCTGCTTAAGTTCATTCCTGATTGCACCTGTCCTTAAAAAAAAATTCCTGGGCACACTCCTTTGGCTCAAGTAGCTAAGATGGTTAAGAAGCAGGCTATATAAAGTCTATGGACTGGCATTTGAAACCTGGGACAGGGAGTAAAAATAAAATTAAAAATACACAAACATACACACACACATAGATATGACCTAATAACTGAAGAGAGCTATAACATTAAAAATTAAGTTTTACAAATTAAGAATTTCTAGTTTTCCAGATAATTTCTTTACATGAGTCATATAGATCTATATTAACAAATATTTTTTTAAAAAAGAAAAATAAGTATGGTCAGAAGTTATATTTAGTGAAAAAGTGGAAGTTTGAAATTAATCATTAAATAAAAAGGAAAGAGGAAAGAGGAAAGAGTAATTCCTCTAAAGAAAACACTATCCAAATCCTTTGTATGGGGACAGAGACTTAAATACAAGCAAAGAAAATAAAGGTAACTGGTGCTTTGGGGAGTATAGGCTGGATCTGGGAAGGCTAATTTTAACCTTTAAAACCAAGTCTTTTTGCGTCTCTCAGTACCAGTGTTTTTGAATTTACTTATTTATTATCAATATTTAAAATACAGCTACTAACATAAAACTTTATTACTAGAAAGTTTTTAATTCTTGCATTTGCCAACATTAATTACAAAACTTCCTAATTACTTACAGACATTGCTCTATCACTGGCAAATGCTTTTATTTTGATAAACTCATAATTCAGATGAATTGTTTAAAAAAATGAATTAAAACATTCAATATTTCTGCTGATGAAATCATTCCTTTAAAACACCTGAAAAAAAGCCAACTTACTTTTTCAGTAGGCAATACTGCTTCAGAAAGAAAAAAAATATTTGTTTAGAATGAATACCTCTGACTATCTTGTATCTAAACACCCCTCTGGAGCACCCTAGTGATGCAAGCACTAAGCAGGTGGCTGGGGTGCAGATCACATAAAACCCAAGGACCCGGGTTCGAGATTTATGGCTAGGGAAAATCAGATTAAAATAATAAATCTTGTCTATCTTCCCCTCCCTCTCTCTTCCTTCCTTCCCTCAAAATGCTCAGATTCTCTCTTTCTTCCTCTCTTTAAAAAAACAAACAAAAACAATAAAAAATAAGTGTCTTACAAAAAAAAAAAAATCCCTAAGGATGTGTTAATTCGAAGTGCTATCAAAGGAAGAATCTACTCTTCTAAACCTATACTTTATACACTGACTTTTGAAAATGAATAGGTTTCTTTAAAATAGATAGCTCAACTGTATTTTCAAATTTAAAACTTAATGCTCCAAATTAAGACTATTAAAATTATTGCAGTTTGCCACCAATATTTAGCAGGACAATTAAAACTTAGTAAAATTACTTCCTCAACATTAGTAAACGACTAAGATATACAGGATAGTGATTACAATTTAAAAAAAATTAACAATTATTTTTCCTAATCCTGGTAGATTATGTGGAACCTACTTGGAGTCAAGTAGGCTCTATCTTGTCTCTAATTGCTATGTTGAGACTTCTAGTTGAAAATTAAATAGCCTGACTCAGCCTTCTGGTGACTTAAAAAAACAACCGAAAACCCAAAACTCATTTTCTGTCTAGAGACTTTTGACCAACAATTTTTACCCACTCTGATCCCTTATGCTCTCCATCCTAAAGGACACATGTTGGGACCCAAATTATGATTCTTATTCTTGAATAAACATCTTCTTGATTGTATTAAAGCCTGATTATTTCTTTCAAGTCAATAAATATCGTTAATGAAATCTTTCTAAAAAGAATTTATTTAGAGTTTTGAAGACTGATATCTAATAATAACCTGGAAATGAAATATTTAACACCAAGTTATCCATACCAGAATAAACTTTTCTAGTATTATTCTTCATACAATGCAGATTTATAGTGGTTTAAAGTCTTAAAATTCTATTTGCTCTTCTTATATGAGAAGTGTTGTTTTAAAGAGACATACTTGTTGATTCTTTCCCTAGGAAGCTTAGCAGGATGTACATTTCCTGAGTCTGGATGAGTAGGGACTTTTCATTTAATAGGGATATGATTTACAGAACTTATATTTTATTTTAAATTGTTTTTAATTAACCTGACATGCCTGGCCTCCTTCAAATCAAGAAAATATCAGAAAATATTCTAGATTGAGATTAGAAATGCACATACCCTTTATCAATGTTAAATTGCTATTTGGAGTTGCTTCGTTCACTAGTACCATTGCTTGGATGTATTCTGTTAAGGACAAAAAAAAACGAATAAAAATTATCAGCAGCAGAAACATTTTTATTCATAGGTGCCAACAATTTACATATTTTTATTCATTTAATCTCTACAACTCCTCTGAGGAGTTTTTATGATTAACTGCAGCAGAGACAAAAAAACTGAGGCTTAGAGGTTCAGTTATTTATTCCAGGTCACTTAGTTTGGAAGTAGAGCTGGACAAAAATCTACCTGTATCTGACACATGAAAAATGAGAAATAATAATAAAATGAGAGGTATTGCTAAGTTTTTTGACAAGCACATAACAGACTGCCATAAGAACATCTAAAAGAGTAGCCAGGAGTAATAATTTGGGGCGTAATTTGCTTGAAAATCAGATATCTTGATGGAATGAAGGTTTCTATTTAAAATTCTCATGTTCTGAAACTAACCATAGTTGAAGACAAATAAATAAAAAAATTAAAATCTTGGATGACTGAACTGCCAACATAGAACACAAGTTTGCTTACCGAAGACTAGCAGGGCAAGTTCTATTTAAAGTCGGCAAAATTCAATTACAAGTACTTTCATATTTAAAAAACAAACTAGTTGTCTCTGAATGATGAGATAATGGATAATTTCTTTTACAATTTTCAATATATACTAAATATTATATAACGAACATGCATTATTTTTGTAATACCCCCCTCCAAAAAGAGATACAAAGGAAAGAAGGATAAATGAAGAATAAAAAAGGTAGTTTGAAATTAAGATATAAATTCAGTATTATCCAAAGTAATCATCTTTACCCACTTACAAAATGTCCACCATAAGATAAAAGCAAGGTTTTCTAGAAGCAGAGCACATACACATTCAAGCACATAGTTAATATGACAATATGTTCTTAGAAATTATTTGACCCTTAAAACAGTAATACTGGCAATAGGATTATACTGCATTGCCAGAAGGTAATATTTAACATTAGAAGTATTGGAAGTTTTTATTGCTTCAAACCTTTATTTGTGGCAGACCCATCTTTGATCTTTTGCTTCAGAGACAGCAGTACATTTTGAACTTGTTCAAATATGAAGTCTACTTTCCCATGATCTTCCAGCTCCATCCAAAAAGATTTTGCATCGCCTAAAATAAAAACAAGTGAATAGTCTAATTAAAATAGACTGCAATTTTCCCAAGGCATATATGTTGCAGAAAATCTGTTTTCTAAAAATCAAAATTTAATTGACTTATCACTTTCCTTAAGGAAAAATAGCTTGGTCATTGTTTCTTTACAAAGAACTAGAAATAAAGAATACGATCTAAGTATCTGACTTATTTCTGCTAATTAAAAAATGTTGAAACTTCTAGTGATACTATTCCCTGGCTGGAAAAATAAATGACTTCATTCAAGGGTAGTAGTGTCATATATATACAGATGCATTTAAAAAATTTCAAGGCTAAAACCTCCTGAACATGGAACTGAATGGTTGCAAAAAGAAACACCTCAATTCTGAAATAACTAAATGTCTAATAATTCTTTTTGAAATGTTTTTATATCAACTCTTTATTAAAAGAAATAAAATAACATTAAATTATATAAAATTTTATAGTTGTATTATAAAGATGAGCCAACAATTCAGATGCCCAGTGCAGGTCCCACGTCAGGCTGTTTCAAGATGTACCAAAATATGATTATTTTGAATTAAACAGTGAGTAAACTGATACCCTAAACCTCCTTTTCTCCTAAAAGTAGGAAATATATCTCTATGTAAAAGGTACCCTCCCTGCATTAGTGACAGACATCCTTATTAGAGACAAGGAATTGTATAAAGGAGCTCTGTTTAGCTCACTAAATCAGCTGCCCAAACCAATACCTGAAAGAATTTCTTGATCATGTGTGTTCTTCCCAAATTATTGCTCCTTTAAAAGTTAAATAAACTTAGTGTTCTGGTCTTTTACTAGATTCTGTATTATATAGCCCAGACGTATGTGTGCACACAATTAGATTTGTCTTTTTTTTTGGCTAATTTTCTAGTATCAATTTATTATTGAGCCAGCCAAGGGACCAAAGGAAGTGAGGGGAAGATCCCCTCAACCCAAATTTCCCCTACACCAGCAAGTTAAACACCTCAATAAATATTTCTCCTAGAGAATAATGATTTCAAAGCTGATAACGATATGAGAAAGCCAAATCTTATATTTACACCATGTTCGAAAGTAACAAAAATGCCTATAATATTAAACACTATTGTGAAACATCTTAAGCAGTGAAATGCAAAAAAGAATTTAACATTTAAAATTAAATAGGTTCGTAAGCAAAGTGGGACATAAAAACTGCATTTTAGAAAGAACCAGAGAGGATTAATGAGCAGAAAGCTCAGTACATTTATAAAAAATGTATTTTCCTTAATAAAAATTTAACCCAGAACTTCTAAGAGAGAATCTTCAGAGGTTTAGGCCTCAAGAGTCTCAATTCTCTCTGGCAAAGTTAACTTTACTCAAAGGGAATCTCTGACTAATTAGGACTGCTGCCACCAAAGCAGCCTCAGGAGGGGTGTTGTTTCTCTGGCTTGTGTGTACCTCACAAGACTCAGCCTACTTTAATTCCCCATAGTACAGCTCAAACAAGGTTTCAACATTTGAAACAAATGCAGTGTGAGACAAAAGGGTAAAAAAAGGCTTTTTAGAGGCAGGTAGGAGCCATGATATTGGGCCCTTGTATCCCATGCTAAGCAATTTCATTTTTATGCTGAAGGCTCTAAGGCTGTTTGGAGTCACACAAGAGTTAAGTGTCTATTATGAGATTTGTTTCTTCTTCTTTTTTTTTTTAAGGAAAGATGCAGATAGGAATGAAAGTGAGTATGCAGGCAGGCAGGAAGAGAGAGGAGGAAGAAGCACTTTTTTTTTTTAATGTATTTAGTTGTTCTCCTGGCCCAGGATGCAAACCCAGGTTCTTGGGATGTATGTAGCCTCCGCTTCAGTCAGAGGCGGTTGACCAAACCACTACTCCACCACGGCGCACTGAAATTTGTTTCTTAAAAAGACCATGCAGGTGTCAGTGAGAATAGGGAGGAGTCAACAGCAATTTCTAAGCTTATGATTCAGGCAACCATATGTATACTAAAAAGAATAAAGGTAGAGGGACAAATAAGATATCTAAATAGAGCAAGTAAAATGGAAACAGGTTGCAGTCTAAGTATACTGTCCAGATAACACACATTTTGGACTCAACAGCACACCAGCGCTTGCTGAAGCCAAGAAAGTAAACGTGATTAGGGAGAATGAGGAGAGGGTCTTCGGCACAACAAAATTTTTTAAGGGATGAGTTCAGGAAATGGGTTTATGGAGAATGACAAGGAACAAACAGAGGGGAAGAGTAGCTTCTGTTAAGGAATCAATGAAAGAATAGGAGTGGCAGTTAATAACCTGGGTCTGAACCTCAGCATTACTATTTATTCGTTGTGTGGCCATATCCGTAAAATGAGAATAAAAATACCATCTACCTCATAGAGTTGCTGTGCAGATAAGCACATGGCAGTTAGTAAAAATTACTGTACATAATTTTAGCAGGAATATAATCTTAGGTAATCTTTATCATGGAATTTTAGAGATCATTAAGTGGAAAAAATATTTTGTGAAGCAGACTTTCCCAGAAACCATAAAATCATTAAGTTTTTCACTGGCAGCTAAATAACCAACAAAAATCATTGCTTTCAGGAAAAAACTATTTGTGAAAGCACTTTAGTGACTATTGTTACCATGTTTCTTTTCATGAACATGAGATAATCTTTATAAAAAAGCAAAGCTCATGAATTGAACCCATGTAAATTAGTTTACTTGATAAATATTTATGGCTAGTTACCAAATACACTGATAGTGACCCCTGGTACATAAATACATTCCTTGAGGTTCAGGGAAATTGGTCTAGAAAATCTCTACGATATCTTTAAACCTACAATCAGAGAAGTGTGGTCCATGAACCCTCGGTGGGACGGAGGTAGTGGGGGACCGGGAGTTGTCCAAATCCTTTCAGAGAATATGGTAAGTCAAATTACTTTTCGTTGTAATACAAAGACATTATTTACTTTAAATTTCCCCCTATATTTATATTAACTAGTAGAACAAACACACTGATGAGTTAAGGTGTTGGTGTTTCAGTCTGAATCAAGGCAGTGGCAATAAACTACCAGAGTCATATTCTTCACCACCAAAAGAATGCCCTTGATAAAGCAACATAAATGATCATCAAAGTACAGTGGCTGTCTCGATTTTCTTTACACATTTCAGTCAAAGCAACATATCACAATAGACTGAATGCTAAAGATGAGACATTCTCTTCTACTAAGCCAGCTAAAAGATATTTTAAATATCTAAAACAATGTTCTATATTTTTCTGTTTTAGAAAATAGCTATTTTGTACAAAGAAGTAATTTATGTTAATGGGTTGAGTTTGTAATTAAAAAAAAAGAGCCAATTAACATTTTTAAAGTTTCAGTTTCAATTTCTCTCAGTAAATGTGAATATCATAATTATCCACATAAGCAAAAGCTATTAGTGGTTTAAATACTTTTAAGAGTGTAAAGTAATCATAAGACCAAAAGCAAGTTTGATAATCTATGGCCGAAATAATAGTTCAGTGGTATCATTGTATGATCAATATAAACACTCATATATTACAAGTATAATAGTGGTGAAACTATTCTGTATGATACTGTCATGGTGATACATGTCATATTTGTCAAGGCTTATAAAGAAATTTAAGCACAAATAGTAGCTTTAATTATGCAAATTAAAAAGAGTGAACCCAGAAGGTATGCACAAAAGAATCTAACTGTATTACAAATGGATATATAACTTCTCTAAAGAGCTAGTTGGAAAGGTGCTAATCTAAAGAACTTTGGAAATAAGTGGAGTCTGTTATAAAATACTGAAGGCAAAAGGAACTATGTAAAAACACAATAGGAAGTTAATCTTAAGCAGCTTCCTACCTGGGAATAAGTTTATATTTCTGATACTGCTACATATATACACTGAATTGAGCAATTAAGTAAATGGATAACATATGGTGAGAGCCATGTTTCTCACTGCTGGGAGTGCGAGTTTACAGACAAGCAGGAAGAGTATGATCCATGCGATACTGGATCAGAGTTGGAAATATCAATATAAGCTCATGCTTATGGAGCAGATAGTTATACACAGACATATTTATAAATATAAAAACATATGGGTTAGTCTACATATTCCCCTGCTCTGTCAGCTGAGAGGGCCTGAAAGCAATGACAGCTCAGTAACAAAGAGCACACTACTGCCCAATCTTGGTTTCTAACAGTATTCTCCAACAAAAGGATCCAGGGCTCATTCAAGAAATGACTGGTGTGCCCTGGTGTAGTAGCGGTTGTTCACATACATCCCAAGGTCCCATGTTCACATCCAGGGGCTTGCAGGAACAACCAAGATGAAGAACTAAATAAAATTCATCTTCCTCTTCTCTCTTCTTGTCTCACCGCTTTCCTTCCTGCAAACTTCTTTTTAAAAAAAGAAAGAAAGAAAGAATGATTGATCCTAGGACTGGGGCAAGAAATACTTGAGACCAGAGCTTCTTCTAATATTAGAAAATAAGGAAATGCTAAAATATAAATGAACAAAATAAAAACACCTGCCTTGATGACCTATATCAAAGGGATAGAGAGTCAATGGAAAGCGCTCCCAATTGCAAATCCTGGACAATACTGAATTATAACTCAAAGTCTAAAATCAGCAACCATGAATCCTGACATAAATGAATACTAAACAAATACATAAATGAAGGAAAGGAGACAAATCTCCCATGCAGAAGAATCCTCCATAATAACGGACATATTCTGTTTTCAAAAACGGGGAATAATTCCACTCTGTAGCTCAGGTGGCTAAAGTACAGGCTATATAAAAACTCATGCCCCAGGATCAAGACTCAAGGCCGGAGGGTACCAAAAATGAGTATCACATCAAAGAGAGGGAACATATATCCCTACGCCTTAAGTATGGACTGTATATAGTAGTTTCCTGTCAAAGAGTACAGTAGGAAAGGGATTGTGAAAAAAACAAAGAATTTACATTGGCGAAATCAGATAACCCTATGTCAGCCAGGCAATGAAGCTCAATATCAGCAAGTGAAATATCATGTTGGTAACACGTACCCTTGATATGATGTGATAAAAATTATACTTTACTTTTATGGTTCTCCTCCCCAAGCCCTGAAACACCAGTGTAATCATGAGAAAAAAAAATTAGTTGATAATTCTAATAGAAGGGCAGTCTATAAAATGTGAATACAAAATCCAATAAAATTAAAGACAAGGTCAGTTTGAGAAACTGTCACACCCAAGAAGAAACTAAGGAGACATGGCAAGCAAATGTAATGTGGCATTCTAGATGGGACATCAGGTGAAAAGTAAGAAAACATGAATATAAACTATGGATTTTAGTTACTAATAATGTGTCACAATGGTTCATTAATTCTAATTAAGTGTACCATTCATATGCAAACTGTTAATCATAGGCAAAACTGGGTGTAGGGGCTAAGGGAACTCAACTATTCTCTCACTCTTTCTGTAAATCTAAAAATTTTCAAAAAAATAATGTAGATTTTTAAAAAGAATAGTAAAGGTGTGTGCCAGTGAAGTGGCGGTTAGGCACAATCCATATACATCCCCAGGAAGCAAGTTCGCATATTGGGGCCAGAGGAAACAACCAAGATGAACTAAAGAAAAAATAGAGTGCTTCTTCCTCCTTTTTCGGCTAACTGCTTCTGTTTGCCTTCATTCCTGCCTGCACCTTTGCATTAAAAACAAAACAAAAAGTTTAAGTATTGACTAAACATCATTACAGGTACACAAATTAATTATCATGACATCAAAATCATTGGCTGCATGAGAATTAACACTTCGTTTTTTTAATTCAAAAGTCACTAGCAATGAAAAACCTTGAAAACTCCACAATTCAACTTCACTAAGTAGTCTATATAAACTTTTTTTAAAGGAAAGGTGCAGGCAGGAAAGAAGGTGCGTAGGCAGGTAGGAAGGAAGAGAGAGAAGGAAGAAGCATCTTTATTTTTATTTAGTTGCTCACAGTGGTTGCTTTACCAGGCCTGGGACTTTAACCCAGGGGAATGTGACTTGCACCTTTGGAGGCGATTGACCTAACTGCTGCTCCACCATGGCATTTACAAGCTTTTAAACAAAAGTTTAACAGTGGTTATTCACCTACCATTTTTTTCTCCCATCTTTTGGTGTCATTTATAAACAAAACTCTTCAAAATTAATTTTATCAAAGGATAAATCACTTTGATTGGAGAAAATAACTGGAATCCAATTACGGCCTCTGTGAAATCTGCAGTTCTTGGAGAACATTCATAATTTATGACATTATAAATCCAATATTCTTTGAGATTTGAATCTTCAAGTAGAAACTGTGGTTGAAGAAACTTTCAGAAATGACCAGCAGTTCAACATAATGACATGTTCATGTATCTTCATCAAGTGAATATTTATAAGTGTATCAGAAAACTGACAGTATAGTTTTAAAAATAAAATCCAACTCCATTCTTTGGTCCATGAATACATAAAAGTCTGTAAAAAAAAAATTGGCATGTATTTGTAAAGAATAAAATATACAAGAAAAAAGAAATTGTTACAACAATAGCTCTATCTTTTAAAATATTACTATAAAGAAAGAATACACATTAAATGGAAAAATTGGTAAATAACAAAATTAGGAAATTATAGAGAAATTAAGAACCATCCATTTTAAACAGATTTGTTACTATTAAACTATATCCATTTTGTAAATATTGAAAACTTTTAAAATGGAGATTAAAAACATAACTGCCTCACAGGTTTGTTGTGAGGATAAGACTTAGAACAATGCCTGGCACATATAAAGGAATTATTAAATGGTAGCCCTTATTACTATCCTTTCAGTATATATACTTCAAAAACAAAATTTGAATTTTGGTAAATACAATATTTTGTTATCTTTCACTGGTAACATATCATGCACTTTCCCCCATCATTACACTTTTCTATAATGACTTTTAAATATTTTAATAATTAAATTTTAATAAACTAATAAGCACTGTAAATAAACCTCTGTGTTGAACATGTAATTGTTTCTCTTTTCTCAGCATAATAATCTGGAATGTACTTTGTAAAATATCTGATAATTTCCTTAAGATACACACCTAGAGGTGGAACTAGTAGATCATAGATTAATGATTTTCAGTTTCAGGATGTTAGTCAATATATGATAAATTTTCCCATTCTCACACCAAGCCCATGGAATTATTAAATAATTTTTTAAGTTAAAAATATATAGTCAGCATGTCCTGGTGGAGTGGTGGTTGGACACAGTACACATACAGCCTAAGGTCCCAGGTTCATGTCCCAGGGCCAACAAGAACCTCCAAGATGAACAACTAAATAAAGTTAAATAAAATGCTTATTCCTCCTTTCTCTTCCTTCCTGTCTACACCCTTCCTTTAAAGAAAGAAAAAGAAAAAAAACAGTCATGCTGAAAACAAAAAAGGAATTCTCTATGGACAAGTTTGTGAGAGCTCTCTGGGGAAAGTAAATAGATGGAAACTGCAGAGATAATGTCAACTACCATCATATGGCAAAAGGTAGAGCAAATCCTCTCAGAAGAGATGAATGCACAACCAAAAGTCATCAAACATCTGAGGAAAGTTATACTATAAAAGAAACAAGATTACCAAAATGGACTTATATTCAAGAAGATAATTAAATAAAGCATCCTGAAAAGTTTTTAAAACAAATGTATTCAATAGCCCAAGAGCTAAAGAAGGAAACTTTATCCATGATACATTTGAAAAATAACCAATTAGATATCTTGGATATACAAACAGCTGTTGGAATAAACGCAATAGATGACTGAGTAATAACAGAGACTCAGATCAAGTGCTAATAAATAGTAAGTAGGCCGAAGAGTGAGTTGAGTGATTCACTCAGAACAGAGCAAAAAATAGTAAGAGAAGGGATGAGATAAAGAGAGACGAGGCAATAATAACCAAGAATTCTCAGAACTAAAAAAACAAAAGAAAACACATAAGCCCACCCAGAGTTCACTGGATAAAATTTTTTTTTTTTTTTTTTGTTAAAGACAAGGTACAGGCAGGAATGAAGGCAAGCAGAAAGCAGAGGCAAGCAGGCAAGAAAAGAGAGGGGGAAGGAAGCATTTTTATTTATTTTATTTAGTTGTTTATTTTGGTTGTTTCCTCACATCCCAGGCACCATCAAGGATTCTTAAGATGTACGTAAACTGTGCTCAGCCAAACACAGCAGATGGAACTGCTACTCTATCAGGGCATATCCAGGATAAAATTCTTAATACAAACTATTAGACAAACTGTTGATAATCTTCAAAATATCAAGACTAAAAACATAAAATCTTGCAGACTATCTAGATTATCTAAAATGAATGCATACTAAACTGAAAATCAAACTTCTCATCAGAAATGCCAGATGCAAAATGTTAAGAGGAATTAAGTCTGAAAGCAAAAGTCAGCCAAATCATCTTTCTACAGTGAGGGTAAAAATAAAAAGACAAGAGACTTTTATAGACATCTAAAAGTAACTCGAGACTCTCTAAAGTAAAGATGTACTTCACATATAAAAACTAACCTACAAGTACTGAGCTACAAGAAGCAATAATAAACAAATAAAAACAAACTGATATTAGATAAATGCATTAAGATGGAATAAAAATGGAATAAAAATGTTAGAAGACATAACCATGGGATATTGTTCTTTTGGGGGGCAGGGACTGTAGTAAAATAAGGAAATAAAGTTAAATTCTTCTATGTGAAGCATGCAAGGATCTTCATAGGGAAGATATCAGTACTAATTAAATTTAGATTTTGTTAGGAAAATGTAAGAACTGTGTTGAAACTGTAGAAAAGTTGGGGCAAATATTAATTAAAATGGAAATGGAAAAATGAAAGATACAAAGATAAGCATAAACAAGAAAATGAAAGTTCAAAGTATCACAAAAATGGTGAATGTGTTAATTTTATTAAAGGACTCTGAATTGCAAAACTTAGCTATGTTATTTTAAAATAATCGACCCATTTAAATCACAAAATATCAAGGCATGTCTCAGTGGCTCAAAGGGTAAGTCCACTGGGCATAGTCCACATACATCTCAAACACTAGGGGCAGGGAGGAACAACAAAGATGATGAACAACTGAAAATATAAATAAATAAATAAATAAATAAATAAATAAATAAATAAATAAATGCTGAAATGCACAAAATATCAAAAGTTTGAAATGAAAGGTTATGAAAAAAATACCAGCAAACATAAGAAACATTAGTATCAAGTAAAATAAATTTAACATGAAAACCAATAAAAGGCATTATTTTACAATGACAGAACAATTCACCATGAATATCTAATTGAAATTGACTTAATGTCAAATAGATTCAAGAAATATCTCAATTAGTATACAAGGTCCATAGTTTTATAGATGAATTCTACAAAACTTTTAAGGAATGGATAACATCTATAGTATACAAACTGTTCCAGAGCAAAAAATATGGGACAGACTAATCAATTCTTTTCCTGAGATTAGTGTAATCTTGACAAGGTAGAAAATAAATTCAAGGCCAAACACATTTCTGGGTATAGATATAAAAATAAATAGTAGGTAAAAATATGCACCTGTAGAGAACATATATATTACCAAAGTAGAGTGTATCCCAGAAAAACATAAAATATTTAACATTGGAAGGTTTATCAATGTAAATTCCTATATTACCAGATAGAGGCAACTATCATCTGAGACACAGAAAAACAAAACAAAATTCAATGAAAGTCAGTAACTATTCGGGGTGGGGAGAGACAAAAATGGGTAAATCTTAGCAAGCTAGGAATAAAAGAGAACTTTTAAAAACTGAAAGACTGTCTTCTGTAACCAAGCAGCAAACTTAGTCGCTGTTGAAACATTAGTAGCATTTAAGTCAGACATACAATGATGACACTTACTAACAACTGCTCTTAATACTGTACTCAAAGTCTTAAGAGAAATGCAGTAAAAAGACCAAAAGACTGTAAAGAAGAGAAAAATCTATCTATAGAATAAACCCAAACTAAAATAAAGTTAAAAGTCAAGCAAAGAGTTGGGGAAAATATTTATAACTTATTTTAATAGTAACAAAAAGAGAAAAAGCTATAGATGCTAAAAATATTTCAAAAAATTAAACAGGATCCATAAAACATTCAGGACACAGAGATTTCTTAAATCATTAAGAAAAAGATGAATGAATATAAAAATAAAATCATATAAATTTACATAAAATATAGGTTATCAAACTCATGGACACTTCGCCCTAACTAGTAATTAGAGAATGAAAATTACTTTAAATGAATTGTAATTTTCATCCATCAGAGGGGCAAAAGAAGATAATCACGTGTCAGTCTAGATTGTAGGGAAACTGCTCATAAACTACTCGTGGGATGCAAAAATATGTAAAATATTTTGGAGGTTAATTTGGCAAGATAAAAATTTTAAACGTTCATAATTTATTATCAAGCAACTTCACTTTTAAGTATTTATCCTTAAGAAACAGTATAGGTGTGTAAGAAAAACACATAATAAGAATTTCTCTGCAGCATTGTTTATAAGGTGAAAAATTGGGTATAACCTAATATCTATCAGGAGAATGACAAATAAAAAATGTATATAATATATATGTATAAATATATAATATATATCACATATACAACTATAATTTAATATGAAAACCAGAGACAAAGATCAATATTTTACATTAGCAGAATTCAGTCATACACTGAAAAACAGCAGGTAAAAAAAAAAGAGCTATAATTAACATAAGCTACAAATAACGTGTAAACACTGCAAAAATACTGCTGAGTGAATGAAGTTACAAAATGATATGGTATGATACTATTTCCAGTAAATTTTTAAATGCATTTATGCACCTATAGAGAATATGTAAGCATAAAAAATGACTTGAAGGCTCTTTAGTGTGGAGTAGGGGAATAGAGGGAAATTCAGGAATTGTGGGCTGTGCTCTTTAACTCTAAGGTAAAGGAGAATGTAAAAGTGCATTTCATTAAAACAAATCAAGTAACAATTTTCAAAAAGGGACTATCAATTTAGTTTTCTGGAGCACACAGTCAAACTACTGTCCACTAAGGTTGTACCAATTTATACTTTCCCTTAGCATATGAGCACATTCAAGAAAGTTTATTTTTAAAGAAAGCTTTCATCAGTGCTCTTCATACCTTCTGAAAATGTTGAAATAACTGACCTTACAAAATTAAAATGTTTACTTAATAAAATTAGCAAAATAAAAGAATTTAAATTACTCAATCTCTCATCCAGAGACGACCAGTGTTAATATTTTGATGTGCAATGGGGGGTTTAAAATTTGTTCGTTTTCCCCTCACTTTTCATTGTGGCGGTCTGTTTGGTTTCAATTTAAGGTTCCTTTACATTTTTTAAAAATAGGTTCTTATGTACCATTTTCTTTGCTCCTGTCTTTAATTGTGATGACAGTAAGGAAGTGTGTGAGACTCGCTTCCAAATACATCAAGTGTTCTTACTAATCTGCAAAACAATTAGGTGGAAAATTTAGCATGCTGGTTTTTCCTAAGAGGAAGATAAAGCAATTCACCCTACCCTAAAATGGGGCACCTGGTTTCAAAAATAAGGAACCTGGTTTCAGAGCCCATGTTTTTTAAACTACTCCACTCTGCCGCCTCAAAGTTACATCTATGCTTGGGTTCATTTATTAATATACAGAGAATTCGCTACAGGTTTCCACATAACCTAGGGCAGTTAATTGCATACTGTTGCTTATTTACTTACTTACTGGGTAATTACTTAAGTTGTAGTTAAAGTCAAGAGTTCTTAGGATCTGATCTCAACTCCGTGATCTTGGATAACTTATTTATTTAGGGCTTCTGTAGTCTTACCTGTGAAGGGTCAGTGGCTAAACCTTCTAGTTCTGTTTGTGGATTTTAAAATGCGTTCCATTTCCTGGAGCCTCTTTTACAGCCTCGAGTTCCCAGCTCCTTAGGAATCATCTCACATTAAGGTGTGCACCCGCAAACAGACTGAAAAGGGAATTGAGAACTCAGTGGACCCGCGGTCCCTCCTCCAACCAGGGACTGCACGTGGGAGGAAGGCGTTCCAAGGTCCCCCACTGGAGGAGCCGTCGTCGGGCCACCCACCGCCGAGCTTCCGCTACTCTGGCTCCGGTGCGTTTTCCACGCCGTTCGCCAGACCTGAAGGTTGTTTTCGCTGGGTTTCTTTGCGGGTCGGACTCTTCTCCGACACCACGCCACCAGACCCCAAAGCTCCGGGTGTCTCGCGGCCAGGAAGCACGTCACCATTCACTAAACCGCACCTCAGCTACAACTATCCCGCCTTGACTCCGCAGGCTTGGGAGGACTGCGCAATTTCTTACCATTGAGGCCTACAAGATAAGCGCTAAGTGGGAGGAGTCGGATATCAATGGCCCTTACCACTACCGGGCTGGGATTCCATTGGCTGCACACTCCCACTGAGACCACGCCTCGGCGGTTCGCGGCACCTGAACGCGACGCTTTCCGATTGGCTGTTAGAGCTCTCGTGTTGTCTCGCGCTCTCTGGATGGGCCAATGGGAATACCCCCAGTCGAGAGGTCAGCCTCGCTGGAGTGGTCGAGCAGCTGTTTCCTCCGGTAGGTGTTTGGCTGCCATCTTGTATGTTGCTGAGTGTCGTTTTATGGATGCTTGAAAGCTTACTCTTAGCGGTTCAAGTTGCAGGGTGTTCTTGGGAGAGCAGCAGGAAGGAGAGAAGGAGTCTGAGGGAAGAGACTCGGCACCTTTTCATTTTTCTGAAGGGAACAGGTTTCTCTGATGAGACAGCCCTGGTTAGGGAGAGTGATGAATGGAAGTGTTGGCAATCCCCGTTTTTTGTCGTTCATTATGGGGGCTTGGTGGTGGCTTTGATGGCCTAACACTGATTCTTTGGGGTACTGGAAACTCTACCACTCTTTGTCCTGGAAAGATTCTGTCGACCTTTGTAAGTGACAAAGGATGGCTAGACTGTCGCATTGAGAAAGGAATATGGCTGGCTATTGAGAAAGGAATATGGCTGGTAATGGAGGAGACGGGGCGATGCCTCACTGCTAACTTCAGGTTCGAAAAAGACCTCTTCCTTTTTTCTTATTTGCCAGGAAGAGGCTGCTGAAATGCTCGTCTAGTTAACCTCTCACTGAGGCCATCCTTTGTTGGCAGAGGGTTCCAGGCTGCGTTTGGGCAATTTTATTCAACAGTGCGCATCAGCATTTCTTCAGTAGTCTTAAAGTGGTGGTCTTTGCAGAAACAGTGGAAGTGAAGGAAGAATTTTGTTGAGTCTTAGTTTCCCTGGTTACCTGCTGAAGATTTGGAAATCTCTGGTTAGCCTTTCCATGTTTGGTTTGCTTGGTCACGGGGTGAAGGGAGGCTCTTGTAAGTGAAAGCATCTTAATAATTTATGACCTCTTTCTGGGGTGGGAGAAAGGAGGCAAGAATTACCTCGTCTCTTTTCGTTGTTTTGATTTTTAAAGAGGTAAACAGCACGTATTGTCTTTCATATGAAGGGAAAATTTAGGAGATCCGGGAAAAAAACAACAACTAATATTTCATGATTAACTTCAGTTTTGACACGCATGGGAAAAAAAACACTTATTTCATTGCATTGAGTTTCAAGGTTAACAATGACCCAACCCAAAAGTACCATGCAGATAGTTTGTCCAGGAATACCAAAGAAAACAGCAGTTTAAATATTTGAATAGTTGATAATTTTTTTTAAAAGTCCCTGTTAATCTCGGAGTTTTAAAATATAAGGTGCAGGAATGCAAGAATCAGTAATTTGATATTGAGTTGTTGGCTAAGACACATGTTTGGCGCAAACTGTCATAAAGAGATAAGTGACCAAGAAACGCCAATAATATAGTAACTACTCAGTAAATGTTTGCTAAAACTTTTGTATAGCATTCATATGTAATAGTTCCTGCCTGGCATATATTCAACAATATAATTGTTTAATGGATAAATAAAATAATGCAGTAATGGAATGTATGGCTTATATACTTTTTTTTTTAAGCTGCTTTCTGAAAACTTGACTTTCATTTTGTTTGAACTACATTTATTTCTTTCCTCCAATTTATAAATGCAAATAATATGTCTACATATATATTTATAAAAGAAAGATACCGGTAGGAATGAAGGCTAGTAGGCAGGCAGGCAGGAAGAGAGAGGAAGAAGAAGCACTTTATTTCCATTTAGTTGTTCACTTTGGTTGTTCTCCTCCCAGGGTCTGTGGCCTGTGTCCTTCGGAGGCGTTTGTCATAACTGCCATTCCACCACGTTGCGCCTAAATACAAATAAGTGCCTAAATACAAATGATATTAAACAGAGATTCATTATTCTTCTTTGTGAGAAGGCTTTTTACAAGAATTTGTAAGATAAATTTACATAATTAAGAGGAATCATTATGTAATTCTGTTTGCTATTGTTTTCTTGAAAACTTAAGATTTCGATACCAAACTTGATATAAATGCCTTACATCTCTTCTACTAAATTGTTTTTCTCTTTCTTAGCACAACTTAGTTGAAAAGTACTGCAACTTTAAATTTACTTTGCCTACTGCTTTAAGATGTTCTGTAATTTTATAGTGAATTATTTTATGGTTTCATATCTATGAACATTTTAATATATGCAAATTTTATAGATAGTAAATAAATAATTGTTTGAAATGAAGTAAATTGTTTTAAATTAAATATAAATTTAAATTAAATATAAACATTTTTCTTTGACTACAATTTCTTAGATTTCATAGATAATTGAAGACCCTTAGTAATTTTAAAATTTCAATTTTATATGAACATTGTTAAGTAACTTTAAATAAAAAAACACTTTTAGCAGATTGATATGTTAGAAATTATTTTTCAGTGCAACCTCATAATACAAATTCATAATTTTTCCCCTTTATGAAGTGCAAATTTTTCAATTGTTTAAAAAAAATTGTAGGGTGCCCTTGTGGCTCAGGCAACTGAGGTGTTGGTGGTAGACCATGGATCTGGTTCAAGAACCAAAATAAAGATGCTTCTTTCTCCTTTCCCTTTGATTTAAGAAAATTTTATAACAGCCTTAAAATGTAGGTTTGTCTCAGAATGTTGATTAAAATCTAATTTACCATTAAACAAATCAAACACTTTTGTAAGAACCTGTTTAGAATTCTTGCTTTTGATACTTTAAAAATCTAAATGATTTTATGAGCAAAGATTTTAGAGTAATTTTGAACACTGTGTTATAGCAAACATACTTAAAATGTGATAGATTTCCCCCATAGTAACTGAAAAACCAAATTGCATATAGTATATTCTTTTTAAAATTACTGAAGTACTGAAATATCTTACTGTGGTTTATAATAATTTTGATCCCATAAGTGTCATTTTGAGGGGACATTCTATATTGAAAACTATTTCTATATTATTAAATCCGTATATTTTGCCATTATCTGTCTAGTCTTTAAATATTGTGACTTAAAGTGATTCAGAATTGTATAAAGATCAGAAATGACTGCTGCAGTTCCTGATGTTCAATTAATCAATGAAATTGAATGCCAGGATCTTAAGAATTTTCATTAGCTAACTGAACATGCTTGTGAGATAAGCATTTGGGGTATCAGATTATTCGCTGTAAAGGAGAAAATGTTTACAGTATTATATATTTCATTTTTTTAGAAGATGGAGGAATTGAAATCTATATACTGACTTATAATCTCATTTGTTCTTTTGTTTGAACTATCATTTTTGTGCAAATAAATTTTAATTTGTATTAAATTAGGCTCTCTTGAGCATTTAACACACATTTCTTATAATCTTTTGAACAGTGAGATCTAAATTTGTATTCGGCTCTTCCTCTTATATTTCCTATCTTGACATATAGTATAGACATCTATGTGACTCTGATTCTAAACTTCCAATTCTTACCATTCCCTTTTGCTCAACTGTATTATTCATAGTTTCACCCTTTGAAATAGCTTTTCGTTTTCTTGTCAATGCCACTGTCCTAATTTTTTTTAATTGAAAAGGCCTTTAAAAAAATGAAACAAAATATTTCATATCTCTTTGTATTAACAAAGCTCATGCTCTTCCACCTGAAATTTTTATCGGTTAAGTTATAGGTTTGGCTACTGTGACAGAGAAACTGAAACTGTAATTGTGGCCTAAATTTTTTTGTTAAAAATTTTTTTTAAATAAATGTATGAGCTGTTCAGGTAGCTTTGCTACACAAGGTTGTCAAACACTCAAGTTCCTTTCTGTTTAACCTGTTGCTCTGCCATCCTCATCATGCAACTCCATCTTGTGGACCAAGATAACTACTTCATATACTGTCATTAAATGCCACCTGCTAAAATTACAGACCAAAATGTATTATGGTAGGGGGTAAGTAGGAGTAGGATTTTAATCTCTACCTTAGCATTTTCTTTTTTTTAAAAGGAAAAGTGTAGGCAAGATTGAAGGAGAGTAGGCAGGAAGGAAGAGAGGAGGAAAAAGCATTTTAATTTTACTTAGATGTTCATCTTGGTTATTCATCCTGGCCCCGGGTCTCAAGTGTGGCTCCTTGGGATGTATGTGGACTGTGTCCAGTGGCCCTATCTGCTAGGCCATCATAGCATGTCTGTCTTAATTTATTAGTTATTTTTATATAGTCACAGAAAAAGAAAAACTAAATGACAATTTCATCATTCCTGTTATGTTTTCATAAACTTTTGGTGGTTCTTTAGTTTCCTATAGTTATATTTGGGAGGAATAAGTAGGTAGTTTGTGACCCTGAAATACTATGCTTATGTGCTATATTGCCACTTGCAGGGGCTAATATGTATGTTTTCTTTTCTCTTTAAAAATATTTCTCCCTGCCCCAAATTCCTTTATTTTTTTAAGGTAATTTATGCCTAATTCAACTTGTTTCTTAAATATAAACTGGTTTCATTCTATCACAACCTCTTTTAACCTATGCTCAAGTTACTGTGTTTCTGTTAGCCTGAGATACAAAACTTCTTGGAAGGCAAGGCTTCTAAATATGGTGAACAGGTGTTTGCATGCAGTTGATACTGGATAAACATTTTACTCATTTGAAGTATAATTTGTATTTAAAATAAAGAGTTCAGTGGAGAGGTCGTAGGCCTATCTTGCTTTACATGTAAAATGTGATGTATTCATTTTGGGAATGCATTCATCTCTTACAAATCAATGCATGAAATCATCAGCATCCTAAGAGAAAATGAGTAAGGGACATGAGCTCATGATCACAAATAAGCACAAATGGCTTACATGAAAATATTTAACTTGTAGTTAAAGAAATATTTATAATCAAGCAAGATGTCAGAATGCACCAAGAAACAAAAATATGTATACACTTTGGCCCTTTCCAGGGAACGTCTTTGAACATGGAGTCATAGCTTTATCATCACAGTATATTATATTTGTGAAAAATTGAAAAAAATCCAATGTAAAAGAATGCTTTTATAAATCATGGCACTTTCATGATAATAGAATTTTTTCAAAGGGTAGGAAAATGGTCACCATTTTGTTTTAAATGAGAAAAGTATGGATAGTTACTGAGAAAATGCAAATTAAAACCACAGTGGAAAAAGAAAGCAAAAAGAAATAACAAGTGATGGCAAGGATGCAAAGCAGCAGGATTCAAATCTTGCTGGAAAGAATGCAAATACTACAACCTTTTGGAACAGCTTGACAGTTTTTTTTTAAATCAGACATACCCTTATATGACCTAGCAATCCCACTCCTAGGTTGAAGAGCAAGATAATGAGTTTCATTAGCTTCTTTTCTTGCCAGCACTTGGCATTACCAGTTTTTATTGTTTTTAGCCGTTATGTGAGATATCTGGTGGCATCTCATGATTTTAATTTGCATTTCCCCAGTGACTATTATATGCTTTTCTCATGAAAAGTGAAATGAAATTTATAATCGCCTGTTGCATACATAACACTATTTATAATCACCAAAAACTGAAAACATCCTAAATGTCTCTCAACTAGGAACAGACTTTTTGAAAACTGGTATTTCAGCACACCCTGGTAGAACAGCAGTTAGGTTAATCTACTTCCAAAGGAACAAGCCACGTACCCTTGGAATTGAGTCCCAGGTTGTGGGGAGCAGAGAACACTCAGTGTGAACAACTAAATCAAAGTAAAATAAAGCTGCCTCCTCCTCTTTTCACTTTCTGCCTGCCTGTCTACTCACCTTCATTCTTGCCTGCACCTTTCTTTTGGGAAAAATAGCAAACAAACCTGCCCTATTTCCATACAATGTAACACAGGAATGACTTCTTTTTAATCCAGGATAACAGAAATATATCATGAAAGGGATTATGTTTGCCTCTTTTGAATTAGTGGTGAGGAAAAGGACAGTACTTGAAACTGGCGATGGAAGCTTAAACATAAGTAAGTATACATATTTTAAATGTATAAGATAAACACTAATAAAAATGATACCAATGATCAAAACTATACAGTTGAGAAGGAAGGGAAGAGAAAGTTACTAATTTGGTTATTACAAATGTTAGGGAACCAACAATATCTTAAAAAGAGGGAAGGGGAATTAAGAATGTTATATAAAACTGTTACCATAAAGTTGACCCCAAGAGCAAAATATTTAAAACATTTCCTAAATAATAGAAGAAATATTTCCTCTAAAATGAGCAAAGAAAACAGACCATACAGTGGTAAACATATATTTTTATATGTATTGGGTTGTGTATGTATATAGATGGATAGACAGATATAGATATAGAAATATATACACAATGTCTAGAATACTGAACATTATCACAATGCCAAAATATTAGATGAGTTAATTAAATGGGCTAGCTTACCGAAAAGTATTTCACATAGACATATGCAAAAGGCACAAGTGCAAAATGTAAATAGAAGGATGATAAAGAATTAATTTAAAACTAGAGGGCTGAATATATCAGATAAATGGACATTTTAATGTAACAGCCTTCACCTTGATATCAGACAAGGCACGATATAGTGCAAGAAGTAGTAAAATGAATATAAACTAAGTGCACTTTCACAATGAAGATTTAAAAAATTTGAACAACACATTGACAGCTTTCACAAGTAAAAACAAAATGATTTGAGAAATAAAAACTTGCTGATAATAGGGGACTTGAGTACACATCTCTCAAAATAAGTCCAATTAGGTGAACAAAAAATCAGTCATAATAATAAAGTAGATCTTAGCAGATTTACAGGGACGTCTGAATCTACTAATAGGGGATATATCTTTTTAAGTACTCATGAGACTTAATAAAAATATAAATTCAAAAAAGTAGTCTCAAAAAATGCAAAGTAAAGATTATGACCACAATAAATAAAACTAAAAAATGATTATAAAGCAGTTAAAAAATAACAGCTGGCTCTAGATTTCAATGGGATGATGGCAATTAAATCCAGATCTCTGTATACACCTTTAAAAAAGTACAGATCTATAATGAAAGCTAATTAAACCTTGACCACGCTTGCCTAACATAATTTCATAGTATAGATGTTTAGGGACATAAACACAAGTGCAGAACCAGTACTGGTAACCATGCTGAGGTGGTAAGTAAAGGTGGAAACTTCAAAATAAAGTAGAGGGAAGCAAAGCCAATCTAATGCAAGCAAAGTAGCTCCAGAATAGTAAACCACGCCCTAAGAAGGGAAACATTAAAAGGTCGAAACCTGTTAGACTAAAAGGAAGGGACTTGAGAGTGCATGAATGAAAAAGGCTGTCTCAGAAATGTACTGCTTTTGGGAAAAGGGGAATTTGCAAAGGATACCATTTACCTAGAAACATGGTGGTAAAGAGAAGAAGAGGTAGTTAAACTTAAGGATCTTGGTGAAAAAGAATGAAAAATAGATCAACCTCTCCATCTACAAAGGAGTCATTGATATGAAAAAACTATTAAGATACCATTAAACTAAAATGTCCAATAATTCTTCCAAAACCCCCTCATTTCTGTTTATATGCTGTTACCTTGTTTTGGAAAATTAAAACACTTCAAAATGAACAGAAAATGTCAGACAATGTCCAATTAAAGTAGCTTTAACTTGAAAACAAAATGAAAATAAAAATATTTAGGCTGATTAAAGTTCTTCCCTAAACTACAGACCTTAAGAAACCTGTATCACAATACTCCTACCTGAATTAAATATTCTGAAATGAACATTTTTAAAGAAAAGGTCTTTGAAGGTCCAAATTCAGAATTCCAAAACAAATAGACAAAAATATAAACATAAGTGCATTTAGTGAACTCAGGAAGTGAAAAAAAACCTTTTAAAATAAAGCTAAAATGCACAGTCCTTGAGGAATAGATTTGAATGGATACAAGGTCACAGGAAAGACATGAAAACAGCCAAAAGAATTAAAATGAAATAAAGAGGTTGGATTTCAGTCCAAGATGGCAATCTGCTATGACTTCAGACTCCACCCTGCATCCCCCCGCCCCCCCCCCCCAAAAGGGAGGATCTTTCAACAGCTACCAACTAGTGCTGCTCTGTGGGTGAAGGTGGAACTTCAACTTACTTGCTAACTGTGAGCCAGAAATAATCCTCAGATGGTCTTTACTGTTGAGACCTATGACACTGGGTGAAGGTTTGGCACCCACACACAAACTCTAACCTCGTAGGCTGGACTGTCAGGCTGCAGCGCAGGGTCCATCTCAGAGACTCAACAGCTCCAACCAGTGGTGAAACTGAACAAAAGAATTCCCAATATTCAAACCAAGATCCAGGCTTTTTCAGTGCAAGTAAACATCGTAATTTAAGCCATGTTGAGATTGAAACAGTTGCTGAGGACCTGTCACAACAGCATGACTGTAGGTGGGCCCAGTGTTCTTGGTCTGAAATTTTAATAATGTTTTGTAATATTTTAGTTTTTACAGTTGATGTTAGATAGTATAAGATTAAAATATCTGAAATGGAATATGTTGTGATAGGGGACATTGAAAATGAATTGAAGATTGTATGATTAATCCAGTTATAATGTTATTAAATTGTACACACTAATATTACTGGATGTGAGGAAAGAAACACTCATTACATAGTTACTGAAAAGAAAAAGTAAAAGGAACATTTAAGAAGGATGCATTACCGTTCCTGAGAAAAAAATGAAAATTCAATTAAATTAATGATGTGAAATATTTAGTTTTCATGCCAGATACATGATTCTGCTTGAGTAAAATCAAAGTGTTCAAGTTTGGTAGAGATAAAGAAGTTGACTGAAATGTTAAGAGCTGAATATAGATATAGATACAGATATATATGTAGATATAAAACTATAACTGTAAATATGTACATGTTTTTATATTATTATATTTATATATAGTGTTGTTCTAATGCAAGTAGACATGCAGTCTTTCAAAAAGAAAAATAAAAAAAAAAAGAAATAGCAGAAACAAAGAAATGGAAGAGATAATCAAAAGTCTCCCTAAAAATAAAAGTCCAGGATCAGATGACTTTACTAATGACTTTTACCAAACCATCAGAGAAGAATTAATACCTTGCCTTCTCAGTCGTTCAAAATATTGAACAGAGAACACCACACACACTTTCAGTAAGGCTAACATCACACTGATATCAAAAGCTGATAGAGAGGTCACCAAGAAAGAAAATTATCGATCAGTATCTCTAATGAACACAGAAGGAAAATAACTCAACAAAATATTAGCAAACAGAAACCAATAATGCATCAAAAAGATCATCCATCATGACCAAGTAGGATTTATCCCTTGGATGCAAGGATGGTTCAACATACGTAAATCAATGTAATACATCATATCAACAAGAGCAGAGAGAAAACCCACATGATCATATTAATAGATGCAGAGAAATCTTTTGGCAAGATTCAATACCCATTTGTCATAAAAACCCTCCATAAAATGAGAATAAAAGGAACATGCCTCAAGGTAATAAAGGCCATATATGATAAATCCACAGCCAACATAGTGGCAAAAAATTAAAAGCACTTCCTCTAAGGTCAGGAGCAAAGCAAGTCTGTCCACCCTCACCACTGCTATTTAACGTCATACTGGTGGTCTTAACCAGAACAATTAAGCAAGAAAAATAAACAAAAGGAATCCAAACAGGAAAGGGGAAAGTAAAACGCTCATTATTTGCAGATGACATGATTATATATGTTGAAAACCCTAAAAACCTGTTGAACAACTATTAGAACTAATCAACAAATACTGTTGCGTGGCAGATTACAAAATCAATGCACCAAAGTCTGTAGTATTTTTATGTGTAAACTATGCCAGAAAACAAAATCAAGAATACTGCCTCATTTACAATAGAAGCAGAAAGAATCAAGCACCTTGGAATATACTTAACAAAGGAAGTGAAAGACCTGTGCAATGAAAGACATAAGTCCTTAAAAGAAATAGAAGAAGATACAAAGAGATGGAAAGATATCCTCTGTTCATGATTAGGAAGAATCATTGTAAAATGACCATCTTACCTAAAGCAGTATACAGATTTAGTGCATTCCCCATCAAAATCTCCCAGGAATATTTCAAGAAAATAGGACAATGTTTTTTTTAATTTGTATGAAACAATAAAAGACCCAAATAACCAAAGCAGTCAGTAAGAAAAACGAACAAATCCAGAGGTATGACACATCTAGATACTGAGTATACAAGAAAGTGATAGTGATCAAAACTGTATGGTACTTGAATTATATCGGGGTATAGATCTGTGGAATATGACTGAATTACCAGAAACTCACTCACATACCTTCAGTTAGTTTACAACAAAGGTGCCAAAAGCATATGATAGAGAAAGTCTCTTCAATAAATGGCATTAGGAAAACTACAGTCACTTGGCAAGAAGTGATGCTAGACCATTCTAACACCACAAAAATTAACCTAAAATGCACTAGATACTTGGATATAAGACTAGAAACCATAAAATTCTTGGAGGACAACATAGGAAAGACTTTCCGTGACGTCAGCCATAGGAGAGGTCTTTGGGGGTTAAATTCCAGCATCAAAAACTAAAACTAAAATAAGCAAGTGGGACTACATCAAACTAAAAAGTTTCACTTGATGAAATAAAACATCACCAAAACAAAGACAACTTAATAACAGGATATTTACATTTTGTATTTCTTAAAAGGACTTGATTACCAAGATATACAAAGAAGGCATAAAACTCAGTAATAGAAAAGCAGGCAATCCACTAAAAAGTGGGCAGGGGAATGGAGACGTTTTTCCAGTGAAGACATACAGAGGGCTAACAAGCACATGAAAAAATATTCTTACTTGTTATTAGGGAGATACAAATCAAAACTACAATGAGAAATTGGTTATTATCCAAAAGTCTGGAAAGAACAAATGTTGGCAACAATGTAGACTAAAGGGAACACTTTTACACAGTTGGTGGGAGTACAAATTAGTGCAACCCCTGGAAAACTGAGATTCCTCAAAAAGTTGAATATGGAAATCCCATGCGACCCTACTATTCCACTTCTGTGTATTTATTCAAAAGGCAGAAAAACTAATTCGTAGAAATTTATGTCCTTCCATGTTTATTGCAGCTCTCTTCACAATAGCTACAAACCGGAAACTGCCTAAAGGCTCATCATCAGATGAAAAGATAATGAAGATGTGATATATATCTATATCTATATCTATTTATATAGAGAGATAGATAATATATATCATATATACACACACAGTTGAATACTACTCAGCCCTTAGAAGCATGAAATCCTGTCAATCATCATGGAGGAGATAGAGGAGATTATGCTAAGTGAAATATATCAAAAGAAGATAGTCAAATACCACACTTATAGGTGGAATGTAAACAGACAAAGCAATGGAACAGCAAAACAAAATCAACTTTTGGATACTGGCATAGAACTGAGGTTACCAGTAGGGAATGAGATTGTGGGGGAGGAAAGGAAGTGGTGGTGGGGCCCAATAGACTGGTTAAGAACTCTAATTTGGTGGAGGATCAGGTGTATTGAAATACATTTGAGGAATGGAGAACTTGCACTTATGGAGAATGTACACAAATGAATTTATTTTAATTTGTAAAACAAAATTATCTCAATAATTAAAAAATAAAGGTAAAAAACAGAGATAGTGATTTATATAGCTGATATATAAAATTTGAGTCCCTAAGAAGAAAAAACAAATACAGAGTAATATTTAAACTTCAATTCATGAAAGCATTTTGAAGTAACAGAAGACTAAAATCTACATATTGAAAAGACTCATTGTGTACTAGGAAAATTGAGCCAGAATAATCAACTACAAGTCATGCTCTATTATAACTATTGAACTTTCTAGATAATGAGAAATTCCTTAGGGTTAACAGACAGAAGATATTTGCAATAAACTTCTCAACAGCACCATACAAAGTAGAAGAGCCATGGAACAACATATTTAAAGACTGAAATTATAAGCTAAATAATTTATAACTATGAATCAATCTCAGAAAAAACTGATAAATTCTACTCTTTAAAATATATATACATGGTGAAGAATGTCGTGAACAAAATCAAAAGGCAAGTTACAAAATAGGAAGAAGTATTTGATTGTATTTCACAAAATGCTAGATTCTTTAATGAAAATAACTTCCTAAAATAAAACACTTGACCTTCAACCAACAGGAAAATGGGCCAAAAATATGAAACGGGATTCACAGAAAAATAAATGCAGACAGGAAAATAAGATGTTCAACTTTTGTCATACAAAGAGAAATACTCATTAAATCTATAATAAAAGTTATAGCTACACTAAGATCTCTTACTGAATGCAGAGTTAGGAACTTCTACACTGTGGGAAACAAGGCACTTTGATGCATTGCTGATAGGGATACAAGAATACAAAACCTGGGAGAGGATTTGGCAATATCCAACCAAATTCTACATGCTTTTATCCTTTGAGACAAGCATTTAATTTCTAAGAATCTGTTCTAAAGACATGCTGTCATAAAATATAAACTACCATTAGTATAAGGCTAGTCACAATGGCATGACTTGTAAAAACAAACTATTGGAAACAACTAGAATATCCATTAATAGAGGCCTGATTTAAGTATATCCAGAAATGGAACAATCTCCAAGTAGAAGGTGTCCCTTCTAAGTCACCCTGTTACCAGTGGTCATAAAGAGAATGTAGGAAGTCTCCATGTAGCAATACAGAATGATTTGCAGAATATATTGTGAAGTAGAAGAACAGCCTGTAGAGCAGTAATGGAGTTATCTATAGATGGAAAGATGAAACCGAAAAGGTGCCAACAATGAGGATTAAATATGACTTATTTGTATAGTTTTGATCTTATCATGTATGTTTACATATTAAAAAATTAAACCTAAAATGAAAATAAAATCTAAAAAGAAACTGAAATTTAAATAACTATTTAACATTTTGGTGATTTTAGCACAAGAAAAGGAATCATTTCTAATGACTTGAGAACATAGTTGAACTGTACCTTTTTAGTGGGATATAGTCAGTGCTATTATTGTTCTTATATTGCTATTTTAAAAGTATAATACCTACATAATATGTATATATGTTATATATGTATATTAAGTTGGTAAAATAAGTTTTATAAAATTTTCATAATTGTTAAAGCAACAGAAGTTTATCAAGTCTATGAATTAAACTTTAGCTTGTAAAGTCCTTTGACAAATGAGCAAAGTGGAAATGAAGTACAAAATTACACAAAAGGACAATGAAATGTAGTGCATGTTATATGGCAAGCATGGGGCACTGTGCTTCACACACAACACACACATATATGTATAATATATATGTATATATAATATATATAAAATTATGTGATATATGTTACATATAATATAATCATCTTTTGGCACTTGCAGCTGCCCATTGAGACTCTTGGTATTATTTTCCTAAGAGGGATTAAGTAATATGCTTCAACTTAGACAGTTATGAGTGGAAGGTTGAAATTTAAACCCAGATCTGTGTGATTTCAAAGCCTATGAATTTTTTCTATTATGTTATTGCAGATATAGATCAATTATTGAGAAGAAAGAGCATCAGGAGCTAAATGTTCTTTTTAAACCTGTACTTGCTGCACAGAAAATCAAGATGCAGACCCTAAGTCAGTTGATATGTTCTTCATACAAGAGCAATATACTAAAGGAGAGAAGTGTAAGTTTTTTCTTATTTTAGGTGGGAAAATGTAAACACACAAACACCTTTTTATTGATGATGAAGATAGAAATTTTATAAAAGTTGACATTGATGACTGAAATTAGTAAATTACTAAAAATGTGCTAGAATAGTAAAGAACAAAAATCTAGTAGACATGGGTTTCCATGATGTTGTTAAAAGCAGAAAACCCTGTACACTTCTCTTTGTGAGACTTCAAAATCCTTCTTAGCTTTGCATAAGCTTTTTGTAAATATTGGCCTTTGAGACCCTAGTTGAAATAAGTTATGCTTCATCCTGTGGAAGATAAGGACTAATGCTTCCCCTTTAATACTTCTGTGGTATTCTCCGATAATAAAATCTTTTCTTTTATTGCAGTACTACTTTTTAAAAGGTCTAGCCTTTTCCTTTATTTGATTTATCTGTATGTATGAGTTTGATGGACATTTAATTTGTAATACTATGTACCTGATAATAATATGTTAAATTTTATATTAAAGTTAAAAAATTAAGTTTGAAGCTTTTCTTTTTGTCAGAATTGATGTCAATCAGTGACTTTGGTGAAGACTGAGAAGCTGAAACAAATCTGCAGATGTTATACAACTTCTAAGGTAGGCTAATATAATACCTCAGTCAAGGTTATAAGTTCTTGACAGACTTGTAGACTACAGTAATACACAGGCATAAAATTTACCAGCAATAAAAATAATATTTAGATTTAAAATTTAAAAATTAATTGCAGAAGAATCCAGTAGAATTCCATTTCTAGCAATATGATTGAAAATGAGATTTTGAATTCTTCCCGTAATCAAATATTAAAATACTAGACAATATTTTTTTTTTTAAAGTTTTAAAATGAATGGATAGGAAAATAAGAGAAGCTTTCTAGGACTAGAAACAAAACGAGTACTTCCTGGCTGCCAAAGTCACTGAATATTTTGGGGACATTAATTTCTATTGGCATAGAAACTTCTGCTTAGAGAAAAATGGGAACTGGGGAAAATTCCTTGGATTCTGCACAGGGTAGGCATTCTGATCAGAGTCCATCTTAGAATGGTGTACTGCTTTTGGGGCAGTTAAAACTCTTCCTTAATTCCTGGTTATCAACTCAAATTCATGTGGATTTTAGGCTTTAATTTACACTATTTTCTTTTTTCCCTCCTTTCCTCACTCCATTTTTTCTTTTTTTCTTTCTTAGACTAGGTTTGTACTTTAATCAGATATTTTCCAATGAATAATGTATACAAAATAGTAAACCTAAAATCATGTATTTAAAATACTAACAATATTGCTCTATTTTCATGGTCCCTAAAACGCCACAAAATGGAGAGTTTTACTTTAAAATAGACCTGGGCCTATAAGGATCTTTGGTACATGGCATAAACAATCACAAATGGGGATGAGCGGAGTTAACCCAGTTGTTAAAGAATTATGGTTAAACATAAGTGCATCACATTTTTAAAAATCATAAAACATAACAAAGGAAGAAAATCAAAACACTATGAGCAAGAGTCAGTAGAAACCATAAATAGCTACAGAGATATAGAGAGATTTCAACTATTAGCAATATCCAGTACATTTGCTATGTTCAGTAAATGAAAGAGGGATTTTAAGCATGTCCTTGTGGAGTGTTGCTTTCGTGCAGTCCACATACATCACAAGGTTCGTGTCCTGGGACTAGCAGGAACAAGCAAGATAAACGACTAAATAAAATAGTGTGTACCTCCCCACCATTACTCAATTTGATTGGGTACCAACTCATGTCCTGTACTGCCCTGGTGGAGTGAGTCCTCAGAGATGTGAAAATTAAAGCTTCTATGAGATTATCATTGGTTTACACCAGGATCTGCTGAGAGCAGAGAATGGTTTCAATTCCCAGTACAAAGTGATTGAAAAGGAAAATTTTGAATGGTCAAAATCTTTTCCTGAGATTGTGGAGTAAAATGATCGAGTTTAATCCTAGTTCCAGCTACACATTCTCACCAATACTTGTTACTGTGAAACTTTCAGTTTTAACGATTGTGATCAACATGGACATGAGGACATGCCCTCCTGGTCCTGGACCACCCTTAATATTCTATCGTGATGGTCACTCTTTGACTCATGATTCATGGGCTATAGGCCCCCGTCACTTCCACCTCCTTCATCCTGGAATCTCATCCATCACCTCCAAGACCAGCTGTACCTCTACCTTGACCTTCATCTCTATCTACCGTGTGAGAAATGGTTTAAAATTGAAGAGGACCCTGAGCTAAGGCATGCAGGCTGTGGCAGTTATATATTGAGAGAAGGTACAGATCTGTATATGATCTGAATATTTTCTGCTTGTATCTGATAGTTTCACCCCCTGTAAACCTTTCCAGTTCTCAAAAACTTACATTTAAAAAAAAACTCGTTTCTCCTCTCTCTTCCTGCCTACCTCTTCTTGTTCATCTTCATTCCTGCCTGCCCCTTTCCTTAAAAAAAATAAAATGATCAAAGAAAATAAAAAATGGATTCTAAAACATAGAAAGTAAGAAACAATTAAAGCAACTGGGCATATTAAAATAAGAACCAATTAGGATATCAGAAATGAAAAACTGTAATAGAACTTAAAAATTAAATGATGTATTAAATCAGCATATAAAGCACAATTCAAAAGAGAAACTACATAAAAGAGAGACAAATACATATAAAAAGAAAAAAGATATCGTGAGATGATCTTATTAGGCTTCAAGAAGGAAAACGTAGAATAGGAATGAGGCAATATTCGTAGTTAACACTAAAAATTAGCAAGAATTGATGAAAGGCACAATATTCATCTTTAAGGAACCTAATGAATCTCAAGCACAGTAAATTAAAAGAAATTCACATCTTACTGTTGTCAGTCTTCAGAATGCCAGTCAATAGAGATCAAGTAAGTCACATTCCACACTTAAAAAATACTGTTCTGAGTGGTACATTTCAAGGAGAAGGAAAAATGTCCTAAAACGAAGATTTGAAAGCAAAGAAAAAAATCAGTGAATCTAAGTCAGCTTTGGTGGAAATAGTAGAAACGGTGGTAGTAGAAGTAATAATATCTAATTTATAGTTAACAGACTAAATTGGAATTAAATATTATAGATAAATATGAGCCCCAGATTAATTAAAGAAAAATAAGCATTACAGTAGCATATTTTATCAATTTTAGGGACAACTGATAGCTTTGGAGTAAAAAAAAAAAGCTCAATTAATACATTATTCTTGCCTTAATATAACAGCATTCTATGTTGCAATAAAAATATATTTCATGTGTCTGAATTTTGCTCTTGAAATAGAAAATCAGAAGATGTTTTTTAAGATGAGTTTAACTGTAATTACATCTATAACTGTTTTTCATAATATTTTTCCTGTATCATATTTATCCTCTACTAATCAACTTATAACTAGAAATGATACCACATTCTTAATTTGAAATTAGCTTTCTGGTAATATTGGAATTGCAGGATAAAACCACCAGGCAATTTTCTTTACTTGAAAAAGGACCTAATTTGCATCTCAGTTTAAGCGGGTTTTGGGTAAGGTGGTTACTCTTTGTCCAGGGAATGTAAGTCCATTCCCAGGGGCATCTTTCTGTCCAGTTAAAGGGGAGAAATTACCAACCATGTATTCCACAAACTCCACATGGCAAGGGGTGTGCCCCGTTTTGGAGAGACTCATTTTGTTTGTCCCATTTGTCCTGGGCAGTTATTGTACTATTTAGGCATTATTCAATGGGGGTCCATCTTCCTTTTTTTAAGGTTTTATTAGTAGTAGTTCCATTGTTTATTTTAAAACAATAGGAGAGTATATATTTCTGAATTTTAACAATACTTCTGTTAACCGAGGCTATCCCATGTGGTACAACCTAGGGAGGGCTAGATGGCATGGACAGTTTTAGCTCATGCCTTGCAGTATTGTTCTTTAAGTAAAAAAATAACAACAAAAAACATTCTTTTTAATGTGCTTATATGATAGCCATGCTGTGGGTGTAGAAGTCTTGGTTGAGTTATACTGTAGTAGATTCCATTCGTAGAGTTGGCAGGATGGACCCTCCACAGCAGGCCTGCAGTAGATGGCAGAGGCATCTGGGCACTTACCCAGCAATCACTCTGGTTGTACATGTATGCATGGTGAAGGCCCATTCCCCAAAATGTGTTTCCCTGAGCCAACCTAAGGGCAATATGAAAGATGTTTAATAGGTACAAACAAAGATAAGTCTTGTTTATCAAGACAAATACATGTAATTATATGATCTTGAGACAAAATTGAAATTAAATGTGGAGCATGGCCTGGGTGAGTATTACCAGACTTGGTCAGATGGTGGTGCAGATGTATCAAGAAGGGCTAAGTTTGCTGACAGCATTCTAATTTGCCCTATAGAAATAATAACAGTGCCCTTTGGAATCGTATCAGCAGTATGAATAATATGTTTGGGCCATGATCCTACAAAACGTGGATTTATAGAAAGATTAGTTTTCAAACCCGTTCTCCATGGTGCAAGGAGAACACAGCAATGAGGTGCAGTTTGGACTTCTCAGGGCCAACTAAGGGAATGGATCCCTTGGCCTATGTCTAGGGGAGATGGCAGCAGCAGGTTATTTTCCCCTTCCCATTGTGTAGAAGAGATGAGCTGGTAATTCTTATTTGTACTTGAAAGGATACTGCCCAAGATCCAGTGATCAGATTTACAAGCAGAGGAGTGGCCCTCATTAGGGCATTCATTTAAGATTCTTAGGACTGAAGGAAGGTGATTGGCCCACCCACCCCTTCAATGAACGTTGCTCTGTATTGAGAGCATTCTTTAGTAGGCCATTGTATCTCGACTAAAGCTGTTCCCACGGGTTATAGGGAAGATGAAATTTTCATGCAGTGTTCATAATTTTGGCCCATTGCTGGACCATGTGTCTGGTAAAGTGTGTTCCTTGATCACTTCCATTAACATCAGATGCCATAGGCAGTATGAAAAAGTAAGAGTCTTCTTATGGTAGTCTTTTGATTAGATTTTTAAAAGCTTCTAACAGTCCAGTGATTATATACACATACATGAGAGCATTTTTGGTCCCTTTTGATGTTGGCAATGATCCAATATAGTTTATTTGCCAGTGCTGAGTGGGGAAGTCACCTCAATGTTTATATCCAGGGATTTGGAGCAATTTGTGTGCATGCCTTTCAGCATAAACCATACATTGCTAATATGTCTTTGTGGTGTTACTATGGTATAGAGGCAGACTCCAGTGATTGATGACTTCCCACAAGGTATGCTGTCCTGCATGTCTCATCTTTTGGTGTAGCCACATCTGCAGATGGAGCATCTTCTATCTGGCAGACATGGGCCATAGTATCAGCTTCATCATTTCCAGGGCTGTTAATGGGTCATGTCTAATGACATGGTGTAATGTTATTTTCTTTTGCTGAGCCATTTCCCAAATGTCCTGACACATTATTGTTCCCCATAGTAGTCTGTCAGCCACCTTCCTTTCTTGATATTGCCATTGGGGAACCACAGAGTTAGGCATGGAACTTAGTTCAGCTGTCTGTACATACTGTCAGTCTAGGTTTCCACTGGATGACTACACATAGCATAGAGTTAAGCCCATTGGTTTCTTTATTCTTCTCTGTCCTCCATCCATATTAAGTGGGTACATGAAGTAAAGCCAGTGCCCTCCACACCTTAGCGGATCCATTGGTGTGCTAGGGCTTTCTCAGGCATGGGGACAGTTCCTTCCTTTATGGGCAACACTGATACTGATAATAAGTCAGGAATGGGATCCATTTCTTCTGTAACAAATATGATGGGTCCCAGTAGTTGTTGCAATTCCTCACTACTGGGCTGGTGGACAGTACATGTCTTTGCTGCAAATAGGTATGCCACTTAGGGTGACTGTCTGGGCAGCACCAGACCTAGGTTTTTGAGTTAGATCTTATATCTGTCCTGCCAGGGGCAGGGAGGTTTTTCTGTGACTGATGTGCTTTGGGTGATGTGTTCTGTTGCTTGTAAGGTACAATAGACATCACAAACCTGCTTTTCAATTAACCTGTGCTGCTTTTCAGCACCCTTCTATAGTTGTGACCAGAAGCTGAAGGAAAGATGGGTGTCACTGCCATAATCCCCATCCTTAATCCTCCTGGGAAGTTGTCATATCCAATTCAAGTGGTAGTCTAGGGTTAATAATCCCTAAAGCCTACACCATTTTTGCTGATACTTTTTTTACTTTGAGCTTTGAATCTTGGTTGGTGTGTCTCCCCTCAATTCCATCATGCTCCCTTTTTAACAAGCTTGCGTAGGCACTTTTTTTGTGTCTGCTATGATATAAACATCCTCCAATAACCCTGTAGTCTTTAAAGTTCTTGTAAACTTTCAACAGAGGTGGGAAGAGGGAAAGCTTGTATTTTATCAATAATGGCATTAGCATTTCTTTAGTCTTACCTGACCAGATAACTCTAAGAATTTGACAGACAGTCCAAGCCTGTGCACCTTTTGCTTGTTCATGACTCATCCTCATTCTGTAAGATGCCTAACTAATCATGGAGCAATTTCTTCTAGGTTTGTAAGACAGGTAGAGGTTAGCATTCTGTCACCAATATAATGAAACAATTGTGTTGAGGATGGCACTTCAAACTTGGTGAGGTTTTGAACCACTGTCCCATGTCAAACAGTGGACTGTGCAAATAACCTGGTGGCAATATCTGAAATATCCACTGTCTTCCTTCCCTGGTGAAATCAAACTGGTCTTAACTATCAGGGTAAATATGTATACTAAAAAATGCATTAGCAAGATAATAAAATAAAAAACAAGTGATAAATTCCTAATTTGGTACCAAATTAATTCATTATTGTGACAATATTAGGCACAGACTCCTGAAGAAGGGGTACCACCGTATTCAGCTCCTGATAGTCCATCATCATATTCCATATTCCATCCATCTTTCTCATAAGCCAAACAGGAGAATTAAATAGGCTTTATGCAGGTCTGATGATGTTTACCTTTTCTAATTCTAAAATGCTGGCATACATATTCTCTCATCCTCTGCACCATTGATACTGCCAGGTGGATACTTCCTGAAGGGGTCAGTTGGGTCAGGAGGTGGTTTGCATATTTCCATAAAGCAGCTTTAACTATTTGAACCTGCAATTTGAATTTCCCTATGGAGTCTGCAGTGTACAGATGAATAGAATGTCTATGCCCAGTGGAAATTCAGATGTTGGAGAAATGTTTACTGTATATTGTCAGGGAGGTCACCTGCCATTAGGCCTTGTTAGTTGAACTTGCTGTACTTTAACAGCTTTTCCTCATACCCTTCAATAGCACTGATGGGTCTTAGATTTATGAATGTTTCCATATATTAAGGTGCACTCAGCTCCTACAAGGGTAAGTTGTCTTTGTACATTGGCTCATACCAGTGAATAGTGAGTCTATGTGTGATGTCTGGTCCCTAGAATTTGCTTGTACTGCCTCAAGACCATGGTCTGACCCCTATTGTTGTCCTTTATTTTCCCGTAACCAACCAAACTGTCCTCTACTGCTGGTGGTGCAGGGGGGTGTTATTGGGTCAGTAAATCT
Organism: Solenodon paradoxus; assembly: GCA_004363575.1. NCBI lineage: Eukaryota > Metazoa > Chordata > Mammalia > Eulipotyphla > Solenodontidae > Solenodon > Solenodon paradoxus. Next base: position 623,880 of record RJWH01000323.1, on the reverse strand, counting down.
TTTAGTAGGTTTCATGACATTCTTTAATTTGGTTGGGGATCCTGGCTTAGAAGAGTTTCACTCTAGTATTCTAACCTGGCTTTTCAGTGGGTGGCTACCTGAATCCCTTTTCTTCTAGCAATTGCTTCCACAAATTGACCAAGACAACATTTGACTGTCCATCAATTTCGGTGCCATCCACCCCTGCAGAGATGAGATCTATCCACATCTGCATCTTACTTAGCTTGATGAATCTCTTCTTTCCCTCCTTTACAGGACTTCATTTTCCCTCCCTTATCTGGAGGACTCCCTTTTTCTAATGCATTCTTTTCATTTCTCCCAAATCAGAGCAGCATGCTATCCTGGCTGCCCTACTAAAGGGGACAGTATAGAAACAAGAGTACCTTACATCCCAGAGTGAGTGGATTGTAGACAGAATCCTTTGTTCCATGAGTGAATAATAGTACTACATCAGGTCCCTCAAAGGGCTATAAGTAGATGACATGTCACATGCCCAGTTCCTTTAAGAACTCCCATAAGTCCTCCATAGTAGCCCACTAGGGGTACTGTGTCTTCCACTGCTGGAGTATTTCCCTCATTAGGCCAGGTTAAATGGCACTCAGTGAGCAACCAAGACAGAATAGCCCTTTTATTTTCTTTCCAGGCTGCCAAATATATCCTCAGTCGGAGAGCTGGGTGCACAACGACTGATCTCATTTTGGCCATTTCTAAACTAGTGAACATGACACCATCTGCTCCAATATCCCAGAGGTGTAGTAGCCAACCAGGTGTTCTTTCTCACTTTAGTCTGAACTTAGTATTGAGGTCTACCAATTCTGCAGTAGTGTTAAGGTTGTATTATATATGCACAAATTTTAATGGAGGAGCCAAATCCTTAGGCTGCTCTTGTTTTTTTGGCAAGGATGTCTTCCTCATCCTTCAGTGTTCTTTCCTCCTGGTCAAATTCCTCTGAATCCTCAGTAGGGTCCCATTAATTGGGATTCTAAGAGGGATGTTCCACTATTGTACATACTTGAGCTCTAGGCAATGTGTCTTTGCAAAATGGCAAGCCATGTGTTGGAATTTTTTTTTCAGATTGTTCCAATTTGTCAGTAATTCCTGATTCTGTACTAATCTGATACCTCATTCCATTTTAAACTCATTTTGCAGGCGCAGGATCTGTGCCTGCAATGCAACTTTCTGCTCAGTGGCGTACCAGGTGGCCTATAGTAAGGGCCATGCTACTGAAATTGCTACAGCGTGGGCTTCCTTTCACCTTTGATAGTGGTCATTCTCAGCTAAGTGGGATAGAAACTCATAACCAGGTGATGTTTTCAGGACATCCTCCTCTTCACATGAATCTGTGATTATAGCTACTCCCACCCCTTGATCCTGGGGCCTATACTAATATTTCCCCCAGCTGAACCTCTCCTCCCACCATTGTCTTTATTGTGGCTGCTGTAACAGGATTTTCTTTGGCATTCTGTTGACTAGGTCAGTTGTCACACAAGAGAGCCAAATCTCTTAAGGGCCCAGTGTACTGAACTCCTAAACTGAAGAAAGCACCCAGAGGTCCAGCAGGTAGACATGAGTTAACTTACAGAGGAGTGCCAGAGTTGGCCGTCTGGCAGAAATCTACCATAGAGACACCAGAGGCAGCAAAAGTCTGCACCCATTTGTTAATGTAGTGATTTTTATAGAGTTGAGTACAAAGAGGCAGCTGTATGCTGCTGATAGCTACTAAGTTACCAGTCAGCTGCAGTGAAATTAAGTGGTCACAGAAAGCCTTGAAGATAAGCAGTATAAATTGCAGCACAGGTGGGCACAGAAAGAAAGCCTTGACACTAACCATTACAAATTAAAGTAATCTCCTTTTGGGACTGGCATCAGGAAGTATCTGTGTATGTTCTGGTCTCCTCTCCCCTTTGCAGCTGGCCAAGTTATAGGCCAGGAGGTTGCTTACCAAACAGTGGGTAGGGAGCTGAAACAGGCCACTAGGAGTCAACAATTTTTATGACCTACTTCACCCACCCACACATTAAAGACATAGGAGGAAGAGAGTAAATGACTGGGTAAAAAAAAAAAAAAAATATCTTTCAGGCCAAATTCATGCATGTAAATCTCTGATAAGTAAATTATCTGAAATATGTTCTTAGACTTATTTAAAGGATGTATATGATATGTTTTATGGAAAAAAATCTATTAAACAAAAAGGAAAAAATCTAAACCACCCACAATAGTAGCTTTATTAAATATGAAAAATTTATCATGATATATAAAGTATTTATTAAGATGGGAACTTCATAATGAGAGGTATAATAAAGTAGAGGGGAGATATATTTTATTTTAACAGGGGCTATCTCTGAGTAAGATAAATATTTTCCCCCTTTTAGAAATTATAATTTTATTTAATAAGTTTATTCTCATAGAATATGGACATAATATATAAATATATGTGTGTATTTTAACATTTATTGAGATAACTTTGATTTGCAGAATAATAGAAGCCCACACACTCAGGTTCATTCATTAAATATGTCTGCACAGCATATACCAGATGAGTGATATGTGGAATATAAAGAAACAAAGCAAACAAACTGATGAAACACAAACCAACCCTTGGTTATTGACAAAAGAACTGAGATTACATGAAGAATGGAGATGCATTCTGAAATATAGGCATGAAAATGTGTTTTATTTTGGAAAAGTGTTGATATCAATTATATACAATACCACTTTTAGAAGTAGTTAACCAGTGATTCCATTTCTAGCCACTGATCTCTATATCTTTTTATCTCAGTACCATACAGTATAGTGATCACGATTGCTTTATACTATAGCTTAAGATCTGGGAGTATGATACCTTCAATTTTGTTCTTTTTTCTCATAATTGCTTTGGCTTTTAGGGATCTTTTATGATTCCATACAAATGAAAACCTTTTTGTTCTTTTTCCTTGAAAAATGCCCATAAGATTTTGATGGGGAGTGCATTAGACTTGTGTATTTCTTAGGTAAGATAACCGTTTAAACAATGTTAACTCTTCCCAACTATGAGCACAAAATAGCTTCCATTTCTTTGTATCTTTGTCTATTTCTTTTAACAATGTCATATATTTTTCATTGTACAGGTCTTTTACCTCTCTTGTTAAGTATATTCTGAGGTATTTATTTTTGTTTTTTATCGTAAATGGGATAGGTTCTTCTTCTTGCCTTATTACTCTGGCTAGGACCTCCAATACAATGTTAAATAGCAGTGGTGAGAATGGATAGCTTTGTCTTATTTCTGATCATAGAGTAAACGCTTTTAATTTTTCACCATTGAGTGTGATATTAGTTATTTTCAATATTAGGTTATAAGTGACATTCCATTTTCCATTATCTCATTCTTTCTTTTTGATCACTTGCTCTGGAGGAAATTAACCATATTGTGAGCACTCTTATGGAGAGGCTAATGTAGCAAGGAACTGAAATTTTTATTCAGTAGACACCCGACTTATTGGAAGTGACTCTTTCAGCTTCAGTCAAAACTTCAGGTGATTGTCTGAGGCTAACATTTGAGACAAAACCACCTAGTAACTATTCCTGGATCCTTGACACAAAAACTATCTGAAGTAACCATTATTTTAAGCTTATTAGTTTTGGATAATTACTGTACCATAGGTAACTAATGCAGATGTTGGTACTAGAAGTTGTATGTTGTCAGAATGCATAATTTTTTAGTTGGGCATGGCTTTGAACTTGCCAATGGGTGAAAGGTCAATGAACTTTGAGGATATGGTAGTGAAAGCTAAAAGTGTCTAGAAGAAATTATAGACTCCTTATGTCCTTTGATGAGTTGCTAGTGAGGGCTTAAACGAAAGTGAAGAGAATCTTGTTAGAAACAGAAGGAAAATAAATCTAACATTGTAACAAAAATTTTTATAGCACTGTTACCCATAGGAATGTAGAAACAAGATAATATGCATACATACATAGTTGGGCGATCTGCTAGGAAGATTTTCAACCAGATATTTGAAGGTGCCACTTGGTTTCTTATACTAAAATATGAGAAGAGCATATGTGCTAAAGAAAGTTTTAGTAAACATAAAGGAGCCGGAGCTTGGTGGTTTTTACTATTGTCAACCTCTCCAGGTTGCCAATGATGCTAAAATTAAAAAATGGCTTCTTAATGACAATCAAATCCAAGACATTTTAAGGAAAACAGTTTAAAAATGAAGGTGAGTGGGTAGCTATAAAATCCTTGGTTAATACTTAAAAAAGGACCTAATGTGCTGCCTCAGTCTACTTTTCAGTCAGATAACAGGCCATATAAAAAATTTAGTGGTGTGACTGACAGATCCACTCAGTTTTAGAAGCGGACTTCTAAAAATGCTTAAGGATATGTTCTTTATCCATAAGCCTTTTCAGCTAAGGTTAAGAGTGTAGGGTATAGCCTATCTGAATGAATTGTTCTTGTGACTTGCTCAATGGAAAGAACTCCAGTTCAAATCTTTTCTATAAAAGATCAAAGAGTGAATAATTTTGGTGTTCTTTGCCATTTGGTGTCCATTGCAACAACTCTGCCTTTTTCATGTGAAACATCTATAGACAATATTTAAGTGATGGGAGTGGACTTATTTGGCCCAAATGTAGTTTGCCCATGACTACTTTAATCAGAGGTTTAAAACAAGAGAAATTACATCCAGGAGGTATACTTAAGGAATTCATGCAAAGGCCTTAGCCATACTTGGATATTATTCAAGTGATAAGATACTGGACTTTGAGGTGATGCTGTAATGTGTTGAGACTCTTGTTTTGTATGTAGAAAGTTAAGAACCTTTGAGAGTCAGAGTCATAGGGCGAACTGTAGTAGTCATCCTTCAAGGTGGTCCTTAATGATCCCTACTTATTGGTATTCATAATCTTAACATAGTATCCTTTTACAGTGTGCCCCAGTTGGTCTTTGTGACCAATAGAATGTGACAGAAGTGATAGTGTGGAACTTCCAAGATCTATCATGAGATATTGCACCTCTCAGCTTGGTATTTCTTTTTCTGTCTTGTATCACTTACTCTGGAGGAAGTTAGGTGCCATGTTGTAAGCAGTCATATGGAGAGAGGACTTCAGATAACAGACATTGGAATAAGCCTTCTTAAAGAGGCTCTCCAATTCCAGATAAACCAGATGACTCTGGTCTGAAACTTGACTATAACCTCATAAGAGTCTTTGAGGCAGAACTACATAGCTAAGTTGTTCTCAAATTCCTGATCCTAAGAAACTGCACAGTGTTTGCTGTTTTAAACCACTGAATTGGTCATACTTTGTTATGTAGCAATAAAGAACTAATATCCTTTCACTACTATGAGGCTACAAGCCCGAGGATGAGTAGGGGCAAGGGTGGATATAGATTGATACTACTAATAATACTAATTTATTTTTCCCACTGGCTAATAAAGATTGAAGACCACACGTAGGAACTGACAGGAAGAAATTTATTTTTTCATCAAGGAGGGAGAAGGGAGCTCATGGCTCTAATAGGCTTCCCTACCCCTGGCGCTAGGCAGAAGGCTATATGATTTTGCAAAGGAGGAGGAGGAGGGAAAGAGTGAAACTTTAAGTCATTGACTTCAGCAGACTTTTGGAAGAGGAGTTTCTGTTCCAGAAACAGGCTCACACTCACTTTTAATTCAAATTAGATTTAGACCAGAACTATTATGGTGCAGAAAGGTGGGGATTTAATGTGTCCCTCTTCTTAACCCTTGTCTCATCTTAGCCTCCATGTTGCCTGATTTCTAGCTCTAGCCAGTTCCCATGTCTCCTCTTGTGTACATAATGGAGCAAAGACAGCCTAGCCACCATCATTTTCTAATATATGGTTGTAAATTCCATTGTCCTACGTAATCTTGCCAGTCATAAGGTCTGGTGATTCAGCAATTTCCTAAAAATAAGCACAGTTGAGTCATATATTAGCTTTAGTTTAACCAATTTTGAGGGAACAATGAGCATCAGTTAACGGAGGACCCTTGGTGTTTTTGGACTTTTGAATTTGAATTGTTTCTAATTTTTTTCCTAATTATTAATAGCATTGCTTTGAAAATCTTTTATATAGATTGCTGTTTTGTTTTTTTCATTTTAGGGTTACCACTATAAGAATAGTTTCTAAACTACCATAATTTCCACCCGAGTATTCACTAGAAATTAACACAATATTAACTGTGGTAATGTATCTATTTTTTCATGGTTTACCAAATAGTTTTGCTAATACAGTTGCCAAATTCAGACTCATTTTGCTTGATGCTCACATAGACCAAACTTTTGCAAAAGGGAAAGAACTTTATTTTTGGCCAACCAACAAGGATGCTACAGCACATGGCTTACAGATTGACTTTTCCCCTCTGGGAAAACTGACCCTGGGTTATATAAAATTATATAGGGTGACAGGCTGGGGTCTTGAATAATTATTGGATAAGGAAAATGGTAGGAGGTTTCAGTCAGGTATATGCTACATTGTGCCTGCCTACGTGGAGACCCTCGCTTATCTGGTTTCCCTTGACTTAATGGAAAACAGTACTGATGAATGAAATTGTCTCTCAATACTTAGTTACCAACTTCTGAACAGAAGAAGAAGCATTTTTTAATTCATTTTATTTAGTTGTTCGTCTTGGTTGTTCCAGTCGGCCCTGGGTTGAAAACCCCGGGTCCTTGGGATACATGTGAACTGTCTATTAGATTTACATTTAAATTAATTTTAGAACTGAAAAAATTTGGTAAGGTTTTCTACTAAATCCATTGTGTATTTTCATAATTATAGTTTTATAATGATGTAATTCTGACTAAATGTATCCACTACCACTGACTTAAAAAAATATAATATGGCATTTTCATTCACTTATTAAACACATATTAAATTTATTTAGTTATTCCAGCCAGAAGCACATTTCTGTATACTCATTTATTCCTTTTTTTAGCTAAATAACATATTATGTTTTCCTTTTTTCTAGTTTTGTGACTTTTAAAATAAATTAGTGTCCTGATATATTCTTAAATTTTAAATGTTTTAATATAAACTTTGTATTTTTAAAGCAGTTTTAGATTTTCAGAAAAATTTCAATGATAATACAGAGGGTTTCCATATATCTTGCAACCAGTATATGGTTACGTGTTTTTTTCCTGCTGTTTTGTTGGTTAAAGAAAGTGTGCTCTGCTGGCTCAAGTGTTAAGCCTGTGCATGGGGCACCGTCCTCCTGTAACCCAAGGAGCAAGTTAGTGACCCAGAGCCAGGAGGTAGGGGGAGCAACTAAAATGAACGACTAAATAAATAAAATATGTCGTCCTCCTTCTCTCTCTCTTCCTGTCTGCTGCCTGCCTGCTTTAATTCCAGCCTGCATTCCTTCTTCTGAAAAAAAAAGATAAAGACAGTTTAGGTGGTGGAAACAAGCATTATTTAACATTTCATGAAGTAAAAAGTTTCCTGCAGATAATAGCAAAATGGGGCAGAAGGCTGGGAGCTTTTATAGTATAAAGAATAATGAACAAGGAAGAAATAAACAGAAAAATATCTGATTGGCTGGGGCCACACAGTAAATCTTGTGTTGTAGAGCAGAATGGCGCATTGTGCTGTCAAGGCAACAAAGACAAGAGCTGGAGGCCAGGTCTTTGAAGTAGGGAAAGGAGAGGGTGCCAATCAAGGAAGTGGAAGAACTGCTCTGTTTTAGATCCACTTTCCTGATTGTGGGGGTTGCAGAGATTATATAGGACAAGCATACAGAGGCAGTAATGTGGGGGAAGGTAAGGCATTTGGGGAATTCTGAGGCCTTGGCAGATACCATGGTGCCCTCAGGAAGTCTGCTGACTTCTCAGGTCATGTCTCCCATGACTCAGTGGAAAAAAAAAAAAAAAAGCAATTCTCTCTCAGTTAAGTTGACTTGTAGTTAGACTACATGTTAGTTAAATGTCCTTAATTTATGGTTAACCAATTTTGCTCTATGGCTAGGTTCATCGGATCCCCTTTACTGCCTAGTTACAAATGCTTTACTACTTAGTTACAAATACTGTCTTTCTGACATTCCTTAGTGGTGTAGAAACAGGGACACGATTGTTTTTAGCTATCTAATAATAGTAGCTCAGCTAGTAGCTCTGGAGAGGAGTCAGATTAGTATTTCAGTGATGAGATGTCTGCAAAGAAAGAAAAAAAAAAAAAGACCAAAGATTAGGGTAAAAAGAAAAAAAGCCCCCACATCCCAGTGAACCAGTTTCAGATTCTGGCAGTAGAATCGATTTTCTGGTGACACTACTTGTCTAGTTCAGTTTATATAGAAGCAGCATTTTTCTTCAATGTTGGCACAACTTTCTCCTTGCTGGGCAATCACTGTGTCTAGAGCACACTCAATTCCGGATTCTGAAGCAACACAGGTTAAACTGTTTCCTTCTGACTGAAATATTGTCGGAGTTTGGTATGTATTGTCTATACACAGGGCAAACTTTTCACACATTGACTGTACCTGGAAATAAAATACACCTTGTATATCTGTAGCGATATTCTAGGATCCAAGTAACTCACCAGAAGCAGAAACAGAAGCACATTTTTCTAGCTATAGATGTCAAACCTTATTCAGCGATCTTCTGTTATTTGTCCACCATGTACTCACATCAGCAGAAACAAAGACCAGATTAGGTCCTTTCAAGTTATCTGGACATTGACATAACCAACAGTCTGATTGATTAACATGGTCATAGTTTGAAAGACTGGAAGCAAGAGAATGTTTTGTCTGGTCTGACTTGTTGATAAGGAAAGAATTATTAAGAGTAAAGCACAGATTGGAAGAGTTCATGGTGAAAAGCTTAGAGAGAGAAGCAGGATAACTAGAAACCAGCAGTTTCCAGGCAACTTCTACTTCATGCCTTCAACTCCTTCTGAGGTTTTTGCACTTATAGAGGCAATCTCCCAAAGTTAATTCTGTGTTAAATAGTAAGAGAAATTTCTGAAGAAACAAAGAAAAGCAAAGTCTGATAATTGGAATTCAGTCCATGAAATGAGTCAGAGCTGAGCGGCAGCTAGTCTGCATTTTTAGATGTCAAGTTTGAAGCAAATTCAGGTGAATGACTAGAGCAATTGGACAGGTTCTGGGTTCCTGCTCATATGTTATCTTATGATGTTTTCACATATTTAGAAGAACAGCAATATTAAGTTCTCTATCTCAAGTTTGCATGGTTTTAGGAAATGCCTGTTAAAGTTTCCACATTCTAGTGGTGTCAGGGAGAGAGAAAAGCCGTTCTTACACAAAATCAGTGGAAACCTGCTCTGTCTTTGATCTTAAGGGTTGCAAAGATCATTTAGGACAAGTAAATGTGTATTGGGGGCAATTTGAGGAGATGATAAAGCATTTGTGGAAATCCACAGGTGTTTACAGATACTGTGGCGCCAACAGGGGATCTGCTAGCTGCTCAGGTCAACTACAAATCTCTCATGCTTCAGTGGGGAAAAAAAGGGTTCAATCTGTCATCTGTGTCTTTCTCCACTAAGTTCACCTGTAACTAGACTATATGTTAATTGAATTTCCTTGTGATATGTGTGGACTGTGCCAGCTGGAGGGCATGGACTTAACTGTGAAACCACCAGAGCACCTCAAGACTATAATGTTAATTAAATGCCCTCAATTTATGATTAAGCAATTTTACTGGATGGCTAATTTCACTGGATCCCACTTACTGCCCTATTTCATTTGTTTGGAGGTGAAAAAGCCTTGAGTCGACATGGTGTTCTTAATTGGCTGAATATTCTGTTTCTGGTCTAGCAGAGCATTTACAGGGACTTGAAAGTTTCAGTATGCTAGCATGGCACCCCAGGCGGGAATGGCCCCATCTTGGGCCTGGAAATTTTTTTCAACACATTTAAAACCAATAAACAATATTCAGGTTTTTAACTAAAGTCCAAACTTATTCAGATTGTCTTGAGTTTTATCTACAGTGCTTTTGCTGTTCCAAGATATTACATTAATTACATTATATCTTTTTTACCCCTTTGTCTCCTCTTGTCTGTGCCAGCTTCCCAGACTTTCCTTGTGTTTCAATGGCCTTAACAATTTTGAGGAGTACTGGTCAAGAGTTTTGTATTATGTTCCTCAATTTAGAATTGTCTGGGTTGTTTTTTTGTTTTTTTGTTTTTTTGTTTTCATAAATAGACAGGTTTTGACCTTTGGAAAGGAAATTCATAGCCTTAAATTGCCATTTTTAATCACATACCGTGAATGTGACTTATTGTTGCGGATGTCCTTGATCACCTGAATGAAGTAGTGTTTGTTGGGTTTCTCCGCTGTCTCCATTTTAATCACCACGTCCCTTTTCATAGTGGTCACTGTTGTGTATTCACACTTAAGTCAGGGTGGGGACTTTAGCTTCACCTAATTATTAGGACTTGTTATACACAAGAGATTTGTCTATTCTCTCCCACTTATTGTTCAAGAATTTTTATCAATGTGGCCTAATGAATAATTATTATGTTTTTAATATTATTGAAGTTTGTTCCTCCTTTTTTTCTTGTCACTAAATGTTTAGAATGCTAATATGGTACTTGAGGACTTGTTGCACAAATTATTTGTTATTTTGGTTGAACTCCTTAGTTTTCCTTGGTAGATAATTAATTTTTTTTCTCTTTTACACTTTAAAGGGTGCACTTTTTAGTGGTTAAGATTTATGTTTGTGTTCTCAGTATGTGTGACATGGTGTAAATTGATCAATAAGATACTTTTTTGTGTGTGGAGAGGGAATTGCTTATTATTTTTATGTTCTGGCTCTTAAAAACTTTTTAAAATAACTTAAGGTTCTGACTTCTATTTCTCTTTCTTTTTTTTTTGTACTCTGAAAATAACACTACATATAGCTATTCTGCTTGCTTTACTTAAAAGCTAGACTTCAGCAGGTAATCTTTTTTTATTATATTTGGTGATCTTCATAAGCATCACCTCTCTTTGACAGTGATTCTCAGAGTATGTGGTTTTTGACCAGCATCATCAGTATTCCTGAGTATGCACTAGACATGCAAAATCTCACCTGCTTTAGATCTATTTAACCATAAACTGTGGAAGCCAGATTGAATAATCTGTTTCATAGCATTCAAGGTGATGCTGATAATGTTATGACTGAAAATCTCTGGTTTATGGCCTATTTATTTACCAACAGCTGCTCTGTTTTTCTTTCCTTTTGTACTCATCCAAGATGTACCATATTTCTTCACTTAAATTTGTGGATTTCATTAAGTTTTCCTGATTTTTACCTATACATCAGGAAAAATACTATAAACTAAAAATCTGAGAAAATAAATTTCCAGTGTTTTTAAAAATTAATTTGATACCATTTCATTTATACATTAACTTGACAGTTTTCTTCCATTAATTTTTTAACACGTACAAATGGGCTTTTAAAATCCTTGTCCCTGAATGTTCTTGGACTTCACCTTGTAAGAATTGCACTCTGAATAACATTAACAAAGGATAATTTTGATAAATGCATTAAATTTAATTTAGTTCCTTAAAATAAGATTCTTTTCCCTATGACTAAAGAATAAGAATACCAATGAGGTTATAACTTTAAGATTTGTTGCACAGATTTTTCCCTATTTGTAATTTTACTTAAATTCCTTAACTTTTCTAGGTATGTGATTATTTTTGTTCAGAAATAAGTTCAGTAAATTAAAAAGTAAACGTGAAATGTTTTAAAATGCCATATTTTCCTTGAACTAATATCATAGGATACTTTATTCTTTCCTTTTATCACTAAGTTTATAATTTCATTGCATTGTATTGAAAATAAGTAAAGGCATTTTTTATGTAAGTGTTAATATGTTTGTGGAGTATTAATTAGAAGGTCCAGAAAATTGAAGTGGAAAAGATAATTATTGTTGAGTTAATTAACAATGGAAAGTAGAAGGAATACAGTGGTAAACTAGAGACCGAGGAGCACACGAGCTTACCATATACACAATAGCAAATAATTACACTAATTGTTTGCATTCTCATATTATTACTAGCATTCTTATCTCACTATGATTATAAAATGATGAACAGGACATTTTCATTATCAAGCTAACTTTCTTAGTGGACTATTTTATTAGTGAAATTGGGTTCCCTAATTAAAAACAAGATATAGTTCTGCCTGCATCATGTAGACAAAGTCACATGAGAATATTCTGATGACCATAATTTAGAATTTATCTACATCGGTATGCCCTGGTGGCTCAGAGGTTAAACCTGTGATTGGGGTGGAGTTCACATACTGCCCAAGGAACCAAGTTTGTGGTCCCAGACCTAGGAAACAACTAAAATGAATAATTAAATAAAATGTTTCTTCTTCCTCTCACTTGCTTTCTATCCAATTCCTGTTTCTCTTCCTTCCTCTTAAAAACAAAAGAAAAAAACCAAACTGGAGAGCACCCTAATGGAGTAGCAGTTAGGTAAATTGCCCTGAAACTCTACCCACCTTACCTCTGGGTTCAGTCCCTGGTTGGGGAGGAAACAACTAGTGTGAACAACTAAATAAAAATAAAAGAGTGCTTCTTCCTCCTCTCTATTCCTGCCTGCCTGCCTATTTGCCTTCATTCCTGCCTGAACCTTATCTTAAAAAAAACCTAAACAACTCATCTATGTTAATGTATTTTTTAATATGCGTGTTTATATATGAATGTGTGTGCATTTATTTCTAATCATAATAGTAATATAAAATTTAGGGGGAAATTACATGATTAGACCCTTTAGTACTAGGAAATAATTTGTAGTAAGATAGCATGTATTATTAAAAGCATGCTTGTTCTAACAATATATATGCCAAAGCCTATTTATTCTTTTCTTGGGGATGGAGGGAGCAAGTAGTAAGGAAGAAGAAACAGCAGATGTCACCAATTCCCTAAGAACCAGCAAGGAAACAACTGTCTTTTTAGGTGTTAATCCTCAGCACCTAGTATGGAATCCTAACATAATGGAGACTGAATTATTTATCAAACTAAGAGTTTTAGAAAGACTTCAGGGAGGAAGTGGAGTTTAAATGTGCTTTGGTTGAGTAATAAATATTGAATTGAAAAACTTAAAAGCTTTGGTGGAACATAAAGGGATTATTTTAGCACATAATCCCTTTAGAGAGCAACATGAGGTTGGTATGAGATGAGGAGTTAGTTGAAGACAGGGTATATATACAAAGCATAGGTTCAAGTTATGGAAGCCTTGAATTCCAGGGTCAGAAATTTGGGTTAATTCTAATGGGTAGTGACAAACTATTATAGTCTAATAGAATAGAATGACATTAAAATAATTAAAAATAATATTTCTAAAATATTTATTTAATAGCTTTGTCCATAAGAGGTTAGAAGAGAGAGAGGCCAAAATAAGAAGACCATTTTACATGTTATTTTGAAAAGTCTTTAACATTAAATGATTTAAATCTTGACTGGAATGATCACAGCAATGACTATGATAATCTGAGGTATTTAAAGAAAATATTGGAGAGAATTAAGAGATGGACTATAGAGCACAACAGAGAGGAAAGTTTCTTAACTGTCAGGTTTGAAGACTGACAGTCTAGAAGCAAGGTTGTAAACAGGTGTCACAGAGAACAATAATATAGAATAAGGTCAATTGCTGATTCATGCTGGCCCTCCGTACTAATTCTGTAGTGTACTATTGTTTAAGGTTTTATATTAGTCTCAAAGTTAGGTATTTAATTCTATCCATTACCTAGGGTCTGAGAAAACCTTTCAGTAAAGATTCAAAGTAATTAACTAGCACACCAGTTATTTCATTCTTTGGATTATATTTAGCTATATATAGCAGAAAAGCTAAAAATAACAATGGTGCAAATAATACCATCCTACACATAAGGCTAATATGCAGCTTGCAAGGTTCCAAAAGACCAGTGCTCCTATAAACTCTCTTACCAGCCATACCTAAAGTTTTTATGACATCTTCACTGTGAACAGCTTGATAAAAGAGCTATGAGAGATACTTTTTCCATTTAAAGACACTTCCCGAGAGTCCAAAACAGCCTTATGATAGCCATACTTCTTCTTTCTTTTAATTAATGTTTATATGATGTATCTTTTTCCGTCGTTTTTACTTAGTTTATGTATGTCATTATCTTTGAAGTGTCTTGTATTTGAAGTTTTTGTAGATAAATATGGTGGAGTCAATTTTTTAATCCACTCTGCCAATCTCTGTCTTTTAGTGGGTGTATTTAGATCATTTGCACTTAATATTATTTTTGATATGCTAAATCTTAAGTATCCCATTTTATTTTTGTTTTCTTTTAGTTCTTTTTTTTTAAATTTCAGTTTTATCTTTGTTTCCTCCATATAGTCACAAAATACTTTTTAGAATGAGACTTTATCTGATATACATAATTTATCTTTGTATAGTTTTTTTAGTTAGTGGTTGTGCATAGTTTACCACAGTCTACTAGTATCAGAATTTTAATGTTTTGAGAGAAATGTTTAAACCTTATCTCCTTTTGTCTCCTTTTACCCTCCCACATTTATCATTATCTTAAATATTTCCTCTTCATATGTTGAGTACCACATCAAACAGTATTATAATTTTTGTTTTCACTGTCAAAAATAACCCCCACGTTTGACCTTTTATTTTTAATTTACTTTTAATTTTTTAGTGAGGTAATTATTCTGCAAATTAAAATAATTTCTTATGTATACGTTGCCCATTTCTTAGATATATTTCAGCACATCAGGCCCTCCACCAAATTACCAAGTATTCTTCCCCATTGTCCAGTGGGCTCCACAACCATTTGCTGCCACCCACCCCATTCCCTTTTAGAAACCTCAGTTCTGTTGCAAATGTTTCAGGGTTGGTTATGTTTCATCCATTCCTTTGTTATGTCTATTCACATTCCACCTATGAGTGAGGTCATCTGGTGTCTTTCTTCTTTTGACTGATTTCACTTAACATAATCCCCTCTAGTTCCATCATGTTGATTCAAATGACAGAGCTTCATCTCTTCTAAGGGCTGTGTAGTATTCCATGGTATATATGTACCACATCTTCTTTATCCATTCATCTGATGTTGGGCACTTAGGTAATTTCCAGTTTTTAGCTATTGTGAGTAGGGCCACAATAAACATGGGGATTCGTATATCTCTCCAGATGGGTGCTTTTGTATTATCCAGAAGTGGAATGACAGGGTCATATGGAATTTCCATCTTCAGTTTTTTGAGGAATCTCCAAATTGTTCTCCATAGGGGTTATACCAGTTTGTATCCCACCAGCAGTGCAAAAGTGTTCCCTTTTCTGCACATCTTCGCCAGCATTTGTCATTTCTAGACTTTTGGATAATAGCCAGTCTTTCAGGTGTGAAGTGATAACTCATTGTTTTAATTTGCGTTTCCCCAATAGCCAGTGAATAGGAACATAATTTCATGTGCCTGTTGGCCATCTGTATATCCTCTTCAGAAAATTGTCTCTCCAGTTTCTCCTATTTTTTGATTGGATTGCCTATTCTTCTCTTGTAGAGTTTTATGAGTTCTTTGTATATTTTAGATATTAAGCCTTCGTTGGAAGTATCAAATGCAAATATCTTTTAAGCCTTTGTCAGAAATATCAAATGCAAATATCTTCTCCCTGTTAGTAAATTTCCTGTTGGTTTTGGTGATGTTTTCTTTTGTTGTGAAGAAGCTCCTTAGTTTGATGTAGTACCAGTTGTTTATTTTTCTTTTTGTTTCCCTTGATGTTGGAGTTGAATACCCAAAGACTTCTCTATGACTGATGTCACAGTAAGTCTTTCCTATGTTGTCTTCTAAGAACTTTATGATTTTTGATCTTATGTCCAAGTCTCTAATTCATTTTGAGTTAATTTTTGTGAATGGTGTTAGAGAGTGGTCTAGCTCCATTCTTTTGCATGTGGCTGTCCAGTTTTTCCAACACCATTTGTTGAAGAAACTTTCCTTTTTCCATTCTATGATTTTGGCTCCTTAATTGTATATTAACTGACTGTATGTTAGTGGGTCAGTTTCTGGTGATTCAGTTCTATTCCACTGATCTGTACCTCTGTTAATATTCCAGTTCCATACTGCTTTGATCACTATTGCTTTGTAATGTAGTTCAAAGTCTGGTAGTATAATCCCTCCAGATTCATTCTTTTTTCTAATGATTGCTTTGGCTATTTGGGGGTCTTTTGTTTTTCCATACAAATTTTAATATTTTTTGTTCTATTTCCTGGAAAAAGATTTTCCCTCCAAAAGTTTTAAGCTCCTTGAAGGCAGATCATTTATCACTAGCTTCTTTTGAATTCCTTAGAGAATTACTATTACAGTAGGCTTATAAAAATGCTGATAAAAATTATTAAATACAGTTGTACAACAGTGAAAAATTAGGTAGTCAATGTATAATTCAATTGTGTATAGAGGTCTTTGGAATAGTTGATAACAGTGAAAACTTTTGCATATATTAATCAACTATAAATAGCCCAAATTCCTTATTCAGAAAAACTTTATTACTATTAAATAATCATTTTACAACTTTCAAAGAACTAGTATGATTTTTAATCTTAATTGATGTTTATGTTATCTCTGAATAAGTTTAAAAATAGCAATATAAAAAAGAGAAAAAAGCAGCAACTGAATGTCTGCATATAGAGAAGTGATTAAATTATGTATAACAATATTAAGGAAACTTAAAATCAATGACTTACCAAATCTGGTATGTAAAGCAATCCAGGATCTACTATTAAGAAACAAAGACAACTTACAAAACCTTATGTATGGTATAATCCCACTTTAAAACACTGTATATATTCAGACACACACATATATCTGGAATAATAGATCTGATCTGTTAACAGTGGTTAACTCTGGGAAATGGAATTAGAAAAGAGAAAATCAGGAGATTTTTAAGCCAGAGAGAAGAATATGAAACAAAAAGTTAGGTTTGCTTTTTCTTTGAACATTTATTTTGAAATCAAAATGTAAAAAGATATATTTTTAAAGAATCACTATAGCAAGAGGAATGCACTAGTTTATATTTTATTTGTAAATGGTAAGATATGTTTCATAAACATAGTAGAATCTCACTATAATTATTGAACTAATTCCATAGAGATTTTCCATTCAATAAATTACCTGAATTTTTTATTACAAATACTATGTCTTTATTTTATCTGAAAATTAAATATTTAAATGTATTTTCCATTAACAAACTCCACTTCATAACCACATAAAGATACTTTGAGACTATTTTCCCTTGATATTTTAAACGGAGTTATGTGTAACTCAAGATTTTCTGTCCCTTTCTTTCTTAATTCTTTCTATGTTCTTTTTAGATCCTGTTTTTCTTCTTGGCTCCAGAATACCAGGTCACAAATTTTACTTTTAAAGATTTATAGCAGTAATAATACAATTTCAAACATTTTTATATAGTTATGATTTAAATAATTTGTATAAAAATGAAAATTTATTAAAATTTGGAAAATTAGATGAAATATTTCATAAAAAAGAATTTTTGTCAGTTCTCAATAGAGAGGGAATTGTTCTTTTATTAAAAGATATATTGTGTTTCTAACTGATTCAAGAAAGGAATTTTCATGAAGTATCAATTTGGAGAAAAAGAAAGTAAATTCAGCAAATAAGGGCAGAAATATGAGAATTATTACTTGTAGTATAGCACCAAGCCCCTTTATGTTGGTTATGATGTTAATGATATATATATATATATATATATATATATTATTGTAGCTCAAGATTCCATGACTTCTTTCTTACCTCATTGCTTTTTTTTTTTTTTTTAATTGGGGGTTATAGGAAAACTAGCATGTATGTCATGTAGTGTTGTGGTATTGTTTAGATATAAGTAGAATTGTTGTTAAACTTAGAATTTAGTGTATATGAGTCATAGTCTTTAGTTTTTTAATATATTTATATGAATTTTTTAATAAGATGAGTTTTCACTATGCTCAGATGCACATTTTATTACTCTGTGGTTCTCTTCATGTCACCTTAAGTTCTTTTTTTCTGAGAAAATTTAAGCGCAAGTGTTTTCTGACTTTCCATTCCTCTTTACCTTCGCAGACTCTGTGTTCAATCTTTCCCTTTCCTCCTGATTTTAGAAAAATATATGTCATTCTTGGAGGTTAAACCTTTAAATTATGCTTTTGATCTCTTCCATTGTAGACTCAGGAATCTTGCTTCATTAATTATCCTCTTATCATCTTGCATGTTCCTCACATTTTTTCCCCGCTCAATCTACTGAGTTCAAAGTAGAAAGTGAAAACAAAGACAATCAAAAACCCTTTTCATTAACCCTTCAACCTCTCCTTTCTGCCTTCGTTAGACACTTAGAAACAGTAGTATATGATTATACCTCCATTACTTCATCTTTAACCTTTTTATTCCTAATTTTGCCCTTGCTCGTTTGTTGATTTTCACTACTACCAAAACTCCAACCTCTCATCATTGTTTTAGGGCAATTGAGCCTTGCTACCTGGTTCAGAACCAATATTGCCAGTTCCCAGAAGGACTGACTTGGAATCCTTGGTCTGCGTTATGCTTCGCTGTCCTACAGTATATTCTGGTGGTCCCAGCATGGCTTTGGTCTCCATGACTTTTAGTCTATGTCCTAGGTTGTTAGGGGAATGTGAATTATTTTTGTTGGTTTTTTTATTGAATAAATTTGATAAGTAACATTGTGTAAGTTTTAAGGTGTACAGGGTATTACTTTGATACTTTATATATTATGATTGTTTAGAGAGATTTATCACATTACATAATTATAGTGCGATATCATTGTCTATATTCATTATATGGGTTACTGATCTCTGGTTTATTTACTATTCATTGTAAGTTTGTATTTTAAAGACCATTACTCTTATCTCCCCACCTCACCACTGTCCCCTAGTAACCATAATTTTACACTGTTTTTTACAGGTTTAACTTTTTAGGTTCCACTTATAAGTGATACTATACAGTACTTGTCTTTCTCTGAAAGAAGTCATTCTTTCACTTAACATAATGTGCTCAAGTTCCATTCATGGTGTCACAAGTAAAAGGGTATCCTTTCTTGTGGAAGAATAGTTAGTATTCCATTGTAGATAGGTACCACATCACTTTTATCCATTCATCCATTGATAGGTGTTTGTGTTGTTTCCATATCTTGACTTCTGTGAATACTGAAGCTGTGATAAACATGAGTGCATATATCGCATTGAAATCCAATTTCCATTTCTTTTGGGTATATACCTAAAAGTAGAATTGCAGGATCATATGGTAGATATATTTTTGATTTTTTTAGAAAACCCCAATTTGTTTTTCATATTGGTTAGACCAATTTACAGTTTCACTGACAATGTTTCTCTGTATCTTCACTGTGTTTGGCATTCTGTTTATGTTTCTGTGGGTTAGGTTTCCCTGCAGTGATAACCTTTTGTAGGGTATCAACTTACACTGAGTAAGCCTGGATCTTGGTTTGAACACTGAAATTTCTTGAGTTTTGTGTCACCACTGGTTGGATTTGTTGAAGTTCTTATTGGGACCCAAGAGTTCAGGTTATGGGGTTGGAGTTTGTGTGGGGAATGCAGTGCTTTTCCCCAGCATCCCAGCTTTAAATGATAATGACCATCTTGTTGACCCACAGTCGTCAGGCTACATGCAGTTTCACCTGCATTCACAAGGTGGCACTAGTGGATAGTGTTGAAGGGTTCTCCCTTCTGGGAGACTGTTCTGTTGTTCTGCATATACTTACCCGGTTTGAGGAATGTAAATTCTTAAAAGATCCCTTTCCTTGTCCTGAGAACTTCTCTGAAGGTCCATTTTCCCTGTAATACGTCTGATTTGTAGTAATTGAAATTGATGATTAGATTAGAGGGCAGTTTTAGGCAGGATGTTCATTGTTGCTAGGCAACATTCAGTATTGTTGAACATTTCCTATTCTTGAAGTTCCCTTTTTTTGGTCATAGTGATAGTGTACTTTTCTGGTTCTCCTCTCCTAACATGTTTTTTTTAATTGCTATTTTTCTTTGACTACCTGTAGGTGTTCCCTAAGGTTTTGTCCTTAGATCTCTTTTGGTCTTTCTTGTATGTCATTGGCAGAATGGGTGACTCCCAGATATTTTGCTCTGGCTCTGTTTTCTCTCCATGTTCTAGTTCTATAATGTTTAACTGCCTATAGTCATCTTTAGCTAGAAGTCTTGTTGGCACTTGAAACTTATTACCTATCAAGCAGTAGGGTTTTTTTTAATTTGTTTTCCTCATATTATCCTTATTTAAAGATATTACCTGTCTACTCTTTTACACAGGCACGGAAATTCATTGTCATCTTGACTATTTAAATTAATCACATTTATTCAGTGGCCAAATCTATTGTCTTGGATACTCATATAGACCTTACATTCCCACTGCTCTGTTACCTTCAGTGTCATCCTAGACTATTGCAATTGTCTTTAATTTTATCACCTACTATTTCTCTTCCTTTGGTTCTTCATTTTATTTTTTAAATTAATTGTATTGGGGGATCATTGCATCACAGCATGTAAGTTTAAGGTATGCATCATTGTTGTTTCTCATTCATATTGATGAAACTTCTGATTAAATCATGGCTCCTGTGCCCACAAATTAGCATTTAAACCATTAACCTAGTATTAAAAGTTTTCCATAATCCAACTCTAACCTGTTTTATTTTCTAGTTTTTTTGCTATTATTCATATAAAATTTGCTTCTGATAAGCTATTCTTTGTTTTTTGTGTTTTTCATTTCCTAATTATCTGTTCCTTTTTTCATGTGACCAAATCATACCCATCATACAAGACTTGAGTTATGTATTGTCATCTTTATGAAACATTCTTTGATTCCTTGACATATAACTATTCTGGGGGCACTTCTGAATTTTTTTAGTTTATCATTGGTCTTTTCCTTTGTGAGTCATAATCTTTTACTTTGCTCTATAGTTATTTTGGTCTTATTTTCTCCAGTGGAATATAAATTTCTTATTCTGCTCTGTGTCTAAAGAGGGCAGATTGCTCTCAGATGACCAGATGAATGACTTCTATACAATGAAGCTGATAAGGAATTTTAACAGAGGTTTGCTATTGTAAAAGTGTCCTAGGTCACTGCTTTTGGTTGTATAGTTTGTGCACTGTTCAAAGGCTGAGGGCTGAAGGCATGAAACCCAGCTTACGTCCCCTCATCCCAAACCTAATGGCAACCATGCTGGAACAGGACTACATTGCCTGGAGGAAGGGATACTTTTGTTTTTTGTATGAAGGCACTGTATACTGGTTAATCTGTACATATGATTGACTTGTCCCTTTGATAGCCTTCTAATTTTTAACTTAGACCAAATGGCTTAAGTCCCATTACTCTCAGCTCTACCTTTTGGTTAGGGTAATCTGATAGGGGGAAATATTTTGTTTTTTACCTTGTTCCTTCATCTCCAATATGGTGGATTCAAACGTAGTGGCTTATGGAGGTTTTTCCAGTCTGATTTGAAGGTTACATCATAGAAAAAAAATCTTTATTCTTTAAACACATTCCATTTTACTTGCTTTTTAGTTTACTAATTTGTCTAGTTGTGTGTGTGTGGCATAAATTTCTATAATCTTGTGAGTGATAGAGGAACAATTCCTCTTTAAAAATATAGAGGCTAGAGTTTAGAGAGGTTAATTGAACACAGGGCAAGCAACTGATGAAGTTGCACTAAAATCCAGGTTTTCTGTTTTTATGTCCAACATTATTTTTAATGGAATTATTTTGGTCTGGTTGGTCTGTAAGACAATTAAAAAGTCCTTAAGCATGTAGTTAATGATTTGTTGGTGTGTGGATTTATGTATCTCTGGAACACCTAGTATAATGTTTTATATCTACTAAATGTTTAATAAAGGTCACTACACTCGGCTTATGACACCTGCAGTGGAATCTGTCCTTTTCTAGAGTGGCAGTGCAACCACAAGTGGACTAATGTAGTCCAAAAATATGTTAGAGTTGGTTTTTAATTTGATGAGTGGAGCGTTTAGCATTTAACTAAGTGCTAAGCACATATGTATATTATTTCACTTCATTCTCACAACCAGTCCTGGAAGTATATATTATCTTCAACTTTAAAATTATGTTATCTATACACAATAATTTTTCATTAAAATCTAGATCTACCAAATTCCAAAGACTCTGTGAATTATGAAACTAGTAACTTGACATGTAATAAAAATTTACAGAATAACTTACCATAAAAAGGCCTTCAGGTGCTCTATATCTGTATATATTTATTGGTAGATATAGAATGGCATTCCTTGGACTCACATAGTAGATCTTGTTGCTGAGGGCTAAATATTGCAGCTGCTGCTGCTACTACTACCAGCAGGGGCCAGCATAGAGCTGGAAACAGAAAAAGTAACAGCTTTAAGAGACTACGCTGGCATTTTGGAAATACAGTCAATAAGAGTAGAATGTTACCTAATTTTTCTTACTCAGTTCCCTTCTTCCGCAAAAAAGGTGGAAGGGAATAGGAAGCAGAGAACTAAGAGAAGCCGTAATAATTAAGGCCTGCTATCTTGTTGAAGTTAACTATAGACTTTAAAGTTAATTTAAGTGAATTTAAGACGTAAAAGATTTCCAAATGTGGAACAGGATTAACAATTAATGGTCAATTAGAGATGTGTTTTTCTAGTCTATCTAATCATTTCTGTCTAACTTTCACACCTTTAAAGATTTTATCCTGTAGCATTTCTTCTATTCTGCTTTTATGAAAGTAATTTTAATATATTTAAGCAACTTCCGGGGTCACAATGTTAGTTCTGTCTGAAATGGAAATTATGAAAAGGAAGAACTATTGCTATCTATGGTACTTGGGTAGCATGATTAGTTCCTTAAGTTAGTAAACAAGTTCTTTGGTTTAGTCTCCCTTTTTGGCATAAACTATTGAAAAATAAATCAGATGCTATTCCTGGACTGCCTAAATGTGCAGCTGTGGTATCAACACAGTGGTCTTTAGGAATGGAAAAACAAAAACATGAATGAGAAATGAGGGGGAAAGGACAGTGAATAAGAGAGTGCTTAGTACTGTTATTGAAAACAAGATTGGATCGACTGTCATTTTGTTAATTACCACAATACTATTTAGCATACACATACAATGCATATATTTCATGATGGTAAGATTATGTCATTTCTCCTATAAATATGTATTGAAACACATTTGTTCCAACATATGATTGATACATGGGAGCACTTTGAGCATAATGCAAATTTCTTACTTTCCTTTATGCAGTTTTATTGTGAGAAACTACATGAATGTTTAAAACCCATCCAGCTGAACCAACCACAGAGGAATATATGTAATCCCTGCACACACCTCTGACTACCAGTCGTCTCTGCGTGCCAGTATACCACATGGTGTAAGAATCATGTCTGTCCATGTTTGCTGGTACAGGTTTCTAGCCGATTTTTGGATAACTCATTTTCCATTCTTTCAAAATGACTCATGAGCTACACCTCGTCTAACACCCACCTCTAAAAGCAAATGTCGAGTCTTTTTAAAGGTAAACTGTCGTATTGTAGTTTTTATACATGTCTTAACCATTTACATGTGTAAAACTGTGCTGCTGTTTTATTAGTTCCTACCACTTAAAACAAATATTTCTCTGACAGAGTTTTTTATGTATTACATTCCATCCCTATTTTTCCCACAATTCCTTATTTTTATAGCATGATTTTATGTAGCATGGTGAGTTTTAGAGTCACTTATCTCACTATAACAAAACTGACTATGCATGTTGGTTATAGAATATTTGGAAAACATACAAGAATACAATAAAACAATCATGAATACTCCAATTAATGTTAATATTTTGATATTTCGGTATCCTTTCCATGTCTATGTGGAATGAAAGATTTATGTAAAAAGTAGGATAAAAGTGGGGGAACATTCTTTACTAAGTTTAGCATCTTGAATTAAAAAAATAAGTTTCGTTAGTTTAAAATACTATAAGTTTCTGGAGAATAGATTCACAGAGTAGTCAGTGTGCATATCACCCCACACCCACCACTAGTACTCTAGTTTAAGCATATTGGATATTTTTTAAACTTAGCATTACATAATAAATATATCTCCATTTCCTTAACTAGTCTTAGAGAACATGACAATGGTATTCTGTATGGATGAATGAACTCCACCTAGTGTTTAGTAGATAGGCTGAATGACCTATGTTGTCTGTTTCGATTGGTCAGTGCCCATGCCATATGTAACCCAATGATTAAATGTAATCAATCCCATAGTTTGGGGATTTTAAATTGCTTCTTTTTGTTTTTGTTTTTGCTATGGAGTAGTGTGATAAACTTACCAGTCCAAACTTTTTGTATAACTTGTTTTTAGAATAAATTCGAGGCTATTGTATTATGTAAAAAGGTATGTAAATATTTTAAGATTTTTTTCTACTTTAAACTGTATGTTAAAGTACAAGAGTCCTTGTTTTATTATTACACCCTCCCAATCTTTAGAAAGTATGATTAAAACAAGCACAAAGACTTTATTACCTGTTTAGGTTAACTGCAGTGTTATTGATCATGAGAGAAGGATTTGGGAAAATGGAGACTGACCTCTTTCTATGGAGAGTTAAATATAAAAGGATATGTACAGTAGAAAATGAGTGATATACAAAACTGAGAATTGGATTTTTTTTATTTTAAATAACAAATGGACACATTTGGTTGGAGATTTTATAAAAGATGCCGACATGGTAAAGGTGAGAGGAGGCTGTAAGATTTCTTCCTTCTTGTAATAAAAAAATGCTACATGATCCAATGATATGAGTAAAATCCAATCAAAGGGAATGCAAATCTTATTTAAGATTCTCCATACGTCATACCCAATTGCCAGATTTTAAACCATTCTCATGATAATGATATTGTAAATGAATAAAGTGACAGATACGTTAAATAATCAGAAGTGAGGCAATTTGTGGGTAGAATTTGAGTCAATGGATTTTAAGTAGAAGACATATAGTGAGTTCATATGGGAAAGGATAACTAAAAGGGCATACACAGAATCTTAAGAACTTAAGATCTTCCTAGCCATTGTTCCTGCCTATTTGTCTCTTCAGTGTGATCATAGCACTGAGCTAAATTAGTAAGTGCAAAAGAAGGAAGGCAGAAAATGTGAGGAAGATGAAAGAACCTAGGAGATGATATAGTTAGAAGATATGAAAGATATGCTTAGAAAAGATATGACTAGAACTTGGCATAAATCTAAAGACCCAGGCATCTCCCGCCACTTCTGTCTTGTTGGGTAAAGGTCACAGTCAACCCCAGAATACCTGAGCAATATATCTAGATGTAGCCTGGTAAAAAGGGCAGGTTTGCCCCAGTTTGATAAAGATCAAAGTAGGAGTTTATCATGGAGGTTTGAGTAGTGAGCAGAGCAATGAGGCCTTTTAGAGAAAGCAATAATAGCAGCAGGTCAAGATTCAACAGTTTCTGATTTTGATTAGTAAAAGACAAAAAGTGAAATGATTAAAAACCAGTTAAGAACGTAAGACAGTTGTATTGCCAAAGAAAATCAAGCTTAATAAATAAAGGCTTGCAATTTCCCATTCCCAGGCAACTCCCAGACCCCTCAATCTGATCCCAAAACAAATGAACTACATCAGCCGAGTAAAACTACATCCCAATAAAGAATCATTTACAAGTGACTGTCTCAGCTGTGATTTTAGAGAACAATGGATAGGGGAGATTTAAGAAATGAGAATCAGAGGCAACCAGTTTGGTAACTAAGGAACTCATTCCCCTTCCAAGCCCATAAAGTGTTTTTGCCTGTCCAGTAAAAATCATATATATGATATACATAGATGTGCTATATATACATATATAAGTAATTGTTATTTTTTCATCTCCCCTTTTTCATGTGGAATATTTATCGCCAGTGTCCTGCTTTCCCTTTGCTTCATTTATTAGATGTTTGAAAAGGGAGGGCCATAGAGTAGTAGACTATAAGGAGCTGCTTCAAACTTGATTGAGATGCATAGCAGATTGTGGAATTAGATGCAGTAAGTAAACAAGTTTGAGCAACGGTGATACACTTACATCTGGAAAACTTGCCCAGTGTTAGGCAGGATCATTCTTGAAAATCAAAAGTATAGATGTGGGAAAGGGTAAATGTGGATATTGAGCAATCAGGTTGGATTGTGAAATGGTGTTATGTGATTTGCAAATGTAGCTGAGTTGTGACTACAATATATGTTTTGCAATCAAATCATAGTGCAGATACTCTCATCTAACATTTCACTTTAATGACTCATAAGTAAGCTTAATAGAAGACTTGAATTTTCTCTTTCATAGTCTCTCACTGTTCCTTCCTCCAGGTCTGTCAATCACTTAACACTCATTCTAATACACTAAGCAACCAAGGTGATCATGGAGAGCACCCCATTTCTCTGGATGTGATTATTAGTCCATGTTTGGTTACCAGATCAGGCAGGAACAGAGTCATTTTTCAGGACCTAATATGGCCATTACTAATATAGATAATAAAGGCTTCTACCTTTTTGAGATCTTGGTGACCAAAGCCATATAATCTGTCAGAGTCATCTTTGGCACCATGTAGAAAGAGCTGAACTGCGAATGAAGACAATTTAGAAAAAAGCATTGCAAAAAGAGCTCTCCGATGACATTGTTTAAACATAGACTGACGTTAGTTTTAATACAGGATCTCTTGGTCTTGACATTGTGAACATGCAGGGATGGATAATTCTTTGTTGGAGAAGAAAATATTCTCTGGTTATAGGATATTTTAGCAGCATCCCTGGCTTCTGCCCACTAGATGCTCCTAGCTTGAGAAGCACTGCTCTAATACTTTGTGTTTGTAGTAAACATTTTTACCTTGAGTCACTTCTATCCAAGGAGTTTTAATCAATGTATTTTTTCTTACAGCTTTTCTTTAAATTTTTTTATTGCGGTAAACTTGATTTACAAAATAATGTTTTGTTGTGCAGGTTCATTCTTTATCAAATATATGATAATATACCATACCCATCACCATATTTCTAATAGACCTCCACCATTGTCCATTGGACTTCCACTAAACTACTCTCCAGCCCCTTCCCCTCTGGTAACCTCAGTTCTGTTGTTAATATCCAAGGGTTAGTTTTTCTTTTGTTTGTTCATTTGCTTTGTTTCTTTATATTCCACACATGAGTGAAAGCATCTGGCATTTTTCTTTTTCCTTCTTATGTGTCATTTAACATGATTCCTTCTAGTTCTATCCATATTGTTGCATGTACCAAGATTTCATCTTTTTGAGAGCTGTATAGTATTCTATTGTTTATATATACCACACTTCTTTATCTGTCTGTGGGCATTTAGGTTGTTTCCATTTCTTGGCTATTATAAAGAATGCTGCAATAAACATGACTGTGCTGTATCTTTTCAAATTAAGGGGTTTTTGGTAAATACCCAGAAGTGGGATAATGAGATAATTTGTAATTTCCTTTCTCAATATTTTAGAGAACTCTCCATACTACTTTCCATAATGGTTGCAACAATATACCCTTTCACCAGCAGTATACGTTTCCCTTTTCTCCACATCCTCGCCAACACTTATTTCCAGTCTTTTTGATAATAGCTATTTTCACTTGAGTGAGGTGATATCTCATTGTTGTTTTGATTGTTTTTCCCTAATTACAAGAGAAGAAGAACATCTTTTCGTGTTCCTATTGGTCATCTATATGCCTTCTTTGAGGCAACCTCTATTCAAAACTTCTGCCATCTTTTGATTGAATTGTTTGTTTTTCTATTGTTGATTTTTATGAGTTTTTTTATATATTTTGGATATTAAGCCTTTGTCAGAAGTGTGGAGACGTACTCTTCCACTCAGTAAGATGTCTTTTTGTTTTATGATCGTTTCTTTTGCTGTGCAGAAGCTTTTCAGTTTTATGTAATCCCATTTGCTTATTTTTGTTTTTGTTTCCCTCATTACTGGAATCCCCAAGACCTCTCTAAGGATAATGTTCTGGAACGTATTGTCTGTTTTTGTCTTTTTTTTTTTTTTTTTTTAAGGAAAGGTACAGACAGGAATGAAGGTGAACAGAGATAGGCAAGCAGAGAGAAGAAGAAGCATTTTATTTATTTTTTTTTTATGTTCATCTCGATTGTTCCCCACAACTCCAGGTCATGAACCCTGGTTGTTGGGATGTATGCACAGTGTGTCCAGTGGACTTAACCATTAAACCACCAGGCTGTGCTTCTTCTCTGTATTTTATGGTTTTCAGTCTTAGATCAAAGTCTCTAATCCATTTTGAATTAATTTTTGTGTATGGTTAGAGAGTGATCTAGTTTTATTTGCATGTGACTGTGCAGTTTTCCCAATACCATGTGTTAAAAGATTTTGTTTTCTTTATTGCACACTCTTGTCTCCTTTGTTGTAAATTAACTGACTATATGTGTGTGAATTTATTTCTGGGTACTCAATTCTATTCCTCTTTTTACAATTTTTATATGTAAATCTAGATTTTTAATTAAACATTACTCTTAAGCCAATAAAATTAAAATGATATTGATTTAATCCAATAGATAGCATAAACTATAGAT
Source organism: Solenodon paradoxus (assembly GCA_004363575.1). Taxonomy (NCBI): domain Eukaryota; kingdom Metazoa; phylum Chordata; class Mammalia; order Eulipotyphla; family Solenodontidae; genus Solenodon; species Solenodon paradoxus. The sequence goes on along the minus strand of RJWH01000323.1, from coordinate 595,373 downwards.
ATAGCGCTTAATCGTCAAAATATGTATTCATGCATTAGTATTTTGCATGTTGGATATATTTATTTTGAACATGAATAACCATATTTGTATCATTGTTATTATTATTAACAGTAAATTATTTTTAACCATGAATGTGTTACTTTGATGGACTAATCAATTCAATAGCATTGTAACTAGTTCTATAGCTAGTTATAACACATATAAATAGAGGATTCTTGCTCTATGTTTATACCAATGCATACACACACCATCAAGTGAAAGCTAAGTCTTACAACCTTCTAACACTCAATACTTGAAATATGACTGCAGAGGTGGAAGAGATAATATGGAATTCTGTATAGTTATACTACTGTATGTTGTGATAATTTCCCACTGCTTTTTTTATATTCAAATAATTGTATAATCATTGCTCATTTAGCATAACATAAGTTACTTTTACCTAATCTTTTTTTTCAGTTTCCAGTCTCCTCATCTTACTTTATGTAATTTTCATCTCAAATGTAATTTCAATATCTAGAAATTTGATTTGAGATATATTTTTATATGTATATATATGTGTGTATCTGTGTATTGTGTTCCATGTCTCTCCTTAACATATATATGTTTTATTATATTTCGGGGTACCTATGGGGAGTATATTTGTAATACTTGCTTTGATCTTTTGTTTTGTTTTCAAGGGAAAGGTGCAGACCGGAATAAAGGCTAGCAGAGACAGGCAGGCAGGAAGAGACAGGAGAAGAAGCTTTTTATTTGTTTTATTTAGTTGTTCATCTTTGTTATTTTCCCTGGCCCTGGGGTTGTGAACCTAGGTCCTTAGGACCTATATGGACTGTGTCTTGCAGACATAGCCATTAAGCCACCAGGGTGTGCATCTTTAATGTTTTCTTGTGTTATATTTAAATCAGTTATTTGTGTCATTTCTATGTCAGTTTCTGTTGATAGATTTATTATTATTATTATTATTACTATGTATTATACTTTTCTGCCTCTTTGCATGTCTAGTAGTTTTTTATTGGATACTAGACATCATAAATTTTATGTTGCTTTGCCCTAGTTTTCTAAAAATTTCTTTAAATATTTTGCATTATACTCTAACTTGATCCTTTCAAGGTTTACTTGTAATCTCTATTGGGAGGGATCGGAACAACCAATCTATGGCTGCTGTGAAAGCAATATCCTTCTTGGTACTCATCCCAATTTCCATTTATCATGGGATTTCTTCACTCTGGCTATTGGAACATGAACTATTTCAAGTCCTGTGTGAGTATTGGAAATTCTTCAGTTTGTTTCTTTCCATTGATTCTTTTCTTAGTATTGGAGTTTTCTCACAGACATGTGCTAAGTATTTCTCAGGCGAAAATTTGAAGGAAACTGCAGATTGCTGGGGCTCGTTTTTGCAGCTCTCTCCTTTTTGTCTTCTGTTCTTTGAATTTTAGCTGCAGTGACCTTGAATTCTCAGCTCTGTCTCTTCAGTTCAGAGAGACTGCCTTGCTCTATTTGGGTTACTCTTCCTACACTACAACCTAGGGCAATTGTAAAACTCTTACTTGTTTGTTTCCCTTCTCTCAGGGATTACTCGGTTGAGTTGCCTGGTGTCCAGTGTCTTAAAAACTATTGTTTTGTTTATTTTTCCAGGTTTTTAGTTATGTAAGACAGAAGAGTAAGTTTAATCCCTGATACTCCAGCATATACTGAAACAGAAGTCACTGTAATGTGCTTTTAATTCTTTACCCAAATAATAGTTGGAAGGATATTCTTTTTAAATTTTCAAGTGTTAATAAGGTTTTTTAAAGAATGATTGTCTGTTGAAAAAATTTTAAATAACTTTTAGTTTTCTTGTGTTATATTCAGAAAATGAAGTTTGTACCATTTTTCTTCTGGAAATTTAAGCACATGATATGCATTTGCTTAATGTTAATTATGTATTTTGGATGACTTGTGTTTGTTTTGCACCTTAGATCCCACCATAGATTAATATTGTCTCTCAATTTAAAAGTGATTTTCACATATTGACCTTGTAGTTTTTCTAAATGCCACCCTTAGAAATTCTGAATTTCTTTAGTTACACCAGAGATCTTTGATATAGTCTTAGACTCAGAAAGATAATAGGCACTTAATATCTCTTAGTGATTTGGGGTAATTTCAGCATCACATTTCTTTAAAAATACTAAATTTATATATTTTATAAGACTTGATTAAAGTAATAATCAGCATATTAATCACTAGCCTTCTTATGTGCCTCTTTCATAGATGTTAAAAAGTAACCAAATTACTTTATAATTATTTAAATTCTAAGTCTACTTTAAATAAGTGAGATTAAGAAATATATATATTTTTAAATGAAAAGGTACTTCAGAAATACATATTAAATATGTGACCTATATTAAGAAATAAAGTCAAACTTTAGTTGCTTAACTTTTCTTGAGCATTATAAGCAACTGTTTACAGATATTTTCTTTTCACTCTCTGTAAGCTCATATTATTAAAGACATTTTTGCTCTGCATAGAGTAAGATTAAAATAATAATTAGACCTAATAACTACTTCTTTCAGCTCTATAATCAGAAGACCTGTCATCAGAAGAGTTCAAGAATTTTGATTAGAAACACATAGTGGAAGTCAGAGAACCTAAGTATTTGAGACTAAGGAATTGAAGCAGAACTCCAGAATAGGCTCTGACTAGCATTCTCACAGAGTCAGCATATATTCCAAGCTGAGTCCATTGCCTTCTAAATCCTAATATCCTATGCTTCTCAGCAACCATCCCACACAACTTCAGCCTGATTCCTTATTCCCAAACCTTGCAGAGACCCATAATATTAAGATACTTATAATTAAATATAATAATGGGAAAAAATAATGGTTTTTTGTAGCCTTTATATATTTTCATTGAAAGAAGTATTTTACATCTTGACTAATAATGCTTGTGGGGGTACTTGTTTTCTAAACAAAATATATAAATTTTGTTTGCACGAAGATTTTATGGTGGCTCTATTTAATATTTCTTCCGTGTCAATGATTTTTATGTACTTTATTTTCCATTTTATAACTGCAAATGCTGGTTATGTTCCAAAATATACCGTATTTTAAAATACATTGTTTTCACACAATTATACTAAACATTAATTATGAATATTCCGATTCTAAAATCTTTCTTATTAAATCTCAAGATTAAGTTCATAATATTTGACTACTTGCTTCACTTTCTTTTTATGATTGGGAATAGCATCTTCCCTGAGGAACTAACATTAGAAGATGAATCAGTTATCACTATCAGCACGCCATTGTTAGAAACCTTTATTTACATTTTTGAAGAGGATAGTCAGGCCAGTTTAATCTATACACAAAGTTCCATGCATGAGCAAGTATATAATTTAAGGGGGAAAATGTAATGAGGAAAAAAATGTATCCTTAAACTCTTTTTTTTTAGCAAAGGATTAAATTTGTCTTAATTTAATTGCTTTACACACATTCATGTGACGTTTCACAATTGGGAGGAAGGAGCTGTGACTGTGTGGTATGTGTCTAAAAAAGTGTTAGAGAAGGAGAGGGGAAGGCATAAGCAAGCTGGTTTGACCAGAAACAGAACTGCCTGTGACAGATTACGAGACAAGCAAGGCTTGGAATTTGAGAGCAAGCAAAGAGAGTGGAAATTTACAGCTGCCCTGTGTGAGTGTTCAAGTGATCATTTTCTGCTAACGTTTTCCGGTGGTAACTGTTACTCTTCAAAGAGAAGCAGAAAGTCAAGACCAGATTGTGGAAACTCATTTCTCTGCCGTGCTTTGTTAATAGAAGGTACCTCTATTAAATGGAAGATAAAAGCTATTTCATCTAACGTGCTTTAAACCTAGGAGAGAGCTGTCTTCAGCACCTCACCATGTGTCTGCTTTTTGTTGCTTAGATAAGCTCGAACATTTCTATAACATTTGGTGAGTACCAACTGGTTATCTATACTGGTTCATAAAAATACAATTAAAGTGGTAAGCTTTACTTTTAGTTGGGGTTTTACAGTCACTGCTTATATATTCATTTTAAACCATGTTGTTACCTTGTTTCTTTGTGCATGATGAACTGCTGTTACTAGGAGAGGTTTAAAATAACAACTACTACAAAACAATACTTCTCTGTTGCCTAAGGCACTTGAACCATTACCAACTATTCTGTATCCATGGAATATCTTATTTTGGAAATGTGTTTTTATTTACAAAGAATTTCCAAAAATAAAATAGTGGCAGTATACCATTTTTCATGTTTTTCTTTAACTGAATGAAGATTTAAAAGTTGTATCTTTCTGTCTCATCAGTAAATTTAAAATTATCATTGTGATGTTTGGTATTGTCACGTTATTTATGACTTGCAGTATTCCCTCATAATTCAAATAGAAATGTTAATGATATGGTTAATAAAAGATATATAATTTCAATTGACTGCTTCTGTGAAATTCAAATCAGTGACTTGATATTTTGAAAGTTCTGTACTGAAAATTAAAATGAGACAATTTACATATATTTTATCATTTGATACAAAATAAATGCATATGTATTCACATTAAAGAATAAAGCATTTTGTTCTTATAGCTGATACCAAGCTCTCATATAATATTCTTCTGAAGAACAGATGCAAAAATAAAAACTCTTAGAATATATATTCATATTCCAATAGAAATTTCATTTGTACTATCTTAACATAGGAGGCTATATGCTAATTTTATATATGTCTTTTTAAAGGCATCCATGGAAGACATGCAATCATTCTTCCATGGGAGGAAGGAAGTATATATTGTAAGCTGTTAAACTGAATCATTACATAAAGATTCACCCTTCCAAGCAAGGTTTTGAATCTACTTTTCTGCCAGCCTCAGAAAAATAGGTTCTTAGTTATTGATTCAAGTACATCCTTGAAGTCAGTCCTTTCTTAATTGAAATGAAAAGTTCAGCAGAGTGTCAGTAAGCCTATTGAAAGTATTTGTATCCTAGGCATATTATGAAATGGCTGTACTTTCTCTCATATTTCTTTTATGTGTGCAGAAGCCTGTAGAACAGGTTTTGTTTTGTGAGGGGTTTTTTTTGTTGTTGTTTTTTTTTTTTTGCTTTTTAGCCTGTTGCTCTGTTGACCTATATATAAGAAGAAACTCAGCTGCTCTGTGAAAAACTTCTCTGACCAGTATCTTCCATTTAAAGTGAAAAGCAAATACAATGCAAATAATATCACAAACCAACTTTTAATTCTTTACCGAAATTCCTACACTCAGTCTTTCTTAGACTGATGGAAGATTTACATACAGATTCGCAATCTTCAGAATAATTTTTAATTTTAAGCTAGTAATTCATTGGTATTACCTTAGTGTTGGCACAATTTCTTAAGACCTTAGGAATATAAATAAATTAAAAAAAGAATAAGTCATCCCTAATTTACAAATTCCTTGTGCTTCAGAAGGTTATTTGTAAGTGGATATTTTGGAATTTGCAACTCATCTTCCCTGGGGAATAATTTAACAGATGTCTGACTTTTATTTATAGCCTGAGAATATATTTTACTCACACTGTAGAAAAACCATCACTACCCTGAAATTTTTTAGAAAATCAATTCTTGAAATTGAAAAATAATTATGGTGAAAAAAATAGCAGTCTTATTTATCCTAAATATTAATGCTGAAGAAAAGTAAATTTTATATGGGCATTTGAAAGAATGCTTATAAATAAAATTTCTAGACATTTTTAGGAGACTCCAAAATATTTATACTGCTAATGAAATCTAATCTCAAAAAATTCATGATTTTTCTTTTCTTTGTTGAATGAATATTTCTAGCCACTGCTTCAATGCTTATCAGTCATTTCAAAGGTCTAGACCAGTATGAGTGCATAAAAAGGAATCTAATAAACAGTCACTAGATTTGAACTAAACTTTTTTCACAAAACTAAAACTGAGTTATTTTTCCAGGGTATTCCAAAAAAAAAAAAAAGAATAAAAGAAAGAAAAGGCACATCATTTTCATTATGAGAAAGAAATCGTTTGACAAGAATTGACTGAATTGTGAAAAGCAAACTGCTCAGTACAGAATAGGCCTAACTATTAAGAAAAAAAGTAAAGGCCATGGTATAACTTGGTCCTGAATGAGTAGGGATGGTGATGAAGGGAGGCAGTTTACAAGTAAATTATCTTGAGTATATGGGACATTCAGAAGTAAGTTGTCAACTTCACCTCACAAGAATGATATATTTGTACTGGGACATATAGAAAGAATGTGACCTATTTGGAAAACTTAGATTGTGCAAATTAAGTTTAGTTATGCTGCCCTAAAAGTTTCTCTAAAGTTCCAAAATGGAAAGCATAAAAGTTAGTAATATATTAGTTATATTGAAAGGAGTAATTCTTAATGAAATAAACAGTACAATGAATGCAGTTATACTTTGATTAATTTTTAGTGGCAGGAGAACTTTTCTAGTTGATCAAGAAGCACTTTATTCTATTTCAAATAGTATTTTAAAAATAATGATTTTGAGTAGCCCTAATAACATATAATAAATGTTTGATAAATATTTGTTAAATGATTGAATGACATAAAGTATAATAGTTTGAACAATTTTCCATTTCCCATATATAGTTGTCTGTGTTTACATGTACATGTATATAATGCATCTTAAAGATAATATTTAGATACATTCCTTTAGCAAGAAAAAATCTATTAAAACTATTAGCATACTTTTAAATTATGGTCATACTTATTATTCCATTGGTAATTAAAATAATTGGTTTACTTAGATACTTATTGCTTATAAATGAACGAATATACTTTTCAGCTCTATGACATATGTTTTAAATTTTTAGCAGAAACTCATCTGGTGTCTTCTAACTTTGGGGAGGTGGCAGGTTATACTAACCTGCATAGAAAAACTATACTGATATGGAAGTCTGTAGAATAAGAGGTAACTTCAACTAAATCACTTTGATCTCTATTGTCCCAAGTTAAAATTTTAATAAAGCAACTGTTCGGCACAGGGGCTTGTTTAGTTATATTTTACACTATAACTATAAACCCTTATCTTAATACCAATATAAAAATCTAACCAAAATTATGCATTAAGTGTATGTTCTTTTAGGAAAGACTATAAAAATGAATTTTGATTTTCCCTTGATAATTCTGTTGTGAAGAATAACCATTTGTGAATTTCTGTGAGCTCTGAGGGTTTGACTACAATTAATAGTTTTTGAAAATATCACTCAGATTTCTGCTATAAATTGAGACTATAAGTTCTAATATAAAATTATTCATTGGCAATCTCTACTAGCTAATAGATGTAGAATTTAACTCTGATAAATGACTGCAGTGTCAACAGAAGCATTAGTATGAATCTAATGAATGAAGTTACTGCATTTTTTTCTGGAGCAATAGTCTAATAGGTTATTATTTATAACAGTAAATAAATTATTAACTGCATGTCTTCCTATTTTATATAATAATTCTATTTTAAAATTATTTCATTGTTATAATACACTAGAATGAAGGAGTAATTCCCAAGAACTTGGATTTGTTTTGTTATAAAATGTAAATTTTTATTTTGATGCAAGTCTTATCAGGGCAAGGGAAAATATCTGGACCTTAAGTTTAAATTAGCAAAAGCTAAGAGAAAATTTTGGATATATTCCACTCTCACTCATTGTTGATTATTAAATAAACAAGTGATAAAAGTATCATTTTTTAGTTGAGTTTCATACAATGAGTTAGCAGTTTGGTTGCACTTTTTGTGGTTTGACCTATAGAAATCTTGAAGTTTTTTTTTCCCCTTGGCTTCAGAGATAAATTTTCCACTTAAACTTTTGTGGGAAATCTTTGAAATTAGGACTGTTAATGAACAGCATAGTCGGAAGTTAGGCATAAAGGTCTGGAAATACTCATCAGGCAACTACAGATAGATATTCATTTCCTTTTAGTATCTTTTAAATGATAACAAAGAGGGCATTTAATACCACAAATGGCTTCTTCTAACTTCCTCCTTTAAAAACTCCTCTCCACTGATGTCACTGAACATGTTCAGATGATTCACACAAATGACTTTGAGTCATCATTAATGATACTCAGAGGTTAGAAATATGAAATATTTTACTGTGTAATAAAAAAGGAAATGCTGCCAAAATGTACTACAAAATATGCCGGGCCTGAGTTCTCTGGGAGCAGAGTAGAATCATGCTTTTTGGCTTTCTCTCAGGAAACTGAGCCAAGTACTAATCTTTATGAAATTTCATAGTCAGAGTAACAAATAATATTTGTTTGACTAATGCTTTGAAAAGGCATCATGATCAGATATTCCACAGCTTAAGCTTTAAGAAAACTGCTGTGTAGTTATTGAAAAATATCATTTATGGGAAGGTATTTCCATTATGAAAGTATTTTCATGATCTGTTAAAGTTTGGAAAAACAGAAGATTTGAAGAAGAACCCAGAGTAAAATCACTGTTAACATTTTTTCTGTGTATTCGTTTTGTGTACTTGTTTTGTTTGCTTTTATATAGTTATACAGGGAATAATGAGAGGGAAGGGAAGAAGGGAGGCAAGCAGGCAGGCAGGAAAGAAGGCAGGACCTTCTAGGTAGTGGAAGGCCCAGTGAGCATAAGATACAATTGAATTTCAGAAATGTTCAAAATATTTATATATAGTATATATATATATTTATGAATATATCAAGATAAATTGTACTTTATTTTCTTAGAACAGATTACCAAAAATGGAATTACTACTAAATTAGAGGTTATGAACATGTAAAGGTTCTAGATTATTATTGTGAAATTATTATGTAATTTATATTCCCATAAGTAAACAAATAGAAAACCTGTTGCGTTTCACCTCTATCTCATCAATAAAAATGATTTTTATCAAAATAATAGCAAAATACTTTATTATACAATGAGAAGATAGTCTTTCGCTTTGGGTTTGCATTTTTTGAGTATAGAGAATACACATTTACTTTGTATTTAACTCTATTTCCTCCATTGTGGTTTTCCATTTATCTATATATTATTTCCTCAGTGGTTTTCTGATTCCTCTTAAGAAATCTTCCTTTATAAGATATTAGCCCTCTCTTTCATATTCATATCACAGAATTCTCTTATTTGCCTGTAACAATTTATTTTTATCCATAATTTTTTCAGCTTTTCAATATTTGTAGCATATTTATCTATTTTTAATTATTTTAATATTTATTTGGGTAACTGATTTACAGAATATTACAAATCCATTATGTGCAGATTCCACATTCCTTAGATACTTAACACACCCTACCTACTACCAGAATACTGAAAGTGTTTCACCACTGTCCTTTGGACCCAACCTTGCCCCTACCCCCTGACCCATTTCCTACTGGTAACCTCAATTCTATTGCTAGTGTTAGTTTTTGTTGAGTCTGTTCCTTTGCTTTGTTTCTTTATATTCCACATATGAGTGAGACATCTGGAATTTTTCTTTCTTCTGACTTATTTCACTTAGCGTAATCCCCTTTAGTTCTGTTCATGTCTCAAATAACAGGATTTCATGTTTTCTAAGGACTGTAGTATTCCATTGTGTATATCTACCATATCTTCTGTATCCATTCATCTGATGATGGGCACTTAAGAAATTTCCAATTCTTGACTATTTTGAATAATGCTACAATAACATGATGGAGGTGAATATATCTTTCTGAATTAGTATTGTTGTGTCTTTTGGGTAAATACCCACAAATGGGATGACAGGATAGTATGGGCTTTCCATTTTCAGTATTTTGAGGAATTTCCATACTGCTTTCCATAAGTGTTGCACCAATATGCGCTCCCACCAATATGTTGGGTGTAAAATCATTCCCTTTTCTTCGAATCCTTGGCAACATTTGTTGTTTCCAGACTTTTGAATAACAGCCAGTCTCACAGGTATACAATGATATTTTAGTGTTGTTTTTATTTACGTTTCCCTAATGACAAGTGAGGAAGAGCATCTTTTTGTTTGTTGACCATCTGAATGTCTTCTCTGAAGAAACGTCTGTCCAATTCTGCCCATTGTTTTTCATCGGATTGTTTGTTTTTTTTATATGTGTTCTTTGTATATTTTAGATATCAAGTCCTTGTCAGATATATGAAACGCAAATATCGTCTGTGATCAATTGGTTGTCTTTTTGTTTCCTGATGCTTTTTTTTTTTTTTTTTTTTTTTTTTTTTTTTTTTTTTTTTTTTTTTTTTTTTGCTTTATAGAAGCTTTTTAGTTTGATGTAGTACCATTAGTTTATTTTTGTATTTGTTTACCTTGCTGCTGGAGTTGAATCTCCTAAGACCTCTCTAAGACTGATGTCATAGAATTTCTTTCCTATGTTATCTTCCAAGTATTTTTTGGTTTCTAGTCTTACATCCAAGTCTCTGATCCATTTTGAATTTTGTTTTTTTGTGTATGGTGTTAGGGAGTGGTCTAGCTTCATTCTTTCGCATGTGGCTTTCCGGTTTTCCCAACACAATTTATTAAAAAGATTTTCCTTTCTCTATCGTATGCCTTTGGATACTTTGTCATAAATTAACTGACCATATTTGAGTGATTCTGTTTTTGGTGCTTCAGTTCTATTGGCGTGTCTCTGATATTATTCCAGTACCATATAATTTTGATCACTATTGCTTTGTAGTTTGGCTCAGTGTCTGGGAGTAGGATTCCTCCAGCTTTGTTCATTTTTCTCATGATTGCTTTGGCTAGTCTTATCGTTAGTTAGTCTTTACTAATTAATTTTTTTTGTATTTTCTTCAAAAATTCTATTAGAATTTCACTGGGGATTGCATTAAATCTATATATTATTTTAGATAAGATGGCTATTTTAACAGCGTTAATTCTCTCCTGCCATGAGCAGAGTACATCTTTCCATCTCTTTGAATCTTTGTCTATTTCTTTTAAGAAGACATGGTTTTCATTGTACTGTCCTTTCACCTCCTTTGTTAAGTATATTCCAAGGTATATTAGTATTTTTGCTTCTATTGTAAAAGTGATAGTTTATGTTATCCTCTTCTATCATATTATTTGCATATGGAAATTGAATAGATCTTTGTGTATTGATTTCGCAGCCTGCTGCTTTATTGTACACACTGCTTAATTCTAGTAGTTTTATGATGGAGTTTTTAGGGATTTCTACAGATGTCACCTGCAAATAGTGATAGTTTTACTTCTTGCTTTCCAATTTGAATTCCTTTATTTCTTTTTCTTGCATAATTTCTCTAAGACTTCCAGTATGATAAATAACAATGGTAAGAATAGACAGTCTTGTCTTGCTCCTGACCTTTGAGGAAACACTTTCAGTTTTTGACCATTGAGTATGATGTTGGCTGTTGGTTTATCTTATTTGGTCTTTATCATGTTGAGATATGTACCTTCTATCCCCATTTTTTTTGTTTTCTTCTTTGTATTTTCCCTGGAGATACCTTTTGAGGTTACCCTGGGGTTTACATGAAAGTTTCTATGCTTATATACTGTTTTTAAATGTAAGCAAGTTTGTCTTGTCCTCATTCTAACTGACCACATTTTCAGTCTTCTCCCCACTTTTTATATTGATGTCTTGCTGCTTTTAATTGAGATATCTTTACACTTTTTTTAAAGACCATGCTGTCCTCATTGGTTTTCATTCTTTTATTTTTTCTTGGTCTGCTTGAGCACATTCCACTGCCCTACGTACTAGCTCTCTGATTCTCTTGGAGGCTTTTTCCTGCCTACTGTTGAGTCCCTCTATCGTGTTCTTTATTTTACCTATTGTGTTCTTTAGCTCCTTGACTTCTGTTTTGAACTGTTTCATATCTTCTCTCTTTTCTGTAGTTCTCTTTTTGTTCCTCCATTATTTTCCTGATTTCAGTAAGGATGATTATCACTGTTTCTTTAAAATCTTCATCAGGTAGTTTACATAAGTCCTTCCATATTCTTTTTTCAGAGTGGCAGTATCATTTTACATTCTGAGTAGCCCAGCTTCTTTGTATCATCACCAACATTTGCTGTTCTCAGTGTTTTTATTTTATTCATTCAGATATGCACATTATGATATGTCACTGTGGTTTTAGTTTGCATTTCCCTAATGCCTAAATAATGTTGAGCAGCTTTTAATGTGCTAATTTGTCATCTGTATATCCTCTTCAGTGAAATGTTTTTTCTTATCTTTTACCTGTTTACTAATTGGATTTTTGGTTATTTTACTGCTGAATTTGGGAATTCTTCAGATTTTGTATTTATAATTTTTTGGGTATGTGTAAGTTTCTGGGTTTAAAATATGCTTTTGTATCTTTTTATATGTACATTTTTAAATGAAAGCTTTGTAGATTTTTCAAATATAGATCTGATATAGATATTTCATGTATTTAGTTTTCAATGTAGATGGATGTTTTTCATTATATTTTCTATGTTGTTATTGCTTATGTATAAAAGCTAGTATTTTACATCTGTTTCTTATGTATTCAACTACTTCACTCAACTATGAACTCAAAGATTTTTCATGTTAGGTTTTTGATGTATATAATCATATTGTCTGTGAATTATAATTTTTTCACTCCCTTCTCAAATTTTGTGCTGTAATTCTTACATTTCAGTGCATTGACCAGAACATATAATGATACCATAATAGTGATATTTTTGTGCCTCTTTTTAATTATATGCCTCTATTAACAGTGTTGTTTTTTTCCTGTTGATCTGACAGTAGATATCCTCTAGATTTTTATTTTATTCGGTGCCCTTTTGTCAACTGAAACTATTTTATTGGATTTTTTATAATTAATTATATTTTAATATTAAATAATCTGATTTAGCATATTATTCTATGAAGTTTTTATTTCATTGACAGATTTGACTTAGAATCTACATTGAACATATTTAAACTGAAAATAATTTAGATCACTTCCCTAGTAGCTCTATTCCTATTTCTATCAATAGCTATTACAAAATTTTATCTCTTTTCTTAAATTCTAGACTGTACTCCGCTGTTCTCCATTTTTCTTCAGCAAGTTACTTGTTCTACTCAACAGAGAAAATTAAAATCACAAAATAGGAATTGGCATGTAATACAGTTTTTATTTTACATAAATATATGAAATATTCCATTTATAAAGATAATTGACATAGTATATTTTGGTATATATATATTTTATATATATATGGATTACATGTCCTACTCACATAATATCTGTTCATTATAGTATCTGCAACATATATATGATATCTACGATGTATATAATTTGTCTTGAATTCTGTATTGTCTTATTCATGTTGTAGTTTGTTTGGTATATATTTATATGTCCTTTTACTGTCAACATTTTTGTTTTATTTTATTTTAGTTAAGTCCCTTGCAGAGTTTATAACTGAATTGTATTTGCATGTACACGTGTGTGTCCTAACCCAACTTAATTATTTTTTATAATAGAATTTAACGTATTTGTATGTATTTAGTTGCTAATATTTGCTCTCATTCCTTCTATGTTATTTTATATTCTCTGTTTGCTATTTGCTTATGTTTTCTTTCCTCTCCTGATTTTTGCTATTCCATCAAATTATTTTTGTTCTTTTTTCTGCCTTCTGGTGGTTGAAAGTTCTGTTTCCATTATCATATTACTCACTGTTAAATTTTTTAACAAACGAGAAACAGAATTATCTTAAATTGTGAATGATAAGATTTTAGAATACCTAGAAACATAAAATAATTTGACAAGGTGATTAAATACATGGCAATATACTTTAATTTCACTATAACTGATCACACCCTCATGGAGTAGCAATTGGGTCTGCACCCATTCCACATACATTCCAAAGACCTGGGTTCTTGTCCTGGGAAAGAGGGAACAACTAAATAAAATATTTTTTCCTCCTCTCTTCCTGCTGCCTGCTTGCTCACCTTTATTCCTGCCTGCACCTTTCCTTTAAAATAATATTTTTAGTATGACTTAATCACTATCTCTCTCCATTTCCTTGAACAGAGTACAAGTCTGTAAAATAATTTTACTTATTTATATTTTCTAGGTTATTGCTGTTATTTTTATTGTTTCACAGACATGCTGTCAGTCTTAATTTTACTGGTTTCTTTGCTCAATTCTTCCTTTTTTTCAGCTGTTTTCTGATTTCCTTTTATTCCTCCAGAGCTCTCCCTTTCTCTTCTTTCCATCTCTATCCTTAGGTAATTTTACTTTACCCTGATGTGCATAATATTTTGACTGAGTATAGAACTCTGGGTTAAAAATATCTTCTCCTAGGAACTCCTGTAAACAGTGTTTCGCTGCTTTTTAGTATTTAATGTTAAAAATTTTGATTCTACTCTTAGTTTGGTTCTTAGGTGTTACTCTCCATTTTTTCCCCTTTCTGGATTTCTGTTTTATTCAGAAATTTTAGAATATATCTTAGAGTGGGCCTGTTTGCATTCCCCTATCACATAACCCCTGGTTTACTTAAAACTGAGGACATGTTCTTTTATTCATCTCAAGGACATTTTCTTCTTTATTGATTTGTTTGATACTCTGTTATCTCTTTTATTTTTCTTTTAAAAACTTCTTTTCAACCAATATTGGCTCTCCAGATCTGCATTTCCAACTTTTCTCTGAATTGGTTGTTTGGTTTGTGTTTGTTCTCCATTCTGATACTGTCATGACTTGGTCTTCACATTGTTCATTTATTTTTCAATTCTATACCATTTTATCAGTCACTTATTTAGTCATGCATGCTTTAGGTTTTAAGAATATTTTCATATTTTTTACCTGTTTTCCAGAACAATCTGTTTTTATTTTATGTACATAGCATATAATATTTGAGAGGCAGGATATATAAATAAATTTTTTCTAACTTCTTATTTTAATGCCTTTTCTCTTCCCCTGGGGTTTGCTTTGTTTATAATTCTTTTTCATTTTCTCTTTGTAAAGTATTCTCATACAATGAATTATTCATACCACTTATTTTATACATTCAGTTATGTTCATGCAACTCATTATGTTGCAGAACTTTGCAGTTTTCCCTCCCCCACCCCCCCAAGCTTTTTGTTGGATAACTCAGAATCATCACTTGGAAAGATAAGGACCAACACTGGCTTTTATTCTCATTCTTAGACCGGACCAGAGTGGGGATTATGGTAATGACCATTCAAGTGCAGGGGTCAGAGGGTTGGCTCCTCAGATGGATACAGAAGGGAGGGGTATCTTTATTCAGAAAACCCACACCAGCATGCAGAATACAGGGGTCCATAGAGACAGGCAGGCTCTGCTGGTCATGATTTGGCTGGTTGGGAATGCAGTGATGAGGGAACCAGTACTCAGTGGAGATGTACCTGTCTACGAGTGGACCACAACACCTTTTTACAGTCAGGCCCACTGCTCACTGAACTTCCAGAGCTGCTACTACAACTGTGGCTGCTTCTACCACTTCTACCCTGATTTTCTTAATTTTCCTCAAATACTTGCAAAGACTTGATTGTTATTTATGTTTAAAAGTAAGAGACTATATTAGTTGGCACTAGTAACTGTGTTGGCGCTCTTCACCTACCTAAAGAAATGGGCACAGTACAGAAAGGGCATTTACCAAAAAAGAAAGTTTGAAGGTCACTGCGTATGTGATTAAGTACGTATTCTTGTTAGTAATCTAAGAAGTACACATTAAAACAATAATGGGATAACCTTTTACAGATGTCATAGTTACAAAATTTTTAAATTCTGACATTTCTAACTGCTGAGAAGGATGGAATACAATTGGGATTCACACACTGCAGTGAGAATAAAATGGCTTTAACAACTTGGGAACTTGGTTCTAAAGCTGAGCATACTCTTTGTCCCATTTGTATCCATTTTAGACAAATGTTTTTAAATTTTAGTTTCTAACTCATTAGCAGGTAGTGAAATCAGCCTCACAGATAATGAATAACACTTTTAAAAAATGATGTAGGATGGAACATATATAGAAATGGAAAATATCCAGAAGACAGGTATTTAGTTCATGTAACTAGTTCATGTAATTAGTTCATGCAATCATTTATACATTCTTTTGTGCTGGACGTAAGGTATAAAAAATGTTGAAACCACTGCCCTAGAAAAATTCTCATACACATGTATAAGTAGACATGCACAAGAATATTATTACAATTATACTTATAATGATAATGAAAAATAATTAGAACCTGGAGAAGTGGTAAATAAATTAGGGTATACTACAATGGGTTGCTAAATGACAAGTAAGATAAATGAATCTAGAAATTTACAAATAAATTTCATGTACATGCGTTGAGGGAAACAAAGGAATTTGTGTTATGATGGTATTTCTATAAAGCTTTAAAACATACACAACAGTGTCTTATATTGTCTTTCAGTGTTAGTAAAAGTGAGAAAACAGATACTTTGATGAATAAGTGACAAGGTAGGTACAGTATGAGCTAGAGGTAAGTGGGGTCAGGGAAATGTATCAAGGGGGTTGCTTCAGTTGTATTTTATTTTTTAAGGGCGATGGTAAATATATAGGAATTTGTTGCATTGTTCTCCATTCCTTCTAGCCACCATGATATTTTAAGTTAAAATACTTAGGTGAAACTCCTATTGAAGCATTTTGATTAGCTTGACTGTGTCATAATCTATTTGTACGCCAATTGCAATAGCCAGGCCAGTGGAAGGAATACTCAGGCCACTCCTGGATCATGTTCCCACCTTCCTGACGAGGTGGGATGGGGTGAGCAGTTGGGTCTATCACCAGAAGAGACAGGCACTAAATAGCTAACAGAGATTTTCTTTTTCTTTTTTGATTCAGTTATTTCTACTGCTATAATTATTATTTCCATCTTTCTTTTCTTAGAGATTTTTTGGGTGGTTTCCTTTTTAACTTTAGGTTCTTATTTCTTTTTATTCCCATATGAATGAAACAATTGTAGTCTCATCTTCCCACATGTCCTGCCAATATTTTAAGAACTATTTTGGAATTTTAAAATTTATTTTGTTGGACTCATGTGACTTGATTCCATCTCATCTTTTTTTAAAATGTTTGGTAAATGCATGCAATCTGATCACATGTAAATACATTGGTTAGAGATTTAATTAAGAGGTTATAGACTTTCCCTTTTAGAACTCTGTTGATCATCTCTATAGTCTTAAGAAATTTAGTTATGGCAGTCCAAAGACAGCTTGATTTTTATCTGTTGTTGTTAAGGTCAATTTGTAGCATTGTCCTATGAGAGAGGAATGTTTGTTTCTTTTAAAAACCACCCAGACATACTAAATTTAGGGTCTCATCAATAATCTCAGCTAGAAACATCCTTTAAATTACCAGGTAGAAATTTTTTTTTCTACTTAAGCTGTTAGGTCTTTGATTGTTGCTTCTCCACTTTTAGTTTCTTTTGTTTTTGTTGTGGGCGTCCTTCTCCATTTCTCTATCGCACACATAGTCTCTTAGAATCTTTATCCACCATTATTGTTTCTTTGATGTCTTCCAGCTTTCTAACAAAGCTCTCTGTGTGTCTGTCACCCACTACATTATGAACCCTCTGAGGCATACTTTCTTTGCATTTCCTAGTCCATGCCTAGCACATAAGTACTCAGTAAATATTTTTTTAATGAATAAATGTAGATTGACTCATTTTGTATATTTCACTTGCCCTCAGTTAATTTTCTGTGGAGTCACTCATGCAGATTTGGATTACCTTGCAGTGATTGGGGTATTGTACATGTATGTACGTATGTATATACATATACATATACAATGTATTTTTGATTTTTTCTTTTGGCCAGTTTCTTTTTATCTAAGTTCTTTTCTCTTTTATTTGTTCGGGTATCTTCTTCTATCTTCTATATCTTAAATTTCAGAAATAACATTTCCTGTCCAGCTCCACAGGGCTTTTCTTCTATGTTACTTTTTCCTCCTTTTCAATAAAACCTATGTTTTTTTGTTCTTCATTTAGTCAGTCTTGAAAGTGGAAAAGTACATGACCAATGTCAGTTCACTGACATTGTGCTGCCTAGCCTACTGTCCCTAACACTAGAGGACATGTTGCTGTGCCCAACCCCAACATGGTTTTTAGTGCCTTAGAGACATTGACCTGTTAGTCTATTAAAAAATAAACTGTGTTAATGCCAAATATTTTCACATTAAGTATTAAACTTTTAAGAAATAACATATATTTTTTTAAAAAAGAAAGAAAAATATGTTTGACTCAAGGACCAGAAGTGAATAGGCCATATATTAACTATTATGACCCTTGTTAGTGAAATAATTAACTATATCATGTAACTTTTTGTAATAGAGTACCCGATTTATACAAGATCTTATTCAAGTTGCTCTTAATCCTCACAACTCTTAGTAGTAGATGTCATCCCCATTTATAGATAAAAACCGAGACTTAAATCACATACAATGTCCAAGATCACCTAGGCAGTAAGAAATAGATTGCTTGTTCTGTCCAACTAATGACTGTTTCCCTACTCACTAAGTCCCCATGCTACATAAATTTTTTAATATATTTTATCTTTATTTAATTTTAGAATTTCTTATGAAAGAAAAGATTATTAAAGCAAAAACTAATACATCTTTATAATTTTATCCGGGATATTTAAAAAGAAATAAGACTATGTTCTTCCATTGCCATCTCTCATTTTGGCACCTGACACCACCCACTGAGACTCATGGTTTGATCTTCTCATCTTTTTTCTGTCAGCTCAATTGGGGTTTTCCTTAACACGTTTTCAAACTTATCCTTGCCCTGAGAGTGGACAAATTCCCCTCACATTTAACCTCCTCTATTGCAGAGTTGGAGGCATCTCTCCTAAAAACAGGAAATGTTTTAAAGTCTTCTGTTTCATCATCAAAATTCATACCAGTTTTAATTTCTATTTCATGATACATATGTGTGTGTTTTTATCCCTTTGGAATATTGCAAGCAACAAATACTGAAGGAATTTGTTGGAAGGATATGTTAGCTCACGTATCTGATATAAATTCTAAGAAATCAGACTTGAGAATTAGGAATCTGGGGCATGAAATAGATCCTTAGCTAAGGCTCTGCTACAGGAATACCTGGTTTAAGAGCTGCTATCAGCTGATATGTACATTTGTATATATATATGTCTGTGTATAATCTTCATTGATGCTTCATTGTTAATAAGAAAAACATTAGGAAAAATAGGGAACTAACCCATATGTTCATCTACAGGGTGTTGGTAAAATAAATGATATAATAATTTAAGAAGAAATTACCAAATAACATGTCTGTATAATGAAATATGATATTGTTATAACAATTTTGCAGTAGAGCTAAACATATAGAAAGATATTCAAGATACTAAAATTAGGAAAATTTGCAAAATACTAATAAACTGTTTATTTAGTATTCTATTTTTTATTGTAAAGTACATTTGTTTTTATGTGTGTAGGTAAAACTAGGGAAGAATATATAGTCATTTGTTACTTATTTTTGGTCAAAGATGCATCACATGAACAGAGGTAGTTCTAATAGGATATATATATATACATATATATATGTATATATATATAAAATATAACACAAGTGTGTAGAACCATACCATCTAGGTTTGTATAATTATCTACTTTGACATTTACACAACAGCAAAATCACCTAATGATATATTTCCTAGGCGGTATCTCTGGTGTAAGCAGTGCCTGACTGTTTTAAACTGATACAGCTGTTGTCTTTGGGTGGTTGGTTAATGGGAGTGTTTGATGTATTTTTACACTATTTCTATATTGTTTGAAGTTTTCTCCAAAAAGTAGATTATTATATCTCCACTAACTGGAACCTTGAAATTTATTTGAGGTATTTTCCCTAACTCTACATTTTTTGTATTAGTAGAGCAATGACAGTCATATCTATCTTTCTCAGCTCTATAAAGTAGATGTTTTCAAAAACAAGAATCAATACACCTTTTCCCCATTCTCCTAATCCTCTACCATTGTAATGCTCTTTTTATCAGTGAGTATAGGTAATAAAAAGTAAATTTTTGTTAAGATTCTAAATAATTTTACATTGCAATCATGCAGTGCTATGGAGTGGCATACTTAAGTATTGCTTTATCAGTATGGCTCCTAATCCCACTTTTGTTTTACATGTTTATTTTTCTATAAACATCATCACTCTTTAATGAAAATATCTAGTTTTAAATATCAGTTTATTCTCAAAAAGTATTCCTTTCCCTCTTCTTGCATAATCCTTACATTATTGTTATAGAGAATACATTCAACTTTGAGCAAAAGCTTTTAGGTAAAATTTTAAAAATAGCTTTCTTAAAATATTTTATATATATTTAAATTTTGTATGAAATGATTAGTTCAGTTACTTTGATCTTAATTTTAATTGATATTATCTTAGTTTCAAATTACTGAATTAAATGTTGTTGAAAACATGACTTTTTTCTGTATAACAGTTTAAACAGAGTGAGAGTTAAATTCATGTTTTTGTTTGTTTTTAGCATTCCATAGTAGAAGAAGAAATTTCTATAGATGAAAAAAATGCCTTTGTTTAGTAAATCACACAAAAATCCAGCAGAAATTGTGAAAACTCTGAAAGACAACTTGGCTATTTTGGAAAAGCAAGACAAAAAGACAGACAAGGTATGAATTGAAACAATAAAATTATCAATATTAATAAAATATGTGTATTCTGATCTTGTACCGGTGAAGAGGGCAGCAACTGAAATCTGCATAATAGCTAAGTGTTTTCTTTGCCTTCCTGGTGACTGCCTATAACAGACCTTTACCTTCCCCTCCCTGATATCCTTTATTATTCATTATTTTAGGGGGTGACTTAATCTATTTTGTTAAGTTATTCATTACTGCTCTCCTGTGTAAACAGAATACATACATGTTATTATAAACTCTGTTTTATGGTATTTTTATATTCTGGCTGTCTGGTGTTAATTTAAGGATTTGCCATCCTAGAAGAACTGAGAGGGGTAGGAAATATTTGCCATACTCCCACACAACACTAATGTGAGTTGGTAAAATTAATTATAGTACATCATTTATTGAGCGGATGCTGTGCAGCCTTAGAAAATGACAGAAAATGTTTTAATAAAGAATGGCTCCTGGTACGCCCTGGTGGAGTAGTGGTTAGATCAATTGCCTCCATAGTTAGATCAATTGCAGGCCACATACTCCTGAGTTCTGGTCCCAGACTCTGGTGTTGGGTATTGGGGGGTGGGGAACAACCAGTATGACAACTAAATAAAAGTAAAATAAAGTGCTTCTTTGTCCTCTCCCTGCCTGCCTGCCTACTTGCCTACATTCCTACCTACGCCTTTCCTTTAAAACAAACAAATGATTTTTAAAAATAAAATATGTATTCCAAGACCAAAGACCAAAGTTTAATGAAGTATCCCAAATACGGTTTGTGATGCACACATAGGGTCTCTTTAAATACATTTAAATTGAGTCCAGAATTTATGCAACTGATAATTGTTGAGTACTATTGAGTCTGATGTCTTGAACTCTTGGTTCAATATCTAGAGCCTCTGATTAACCTTGGATTCCTTTAGACTAGGGAACTTAAAAATCTAAGGAGTTATACTGGTTCATAGTATTATTTTTGGTATGTAATGTTATATTGGCATGAAGAACATATATTTTTCAGTTGAAGATCAGATGAGAGTTTCTACTACAATGAAATCTCATTTTGACATTTAAGGGTCCTATTAAGCAGGGCTTCTTCATAGGAAAGGTTTTTTAGTATTTTAACTGTTCTTCAAAGGAATGTTGAATCCTACCTATTCATGTTCTCTCTAGATTAACTAGTTTACAGCAAGATTCAAGATATCTATAAAAATAATAAACTTGAGTTCATAGTATCTTTCTGTCTCTGCATATGATACAATCTTGTATTATTAAAATGTAGAAATGTAGTTTTCATCCTACATATTGTATGGTAGGTTGAAATGTTTTTAATCTTACAATTAAACCAGGAATCATATAAAAAATGATCATAACATTTGTTCATAATAACCCCCAATGTAAACAAACCAAGGGTCCATCCACAGTAGAACTGTAAAAAATTTGTGATCAGCCCTTGATGGAATAATACAGAGCAATGAAAATTAAAAGAACTACTGTGATGATTCTAACAAATGCTATTGTATAAAAACAGCAAAGGTACTACCCCATAAAGTTAAAAATCAGTAGAACTAAACTATGTTATCTTGGGATGCAAAGGTAATGTAAGAAAAGTATAAAGAAAGTATATTGTGACCAAAGACATGAAAGGATTTACTTCTTGGCGAACAAGGGGCATTGAGGTGACTTCTTTGATGGCGTGTACGTGTGTCCTGGTACATGTGTGGAAGAATATCTTTAGAGTTAATATCTAGAGGATAATGTCAGAATTTTAGCATATGGACTTCTTCATATTTAACAAATGATACTATACTGGTTTCTCAAACAGTGACACCAGTTTACACTTTAACTCTCAGGGTGAATGAAAGATCTTATTGTTTGCCATCTTCACCAGCACTTAATATATCATCAGACGTTTTTCATTTTTATCAGGATAGTAGGTATGTAATATGAATATATTGTGGTTTTAATTGACCTTTTTCCAATTACTAATGGAAATGAGTATCTTTTTATTGTTTTGTTTTTTTTTTCCATTGACCTGTGTTATGGTTGCACAAATTATACCGCTGGTAATTATTCTTAACTCTCTATATATGTTTAAAGTACTTCTCATTGGATTTATCTCACATTTTAAGAACATCTACCCTTTAATAAATTAAGAATTGCTTATAGTCAGATCATAAAATGTATCTGGAAATTACTTTTTTAGTATTATCTGTTTACTTTAATTTGCCTTATTAGCCTTATTTTGTAGTATTATACTTGAAAATAATAAAACTGTATGTCTTTTAAAATATTCAGCAAATGAAAATTGTTAACTAATTGGCCAATTCCCCCTTTCTTATCTGAATTAAAAGTACTTTACTGAGCACAGTTCACATATGTAATTTGCCATTTTTAAGTATAGAATTCAGTGGCTTTTAGTTTACCCACAAGGTTGCACAACATTCACTACTATTTAGTTCTAGAACTTTTTACCACCTCAAAAAGAAACCATGTCTGTACCTGTTAGCAGCCATTCCTCATTCTCCCCTCCCTGGGCCCTAGCACCCACTAATTTGCTCTCTACTTCTATAGATTTTCCCACTATTCTTTCAAATGTAGGGAGGTATTTTTTTAAGTTTCATAAATAGCAAAAAAGATAATGATTATGTGTGAAAGATAAGTGGATTGACAACGTTTGAATTTTGACAGTTTAAGATTTGATACCTAGTCCATTCAAAAATCATAACAGTAGAGATTTATTGAAAACTCTTAACAGATGCTTTTTTTTAAAAGACTGGTGGTTATTAACAAATCTTCAAAATGGAGCCAATTCTGTTTTCAAGCGTATGATGTATAACTGATTACTATCAAAGTTAGACTGTGTCTGAGTATGGTTTAAAAGCAGATTGAAAGTAGAAATACTAGAGATTTTTATATAAATAAACTTTGGTAACATTGTCAATTAAAGGAAATGCCTACTAAATATTTTTTGTAACTATACAGTTTTCTTTGATCATAAACTGGGCCCAAGAAGAGTTTTTTGTTTTTAGTGATTTTTTGTTGTTGTTTTCAAAGGAAAGGAAAAAGGCAGGCAGGAATGAAGATGAGCAGAGGCAGGCAGGAAGAGAGAAGAGAAAGAAGCACTTTATTTATTTTATTTAGTTGTTCATCTTGGTTCTTCCCCCCTCCTGGCCCTGGGACTGGAACCTGCGTCCTTGGGATGTATGTGGACTGCACCAGATGAAGGCAGCTGACCAAACTGCTTTTCCACCAGGATGTGCTGAGAAGTAATTTTTTGTTTGTTTGTTTGTTTATACTCTGACCTTTTTTTTTTTTTTTCACTTAACTATTAGTATACTTTTTGGTCACTAGGCTTCAGAAGAAGTTTCAAAATCACTGCAAGCAATGAAAGAAATTCTCTGTGGCACAAGTGACAAGGAACCCCCAACAGAAGCTGTGGCTCAACTAGCGCAAGAACTCTACAGTAGTGGACTGCTGGAGACGCTGATAGCTGACCTACAGCTGATAGACTTCGAGGTAAACTGTTCGTAAAAGGCTGACACTGAAACCTCTACTTCTCAATTTTAATATATAAAGGACTATCAGTTACTTAGTATTATTGCTATTCATATTTTATTTTAAAACCCAGTTTTTTCCTAGAATTTCTAAAATCACTTTAGTATTTTTAAAAAATGTAAAAAAGTATACTGTAGTTAAATTTATACAGCTAACTAGCAAGGTTAGTGGCCAGTAATAATAACAATACATTAAAATTAAATAAGAACCTAGAAAGATAAATGGTGAATATATATATAGGCATTTTATTATCTATAGTTTATTTATCTTAAGACAGTGATTTTGCAATGAGAAATGTGTATGCAGGGCCAGTTTGGGCATTAGCTATTTCAGTGATGAAAGACTTGGCTTTGATTTGTTTGTTGTTTTGTTGCTACCATCATACTTTTGATACTATGAAATACGTGCTTGGTCTCCATTAATTCTCAGCAATAGAAGAGAATGCAGATTTCTGAAATAAATTGCTTTCAGTTTTTCAGTGAGCAAGTGAAAGGAAGCTAATTATAGTGATTACAGTGATTAGACACAGATAAGGTTAGGGCTCTGGGGATCTGAGGAAACACTAGCCCGCAGCTCTTTGGACAGCTTAGAAGGGGAAGATTTTTGACTGACTGGAGCTGAGGAGCAGGAGTGCGGGGCAAGACTTCTCTGGAGATGTTAAGCTAAGTGTGTTAGCAGGAAGCAACACAAAGTAAAAACCCTGAAAGACCCAGACTTTTTCTTCCTTTCAGATAAACCTTTTTCTTTGTTTCTCCCCCTTCTGTATTTCTCTACCTTTCGTATTACCTGCTCAATAATCTTATTTCATATTTTTTTCTTTCCCCTGGCTTGCTAACTCCTTCCCCATCTTACACTCCATTTCCTTCTTAAAGTGGTCATACATGGAATTGAAATGTAGTTTCTCATTGTGTTTGTATACTTTCATGTTTCTTATGCTTGATTTTTAAATTAAATGGTATAAACATTTATAGGCACTGTGCCTAGTGGAAAAACACTTGACATGGAATTATAACTGTTTAGAGACCCTGCTCTGCCATTTGATAGTAATGTAACATCCTTGAGACTTAATTTATCTATAAAATAGGGATAAAGTGAACTTATAGCAGTGTTTAAAGATAGTAAACTAAATAATAAATACCTATATATGTAATATAAGAACACTAAGTACATGTGCAAACTATACAAATATCAGATAGTATATTCTCATTCCTTTCTCAAAGTAAAATGAAACAAAAATTGGTTCATTTTTTGTTTTACTCGCTGATGTTTCTTTATTATTTTCATTTTAGATTTAGTTGGTCAGTGCTTATAAATAGAAAAAATCTCCGTATCCTTAGATTAATATATTACATTTCTGCAAATACCCTATTTTATACTTTTCTCTGTAACAATTTATTAAGCTGTTATCATCATTAATTAATGTTATCTTGAAATAATGAGTTCACAAAATTAGCCCAATTTACTATTGTATACTAGAAGAATATGACCAAGGTTTGTTATGTTTTAAACAATGAGTCTAGGATGAGATGTCATCAGACCAGTAACCTGGAGATAAGTCTTGAACAGCCACAGACTTCAAAGTGCTCTCTGAAAACTAGAGAGATAGAAGTATACCAGAAAAACTTTGGGCATCTCACAACTTTTTTTTATCTTTGACTTGGGTAACATTGGCTTGGCTACCAGTAAGAAAAACATTAGCACTTAACCATGTTTTACTTATTTATACCATATGCTGAAAATAAATACATTTAGAGGGGAAATTTACATTAAAATTATTTGGGCATTAAGACATTCAACTGACTAAAAATTGACTTACACATTATCAAGTAGAGTAAACTTTTATTCTCTGGAATCCTTGGGGAAAAGAAGTTTCTTTCTGAATATTTGGATTTTTCTTTAACTCATAGAAGAGAAAACTCTTCAAATGCAGATTAGATTACTTGTGTAGATTACTTTAATGCATTGTATACTTACCTCTCCTCCAAAACAATTTATTAGACATAATAATTTTTACTGATGATTCAAAACTATCATTTTGAAGATCTGTTATTGTTATAAGTAAATATCCAGTAGTTCTTTTATTTTTTAAGTTTTGTTGAAGTATAATTGACCAGACAGTTCTTGACTTTGTTAATTCAGTTGATTTAACATGCCTAAAATTTACTTGAAATGAAAGTGATCTTCAGTAAATGCAAGATGTCCTTCTCAACCCCTAATAAATAAATACTTATAAATACTTTTTGGTTGAATAAGTAAATGAAAAGCTCAACCTAAGCATCTACCAACTACATACTCATGGTATTTTCAGGAAGAAATCAGCACTACTAGCGTTTTTACCCTACTTGTAAAAATATGTGTCTGTGCGCTGGAGGTACTAAAGATCAGCCTTCAGGCAGCACGTAACCTTCTCAAATCTAAAGTATCTTTATACTCTAGTGACAACTTGATAAAATTCTTCCTAACTTCAAAATTCAGTCTGATTCATAGACCCACTAGCCTCCTCATTTCTTGGTTCATTGGTGACACTGATGCAACCTGTTCTGGATTGAAAGAATCTTGAGAACTAGGACTGCCTTTCCCACCCAGTGCCATCTCAGTTGGCTGGTTGGGTAAATAAATAAATGTAGGAATGAGAATGAGAGGTCAAAGCAGAGGTAAGAGAGTGGGGCCAAAGGAAGGTGTCCTGAGATACAGCAAAGCTGCTTTTCTGGAAGAATTAATACATTGTTTAGAAGATAATTAATTCAAGGGTGATGATAATATTCTAGTAAGTGAATAGCCTCTCATGGGGCTTCTTTGAAGAGTACAATATGACTATAAAATTTCTGGTATACTTTTAAAATAGGAAAAGTAACTTAATTTGGGGGATGGGCTGCAATGTTTCCCACAAAACCTGAAGGGATGGAGCAGTCTTTAAAGAGGAAAAATAAAGTGAACTTTTGTTTGGAAGACATACCTAGGCAGAATGGTTTATTTCTTGTGAAAGATTAGGTTTCTAGGCAAAGTCTGGAAGGAAAAGACTGAAAGAAAGGAGTTTAAATTCCTTTCATAGAGTAAAGTAACAGAAATTTGAGAAATGGCTTCTCTTTGACTAAGATTGATAGGAATAGGAAATAGGAGAGAGAGAGAGAGAGAGAGAGAGAGAGAGAGAGAGAGAGAGAGAGAGAGATGTAAAATTCAGTTTGAAGTTGTTTCTCCTCAGTGTTATACACTAATCTGTTTCTCTTAAGATTTTGCTAAAATAACTGTGTTCTAATAGTATATGTTGAGTGAAGAAGGGATGGTTTTCCACATTTAGGATAAACAACGTTGAGAAAATCACTAGTTGCTGGAGACAAGACAATGAACATCTAAGAGGAACTAGGAGCAGAGACTTTGAATTCAAAGCTAATAACTATGATGGTGGCATAAGGCAACAATTAAGACTGGGTAACAAAGACTGATTTGGGAATCTGGGTGACAAACTCATTCTCCTTTCTTTGTCCAGAGCAAAGTGATTTACTGGAGTTGGGGAAGTACTAGAGGATCCTGCTATTGTGTGAATAAGAGTGAGTTAGGAAGGCAGACTGCTGGGTTAAAACTGTTTAAAAAGAGAATCTCATTACACCATCGCCATAAATTTTTATTTAATCCGTTAGGCCTTAAAACTGCTGACAGAAAAGTATCACTCCAATATATTATTACGAGGTTTAAAAAAATCTTGTGGTTGAGATTGCAAGGCTTCTGATTTTTTGGGCTCAAGATCAAACTCAGAGCTGTGTTTTTTGAGGTTTGGCCACTATTCAAGACACTGCTTTAGACTCTTTGATGTTTTGAAACACAATGTGATAAGAGATCAAAGGATAAAAATTTATTGCATGTAAAGTTGTGCATTCATTTTGAAGGCAGGTGTGCCTTGCAAAACTAGGGTGATTGCAAAGTCAGCTTTTTGTGTTGAATTAGAAAATAGTTCAAAGAAGCAGAAAACTTTCTACTGTGATAATTTAATCTCTAATGATTACTTCTTGCTATGTTTTTAGAAATCAGCAAAACAAACACTAGGATCATCTCATTAAGGCATTTAATAGTCCTATGTTTTTAAATTTTCCATCCCTTAAAAATCCTTTTCTGTTCCCTAGGACCATCAAAGTGACCCTTCACCATTGGTTTTACTACTACAAAGTGAGAAATCATAAAGCTTTTAGCTACAAACTTTGCCTGTACTTCATGCATTTAACAATTTGAAATGTTTACTCCGTATGTAGGGCACTAGTTCTCTCGATTCCGTTTGGTTGTTTATATATATTTGCACTTATCATTATGCAAAGAATTTATAAACTCAGGAAAATTCTGTATCATGTGAAATTTTGTTATTATTAACTTTAATGTCCTCTTAAAACAAAGAATATAAACTTCAGAAGTAATTATCTTTAAAAGGGACATAACATCTGGGTGATTTAATATGGTATTTGGCATCAGACCCTTAATTAGAAGTATATAATCTATTCATTGTTTGTATTCCCCTGTAAAAATTAAGATTTTGACCATTTTAGTTTGCCCTTACTGTATTTTTAAAGGAGTGTAATCTATAATAAGAATAAAGACTGCTCATATCATGTATAATTTACAAAATATGTTGTCTACCCAGCCCCTCTGCTTTCTGGGAAGTGTGCTCACTCTCCTCACCTACTTGGTGATATAACAACTATCTTCTGCAACATGACACCTTGCCCAACATCCTGCTGATTGGCCTAGTAGTGAACATCTGACCAAAGCATGGCTAGAGTATTTCTATAAAATTCTAGTACTAGAAGTGAGATAGAACTCTTTTCTAACCAGAAGCTAAAATATTAAATGTAGCTTCTCCATCAGTTGCCAGGTTTCCTGTCTTATAGATGAAAGAAATAGAGGAAGTTGTTCTGCAGAAAAAGCAGAACAATGAGAAAGACAGAGAGAGATGGAGTGGGTGGAGGTGAGGGAGGAGGGAGCAAGAAGAGAGAGAAGTTCCCTGAAGGAATTCATGTAATGTGTAAATTTAATTATGTGTAAACCTTTTTTAAAGCAACTAATTCTGAACTAGCCTGTGCTTGGATTCTTTGAAAGTTCAGTATCTGTAAATCAGTTGAGTTTGAATTTTTGTCTTCTTCAAAGAGTCTTTACTAATTCATGCGGTGAACTCCTCCTACCCTTGCCCATCTATTTTTGCTACTGAAATTCAACACATATATTCCCTCTCCCAGCCTCACCTCTCTGTCCCTCTTCCCTAAATCAACACACAAGAGCAGAATAGAGAAATTCATGACTTCAATGGTTACAGTTATTTTATGCCATTATTATCAAGAAGTTTTTAGTTTTTCTTCTCTCCATTTCTGTCCACTTCTAGATACAGAGCTTGAGATCTGACTGTCAGAGACTGATTTTGAAATAATGAAAGTTTTTACCCCAGTTAGATTTAGTGTGATGAATGGATATATATAAAGGCTACATATAATATAGAGACCAACATCCGTCATTTTGTACCTGTTTAAATTTTCTCTAATCCATTCCATTTTGATCCTTTACTCTGTTTGGAGAAGCTGTTCCTGATAGCAGAACTTGTTTTTATTATCCACAGGAGGGCTTCCTTTGCCTTTGTACACATTTGCTAATGAACTAGAAGAATGTTTTCCTCTGCATAAAAGTTGGATAGAGTCCTGTGGGGCTTTATTTCTAATGTTCACTGGAATGCTTTATGGAAATGTTCCTGTGACATTTTACTGAGAAGTATGAAAAACACCCTCTTATGACATTTCAGAGAAGATTGCTATTCTACATGTTACTGTACATTTTAGGTTTGAACAAAACAAATGAATTCTTATGTCTTAAAATTACTTATCTTTATAGTTGTATTTCTTTTGTATGAGAAATTCATTCTTTAGCATCTATCTAAATGAAATTCATGTAACATGATTTTTTTAATGTTTTACATTGGGACAGCAACTGATTCTAAAGTATACTTTTAAACTGAATATTCGCCTCCCAATTTTCTATTAAAATTTGGATTTTTTTTATGTGACATGTTATTTGCTTCCCATGTACCTATTCTTTATTTTAGTATCTCTCTTAAGTCCTTTTTTCTGCCTCCTTGCCTCCCTTTCCTTCCTTTTTTCCTTTACACTCTCCGTTTCTTTTTCCTCCCTTATTTTCACCTCTTTATTTCTCTCCATGAAATAAAGTGAAAGCAATGGGTAGCCATAGATATTTCTTATATTTAATCAATACCAACATTTTATTGTCCTTATTTCTTATATCTGTGAGTTAGATTTATCATAATTTATTTAACCATGCCTAATTATGGATATATTGGTTGTTTCTAACTCTCTGTTATCATATCTATGATAAATATCTCTGAAACATTTTTCTGTATGCAGGATTGTTTTTGTTTTCCCAGGTTATAATTTCCAATGTGAATTTCTAGGACATCAGTCAGGTAATATTAGATTGCCTTATGTCCTCACCAACAGTGTATGAGGACCATCATTGAATTTTATCCTTTGAAAAATTGCTGGGACTTAAGACAAAGATGGTGACATAGGAGGCTCCTGAATTTCCCTCTTTCATGGATACATCAAATGCGTAGTTGCATATGAGTAATTCCCTCTGAGACAAATCCAGAAACTAGCTGAGGGACTCCTACTCATTGGGAGACTGAGAAAAGATCCGCATTGAAACAGGTAGGAAAGGTTGAGCTAAACTCTCTCCATATATTCCACCATATAATTGGGAGTAAACCCCCAACTCCCAGCTTTTCCCTGAGGAATAAGGCATTTGAACCAAACATCTAATTCCCAGCTTTTAAGGTTGCCAACTGAGGGATGGGCCCCCAAATCACCTATCTTTGAAAGCTAATAGAGATTGCATTCATGAGTACCACAGAACTATAGAAAACAAAAGACACTTGTTAATGGGTATGCACATGCTGTTGCTGCAATCTCCCTAGGATTAGAATAGAAAGAACAGGCCCCAAATTCCCGTCTCTGGTTTTTTCTTGAAAGATGTTTGACTCTGTACTTTATAAGCTGCTGTATAAGTATGCGTCTTCTAATGATGTGCCTGTAGGTGCTGGCTGTGATCCTCTCAAAAGCCCAAAAAAAGACTGGTGGGCACTTGTCCTACCTTCTTCCTCTGGCTTGCTCCAACAACAACAAAAAACAACCCATGTCATCAGTATCTCCCTGGAGAAAGATTGTCCATACATCTAACACCCCAATTTTTATGGCTGCCACTTGAGGGATAGACCCCAATAAGCTAGCTCTGATAGTCAATGGAGCTTACATTTATAAATCTCTCACTACTGTCACAAGCAAAGAAACATAAAGAAGCATAGCTGTAGATTCAAGCTGAGTGCAAAAGGCGCAGGCAGAACACCTGTGTTCCAGATTTTGTCTGGGTGGGGATTGACCGCATACTTTCCCAACTACTGCCTAAGGATTCATCTTTTAGTTAGGCTGTATCTAGCTGCTGATTGAAATCTGTCCTTTTGGTATACTGATAGGTCTCAGCACACCCCCAACTACTGGTAGCCACTAACAGAGATGGTGGCTTAGACAGTCATGAAATTTTGAAAGACAGTCATGAGTTCAGACCAGACTGATTGACAAGGCTTATCTCCTATACATGACCAACCTGTCAAGACTGGGAGAGAGGTGACTGTTTTATGTAATGTGCATAAACCAATACAGAGTCAAAGAAAATGAAATGGGAATATGTTCCAAGCAAAAGGACAAGATAAATCTCCAGAAACTGATTTTAATGAAATGAAAATAGATGATTAACACAAGAGAATTTTAAATAATGGTCACTCATTAACAAACTCACCAAGGTCAGGAGAGCAGTTCATGAAGAAAGTGAGAATTTCAACACAGAGATAGAAAATATTAATACATTTGCAAAATATGTATCTGATAAGGAGTTAATATTCACAATATATTAAGAACTCATACAGCTCCATAGCTAAAAAGAAGTCTGATTTAAAAACTGGACAGAGGATCTGAGTAGACATTTCCCAAAAAAGACATATACAGATGACCAACAGGTACATTAAAAAATGCTCAGCCTCACTAATCTAAGAAATATAAAGTGAAACCACAACAACGCCTCTTAGAATGACTATTGTAGAAAAGACTAGAAATAAAAAGTGTTGGTGAAATGTGAAGAAAAGGGACCTCTTGTGCATTACTAAATAGGAATGTAAATTGGTGTAGTCACTATGAAAAACAGTATGACGGTTTCTCAAGAAAATAAAAATAGAATTGCCATATGACCCAGCAATTTCCCTTCTTGGTACTTATCTGAAGAAAATGAAAACACTAATTAGAAATGACGTATGCACCTCCATGTTCATTGTGGTATTATTTACAATAGCTAAGATAAGAGACAACTGTCAGTGGATGAATGGATAATAAATTATGATAAACACACACACACACACACACACTGAAATATATTCAAGCTATAAAAAGAAATCTTTCCATTTGTGACAGTATGGCCAAAGCTTGAGGGCATTGTGTTAGAGAAGACAAATACCATATTATTTCACTTATATATAGAATCTGCAGGGGGAAAATTTCATAAAATTGAAAGATACAAGCTGCTTAGATATGCAAATTTCACAGATACAGAGAACAACTTGGTGGTTGCCAGAGGCAGGGAATGGGGGAGGGTGGACAAAATAAGGATAATTAAAGGTCCAAACTTCCAAATACATAAGTCATGAGGTATAATGTACAATGATGGTAACTATAGTTAATGATACTGTATTGCATAATTGAAAGATGATAGCAGAGTAGAGCCTAAAAGTTTTCATCACAAAAAAACAAAAATTTTTTAACTGTATGGTGATCCATATTAAACTAAACTTACTGTGGTTATCATTTTGCAATATATACAAATATTAAATTATTTTGTTGTATACCTGAAATTAATATAGGGTTAAATGTCAGTTATATCTCAGTGGAAAATAAAAACAAAAACCAAAAATCCATTCATTTTCATGTACTGTGTTCAGTGCTTGGTTCAGTTTAGTATGATGGCTTACTAATTAATTCTGTCAAGTTTGAGATGGAATTCTACCTTTCCCACATTTCATCTGAATTAAACTCACTTTGCTAGTCTTTAAGTTCCTTACTTTTAACATGTACATTTTAAGATTGTGAGGTTTGGATAAAACTTACAAAACTTTTAGCATAAGTACCTGGCACAAAGCACTTAATAAATATTAGCTGCTGCGACAGTGGTAAATGCAGAGGGTAGGATTGTGGGGGAAGAGGAAGTACTGATCAATGTAGGCAAAGGATGATGATGTTAATACAAAGTGGGGCACTTGTTCCAGAGGTGAATGCTTCTGAACTGAATCTTAAAGGTTGAAAAAAGAACTATCTAGAAAAAGAAAGGAAGGAAAAACATTTGGGACAAGCAGAAGAGAATGAACAAAGGTGTTAAAGTATGTGACGATGGAAGTCTTGTACATAAGGACTCTAAGAACTCACCCATTTGAAGTATACAGTTTATTAATTGCCTGTTTCTTTAACAGGGGAAAAAAGACGTGACCCAGATATTTAACAATATCCTGAGAAGACAAATAGGCTCTCGGAGTCCTACTGTGGAATATATTAGTGCTCATCCTCATATCCTGTTTATGCTTCTCAAAGGGTAGGTGCTTGTTTTCCTTTAAACTGGGTTTGAAATAGAACGGTTGTTAAAAGTATATAGCACTAGCTTCTTTTGAGATTATGATGGATTCTCTTTTAGAATCACAGTTAAGCTATTTGTCATATTTGAAATCAGTCCTCCAAATCTATGTCTCCATGATGACTTAGGCTGAAGCAAATTCCTTTCTTTGCACCTTCAGGTGTCTAAATAAAGTTCTTCCATTTACTGCCTCTCGTTCTTCTACTCTCCTATTATTTGCCAGCTTCCTATTATATCATTGCTGGTCTTTTTTCCTAGCTACTCCGTTACCCTTTTCCTGTGTGCATGAGACTAGATCCTCTTATTACACACATACACACACACACACACTCACTCACACACACTCTCTCTCTCACACACACACACACACACACACATTCACTTCTTCCAATGCCTAGCGTCTGCCATGGTGACATGTTTGTATATGGAGGCAGAATGAATATTGCTATATACCTTTATCTATATCTATCTATATATAGGACCATAGAAATGCCAGAAAACTATAAAATTCTAGCCAGATAATAGTATACCTGACTGTTACTTATTATGAATACTCACAAATGTTTTTCAGGGATTTTGAGGCTATTTAACTAAAACTAAATAAAACTAAAACTAAAATAAAAACTAGATGGGTATAATAAACTTTGGGATAGTTAACTATCTTCTTCCTTCCCTTCCTTATTTTTTACTCCCCCATCTCAAATCTGCCATGCTCTTCCACATCTAGTCCATCTCATCTGTTTTGTTCCCAATTCCTTGCTTGTACATTTTAAAACATTTAATTGTGGCATGCCCTGGTGGGGTAGCAGTTAGGGCAGTTGCCTTCAAAGGACTCAGGCCACATACCCCTGGATTTGAGTCCTTCATTCGGCCCACGGCTTTCTTTTAAAAAAATTTATTTGTATTAAAATAATTCATACACATAGTTTAAAATTTAGATGTATCTGTAAACAGAAGTTTTTTGTGTTTTCCTTCTCCTCCTCTGTCCATTGACCAAAGGCATTCCTGTTGTTTTTTTAATTTGTTCACCTGGGATTTGCTTCGTATTGAAAAAAATAGGCTTTGCCAATCTTTTGCTCTATTAATTTTTAAAAATATCCTGATTATAAGCTAGATGATAATTCAGGTTTTTCACAGCTACTGTTACTTTTTTCTTTCCTAGTTCTCTCAGTCTACTTTATATTTTATTATATTAATAATTAATTTATTATGATGGCTATGTAATTATGATTCACTTGAACAAAGTAATATATTATGATTACTTTTTTTGGTATAGAATATTTTTACTGGATGATTGTGTCTTTCAGTTCTGGAAAGGGAAATTTACTTAAGTTGGAATAGACACTACATATACCAGACTTTAAGCTTTACAGGAAGTGCACCCGAAAATTGAGTATCCCCATCACAAGATAAATTTATTTTTCCTCTATAACAGGTGTTCTAAGTCAATAGGGGTTCTTCCTTCTTCAGCATGTGGCTCCTTAGATCACTTTGTTCATTGCAGTGTCAACCCACAGCAAGGTAAAAATTTACAAGTAAACCTACCAGGCAGGCCTGGAAATGGCTCACATAATCTCACTCACATTCTACTTTGAGCATGTAGTTACTTGACCACTTAAGAGAAAGAAATGTAATCTAGTGCTCAGGAAGAAGAGGAAAATGGATCTTGGTAGACATTCTCTGTCCCATATTATTTCTGAAAATTTCTTTCCTTCCATTTCCTCTGTCTTCACTTTCTAGATCTGCTATTAGTCAAATCTCTGGGATTTATCTTTTTTATCTCTTCTGTTTTCTATGCCTTTATCTTTTTGTTTTATTTATTGGAAGATGTTCTTAATTTTGTCTTCCTTTTAAAGTAAACTATTTAGTTTTCATTTTTATCACCCTACTTTTAAATTATAAACTCTTTTGGTTGAGTAACCCCTTTTTCTGCTCTTGTACACTTCTGGGCTCTGTGACCCTGAACAAGTCACTACATCTTTTCAAGCCTCAATGTCCTTATCTGAAAATAAGAATAAAATTAATGATACTACCTTTGCACTAAAATAATATTGTGTTTTATGCCATTGGCTGTGTTATGGAATAGACTAGTGTTTTCAGTCAAGGTTCTGTTACTTAATTGCTATAAAATTTTGGGAAAGTTACCTGTCTTAAGTCTTATTTTACTCATTGCAATATGAAGATAATAATGTCTACTTCAGTAGGTAGAGCCTTCAATAAGATAATGCATGCAAAGGGTAACAACTAGTTACTTGGTTTCTCAGTAGCTATTAATCTAGGATATTATTATTCCCATTCCTCTTAAGAGTTGTGATTCACATTGAAATAAAAGTAGTTTTTGAACATAAGTGACTAAGGCCAGATGTGAATGTCAGAATAGTATTATAAAGAAAAGTGCTCATTTCCAGCTCAGGTGGATCTACAAAATTTAATGAATCCATTTGGTATATGATCTATACAGCTGCTCATTGGTTAGTAAGGCCAAAATGATCAATTTGTACCCAGTTCTAGCACTTGCATTCATTTTTCTAACAATGTGGAGAAAATTATTTTAATATACATATTTTAATATACATATATACATATATAATAATATATGTATATATACATATTTTAATATATTTTTTAATATACATATTTATATTCTAAGAACCCATTTTCATGTAATTATAGCACACAGTGGAAAAATAGGAATTGTTTATTTTAAGCATAACTCCCTCAAGCTAAATCATTAGGAAATTTTTATAAAAATGTCCCTCCATTTCTTCTGAAAAGTTAGTATTTAAAACAGCTTTTTTGGTTTATTTATAAAATTGTGATTCAGCTTCCATTGGATTAATCTTAATTGACAATCTGCCATAAATTAGTCATTGTGGAGAACACAGTGATTCCTGTGGCCCCTGCCCTAGGAATCTTATTCATGAGTAGAATAGAGTAGATGAGATAAATTTTGATTCTTTACCAAATTTAAGGATATTAATGTTACTGGGATTTGAAATTTAAGATAAGCTTAATTTATGGGGCACTTCTTTATATAGTAGGGAATAAGCTATCAAAAAGCAATAGCGTAGATGATAGTCAGATTGAAATGTTGTGTTTGAATTACAGATTTCCCTTTAAGGGTTCTAAGAAAAATTAGAAATTTTCCTACATACAACAATGTAGTCCTAGCTTTAAGGAGATGTAGCTCAGGGAGTAACAGTTCACTCTCAGGCATAAACTAGTGGGATGTAATGACAAATGTTCTATCCCCAAGGAGTATTTTTTAAATGTTCTCTTGGTTCTTAAGAATAAATAATCAGTACATCACAGATGGTTCCAATAAATCTTACCAAATGAAAGGAAGAAGAAAACTAATTATATACCAAAGTTGAAGCAGAAACTTTTTATAGTTTCAGTTTGGAAATTAAATTAAGAAATGAGAAAACATTGGCTAGAGATCATACAGCTTTCTGTGTAAGCCAAAGACTAAGTCTCGTTAGTATCATCTAGAATTAACAATTTTAGTCAGAATTTGAAGTTAGTTAAATTCATTATATGCAGCTTGTGAAAAACTTTATATCACTCTTCAGACATTGAGTTGGAGATAGAGAAAGGTAACCATAAATAAGATATAAACATTTATGGCTATATGGGGGTAGAGTAGGAGAGGAGTAGGAAAGAGGGTAAGTAAAACATAATTCCCAGCAACTAAATTGTTTGTAATGAGCCAAAGAAAATAGATTTGTTGCCGTGGAACGTTAATACAGAATGAAAATTGCTAAAGCGAATTACAAACAAGCTGTTGTAAGAATATGAAAGAGGGAGAGAATAATCCTGAATGGTGGGTGATTAGGAAAGATTTCAAGGAGGAGGTAGTATTTAGCCAAGCCTTGAAAGCTGAGAGAGAATCTTAGAGGTGGAAATGTGAGGAAAGCATTCTATGGTAAGAGAATGACTTATTACGTCAAGGAATTGAGGAATGTGATGAAAGGCGAAGTTGAAAAATTAAGTTTAGGGCCAACTAATAAAGTGTATAAACACCTTTTAAAAAATCTGGATTTTAACTATCTATCCCTTAGGTTCTTTTTCTAGGCCAAGTTTTTATTTTATATTCTCTTAAGTACTCTATTAGTAAATGATAGTGTTTTTCTCCAGATTTCAGACAATATGGCTCTCTTTATAATATTCT
Organism: Solenodon paradoxus; assembly: GCA_004363575.1. Taxonomy (NCBI): domain Eukaryota; kingdom Metazoa; phylum Chordata; class Mammalia; order Eulipotyphla; family Solenodontidae; genus Solenodon; species Solenodon paradoxus. The sequence goes on along the minus strand of RJWH01000323.1, from coordinate 557,390 downwards.
TAAGTCTTTCAAGTCTTCCATAAATGCTAAAAGATCAATTTTCAAATCATTCTGGTAAGAGAAATTGCTAGCACCACACACTGGCATTTTTCATATCCTGCAAATAATCATTTCTATCTGGATATATTAGCACTTAATGTTAATGTATAGAGGAATACTCATCATATTTGTGAATATTATGTTGGATAAAACAGGACAGAAATATTAATTTTACCCTGGTTTAATGAATCCTGTTAAATATTCTTGTTTGATATTTTCCTCTACCATATTTGTAGTTTGATATTAATAAGTCACTTATTTGTGTCCTAAATTGTGGGAAAGATATTTTATTCTTGAACCTAAATTTCATGCCAATATCTTATGAAAATTAATACATTAATCTTTCTAGTTCAGTAAAGTATTTCCACTGGTATTTGGTATTTGAAGTTTTATGTAGTGATTTTTTTATTTTGGTTTTCACATGTTTAATTTTTCTCATGTATTCAGTGGTCTTTTTTAGAGTTTTTCTAATTTACTAAATTTGTGGAAAATGTAAAAGATTTAGTATGCTCTTCCTGGGTGTCATTTTCCATCTTTTTCAACACTACAGAAAAGTGCTTTTCAAGAATGAAGATACTAATTTTTTCCAATGGACTCTGTACTCGAACCATGAAAACTAACATTACATCCAATTGAACTATTAAGTAATAGAAAATACTTTCCTTTTTACCCTGTGCTCTTCTCACCAGTTTTTTACAACTATGTCTTTTTTTGTTGTAGTCTTCCAATATTCAACACACAGTTGTCAGCTGTATCGTTTCAATACTGGGCTTGTCTTACTTGAGCTAAGTAGTTTTCATTTTCTTGAAACTATCTGTTGAATGTAACTCAAACCTAGTTTATTCGATGTTGAATTTGACCCTTGAGAAGTATTATTAAATTAGAAATTAGAACAGAATCTAGTATGCTAGTTTTAAATGATTTCCTACAGGAGACATTGTTTTTCATTATTGTAGTTTTTGCTGTGAGCTGTAATTCTACTTCATGATTTCAATTAATTAATCAGTACACACTGTTGCTCATCCATTATATGTAAATAATACATATGTATGTTTGTATATACATCCCTTTCTTTTTCCTGAACTTCAAGTGGATATATTCTACTGCCAGGAAGTCATATGTACTTAGATATCAGGCATCTTAAAGTTAACATGATCGAAAACAAACTTAGTTTCTTCTCTAATCCTGTTCCTTTTTACTAGTTTCATTTTGATAAATGGCACCACCATTTATCCAATTATTCAAGCCAAAAACATAGAAATTATTCTTAAATTCTCCATTTCCCTCACCCTGATCCCAGCTACAACATCAGTACAACCTGCTGACCTCCCTCCAGTATGCATGATCTGCCCACAGTCCTCTCTCCTCCTCCTCCTCTTCCCCCTACCCCATCCCATCAAAATCCCCATTATCACTATCAGGACTGCAGCTCCATCTCGTACCTCGTCTTCCTGTTTCTATTCTAGCTCTTCAGACCATTCATCCCTACTGTGCAGTAGATTCTTCACAGGTAGCCAGAGTAATCTTTTTAAAGCTTACATTAATTGAATTAATTTCTTGCTTTAAACTCTCCAGAGACTTCCTACCATACTTAAAAATTCAACACCTTACCTTGGTTTACAATGCTGTATATGATCTGACCCATCTTTCTTTTTACTCTTGCCTCAGTTCACCCCATTCACTACTCTTACCCTACATTCCAACCACATAGCCTTATAGCTCCTTCTCTAACTCACTAAACAGGCCCTTGCCTTAGACCTTTGCACTATTAGTTTCTTTTGCCTGGCACAGTTTGCCCCTACTTTGACCAGTCAATCTAAAGTAAGTAATCACACTCTATAATATACCTATTTTATTGTCTTCAGTTTGACGGCACTTCTTGGTCTATGAAATTATCTTTTTATTGTTCCTTTTTCATCAGACACACTCACTAAGAGGACAGTGATCTTGTGTTTTCCTACTGTATTCTCAGCATCTGGATAGGTGCCGAGTGCATTGTAGCTGTGCAATGGATATTAAATACGAGGTGTTTGAGTGGCCTGTGATAAATGGCATCTATGCTTCCGTTAGCAGGAGTACTGAAACAGTTCTTTTCAAACCATTTATATTGTTTCGCTAATAGGTTAACAGAGTTCTCCATTTTTCTCTTGTTATTCCTTTAGATATGAGGCTCCACAGATCGCTTTACGTTGTGGGATTATGCTGAGAGAATGTATTCGACATGAACCGCTTGCCAAAAGCATCCTCTTTTCTAATCAATTCAGAGATTTCTTTAAATATGTGGAGTTATTAACGTTTGATATTGCTTCAGATGCCTTTGCTACTTTTAAGGTAAAAAAAAATTTTTTTTGCGTCAGTAAGGTCATTTAGTGTCATCATTTAGTTAGTCAGCTGGCAAGTTAATTTTAAAAGGCACAAAATTCTGGCACACCCTAGTAGAGCAGCAGTTGGGTCAGTCGCCTCCAAAGAAGCAAGCCACATATCCCTGGGTTTGAGTCCCAGGCCTGTGGGGGAAGCAGTGTGAACAACTAAATAAAAATAAAGTACTTCTTCTTCCTCAGTCTTCCTGCCTACTCACCTTCATTGCTACCCACACCTCTCCTTTAAAAAAAGAAAGCAAGAAACTTTAAAAAAAGGCTCAGAATTCTGTTCATTAAGCCTGAGTGTAAGTCAGACTTAAGGAATGTATATGATGTGTGAGGCATAAACGGCATTGGTAAGTAGAATGCAGCCTATTAGGTCAGTTTGTCACATTGTGTAAAAGACACGTCAAAATGCTTGTCATATGTAAGCTTATACGGAATGAATGCTGATATATAGGAACATGCAGTGGTCTGTTTATACCATGCTATTATTTAGAGTACATATGCGCTGAATACTCTGGAAGGCTGTCTGGGAAACAGCAACAGTAGTTAGCTCCGCTCCGAGGAAAGGATGGCTAGTGAGGGAGGCAGAGAATTACATCTTTAAATATGAAGGATGTCATGTTATTTTATCAGTGTGGGAATTTTTCTTCCCACAGGGTGTAATAAATTATATTGTAGTGGTTGTCATAATCGTTTATATTTTATAGGCTTATTATCTACTTTGTTATGATATAGGAAATAACTTAATGTTTTAATTGTAAAAATATGCTTAACAAAATTTGCCATCTTAACCATGTTTAGTGTGTAGTTCAGGAGTATTAAATATTTTCATATTGTTGTAAAACCAATCTCCAGAAGTTCTTCATCTTATAAAAGTAAAACTTGTATCCTTACACCTATTGTATTTTGTAATTTTCCATTTCTCCCTCCCTCTTACCCCTGGCAACCACCATTCTACTTACTGTTCAATGAGTTTGAGCATCACAGAGAAGTTCAGAGAGCATTTTAGAAAATAGTACAGCTAATTTGAAAACTCAAATGCTAGAGCTTATACATCCAATGAGTAATGACATCTGCAAGGTTTATTTCTATTTTAGGAAAACTATTTACTTAGTCTTATAGTCCTGTCATATTATTTCATATAGTTTGAAATTGTTATCATTATCTGTGGTCTGTTCATTTTCAGTAATGGTAATGTTTCCTTCAAGGGAAGATAAAAGTTTTATAAACAGCAAAAAGCTATTTGACATCCAGTTTGGTAGATAAAGCCTGTGATTAGGTTAACTAGAACTTTTTTTTGGTTTTGGTACTAATAATTATAATAAAGATAAATTTTAAAATAATAGAATAGAACTTGACTTTCCTCAGTCTCTACCAAATTGACCTGAAGACCATTTTAGAAGAGGGGTTCCAGAAATATTTTAAACTTAATGATTAACAATATCGTTGTTGGGGGGGCAGATTTTCAAGTTGATTATAAAATAGCTCAGACTCTTAAATTTATAAATTTAAATTTGTTTATTTGAAAGCATTTAAGCATTTACCTCTTTATATAAATACAAATTTACTTCCCATTTAAGACATAAAATACAATTTTTACTTAACTGTAATCTGAGTTTTTATTTGTATATGTATTATCATAAATACATATTTCAGCAATATTGTATACTTCATATCCTAATATTTCAGATAATTTTTTAAATCTTTAAAATTTCACCTTTATTTTTGTTTACAGTTTTCTGCTTTTTCCTTTTTGGGTAGAATCTTAGCTAGTTGTTTTCTCCCTCCTCTCGACTCAGTTCTATGATCAGTAACAATGCAACAGTTCTATTTGTCGATATAGTATGTGTATGTGTGTGTATGGTATAATCCCTTCAGTTTTTGCATATATTTATTATGTGCATAAATGTGAGGGTACACTATGAATATAAAGTATATACACACTCAATTGTGAGAGTGTGTGCAGGAGAGAGAGCAGATTGTTTATTGGCTATATCCATCATATACCTGTGCTCAGGGAGGTCTACCCTACCCTATTTTATTTTTCTGTCATTAGATTGTTTAAGTTATTTCAGTTTTATCCCTTGTAATCTGAAGGAGATGCTCCACAAACAGAACTTGTCCAGATTCCTCTTCCTTTGTTATAACAAAGTTTGTTATAAGGTAAGCAGAAAACCTCTCCAGGCAGCACTCATCAGCAAAGTCCTCTCTGTTGCTGCCTTCACTGAGTGTGTGGACCTGCAGCCATGGGACAGCATGGTCCTCACACCAGGCTGACTGTTTCAGTAGGTGGAGAGCCCCCATGGGTACAGCAATCCCCCAGGTCTGCCAGAGCCCTTGGAGAGAACTCCTTTCTAACCTAGGTCACTGTGTGGCTCAGGAGGTCAAAGAAGGGGTATCTGTAACTAGGCTCTCAAATATAACTTAGAAAATTAGGGACTCCAAAGGCTGCTGTGGAAATACCTTCTTAAGGCATTCCCTGATAGGAACCAGTTTGAATGTTAACCTTGGACAAGCTGGTAATGAATCCCCAGAGCATTTTTCAATAGTACCAAATGTTCTACTGAGGAAAAAAATGTACTACTTTTTCGTTGCGAGACCCAGTGGTCAATCACGTTGTGGCTATAAGTAATTTATAATGCAAAACGCTTTAAATAATTTATATTAAAATAGAAATATATTTTAACTCTTGCTGCTGCCTTCTTTTTTCTATGAAGGTATGTTGTGTATATGATATACTAAGCAATTTTAATTAAATATGTATTAAAAGAATTTAATTTGGAAAACTTTAAAAATCTTGTTATGTTTTTAATTAAATTCTGCATGGAACCTCACAGAGTATTTAGCCCATAAGCCTATAAAAAGATTAGATGAGGATTGTTTTCTTTCAGTATTAAGGTGTTTAAGGATATAATTAAGGTGGGAGTTGAAGACAGTCAAACATTCCTTTATGCTCTTGTTCAGTATTCTGAGTTTGTTTATAGTAAGATAGAGCTACCTGACTTCAACTTTGAAAGAGTGTATTATGCTACTTAATAACTGCACAGCTCCTAGTCCTCACAGTTAATTTACCTGAGCAGGACAGCACTGAGATGACCTTGTTAAATGTCATAGTCGTGCTTCCCAGCATCCCAGGCGCCTTCATTTAAAAATGGCTAAGAAACAACACTAAAGGTTAAGATTCTTGAAAACATACTAACTTATGAGATATAGTTTAGGCCATGCAGATATTTTTTATGACTAGTTATTAATGACATCTTAGGAATATTGTAATCACAAGGCAGAGTTATGGAATGAAGAAATATACTGTAAACTCGCCTCATAGGTGCCATTTGTTTCACAAAATTGCTTTTATCATCAATCTAACAATAATATACATATAAAACACTTGTTTTTAATATAACATAAGCCTGTGCTTACCATCTTAAATAAGAGTGGAAATAATTTTGTGATGTAAATTAAAATATTCTTCTGAAAAACTTTTATATGCTTCAAATTAATGACCTCATAAAACCTTTGAGGAAAAAGAAAGATTTATAAAAACTTACTAGCTATAATAATGTTGTTTCACTTAACTGTTCTTTTTCTAGGATTTACTAACCAGGCATAAAGTGTTGGTAGCAGACTTCTTGGAACAAAATTATGACCCGGTAAGTAGAAGTCACTTTTAAGGCTTTATCTCACTTTCTCTCCTCTTCTTTCCCTGCCCCTCTAGATCTATGAACACTAACTTCTCTTTATGATCCACAATAAAAACCATCAGCACTCAGCTATGTACCCAGTTTTCCTATTACCTGAAAGTCATGTAACCTGGAAACTTTATGAAAATTTAAAGCTGGTGGGAGATCAGAACTGTCTCTGTCTGTTGTTCTTAGGAGCTCCAAGAATCAACTAGAACCGTCTCACTTTAATCTTAAGATCATCCATTCATCTTTAAGAGGCAGAAGATAACCCCAAACAGAAGAGCACTATACCCATACTAAAATAATTTTACTTAGTCAATTAGTTTTATACCACAATATATTTTGTCTTCCAACTCCCTTCTCTAATGGTGAATCCAACTCATCCTTTTGAGATTCAATGAAATATCACTCTTCTAGGAATGCTTCCCTAATTCAAAACCTCCCTTAGCATATACATTCTCATTCTTCTACTCCCGCCATCTCTCATTTTTCACATTTATTATTGTGCTATTATGGTATGTATGTATGTATGTATAAAATAGAAAGTCTATCTTTTGTATCTCTTGAACTTTCTATTCCCCATTGTCTTTATGTATGAATGAGGATGGTGAAATGGGGACACCTCCCTGTAGACTGTGATCATCAGCCTTGGGTTAAGCACATAATGAAACAACAACATAGCAGCTGAATTGCCTTGGGCTACAAGATCAGAGATTTGCTTCAGAAACAAGAGAACCAGTAATGTAGTGCAGAGAAATCACTGCTGGGTTTACATTCTAAACGTATTTTCTTTTCATTAGATTTTTGAAGACTATGAGAAATTGCTTCAGTCTGAGAATTATGTGACTAAGAGACAATCTTTAAAGGTAATATCAAATGTATTTAAGTTAGAATCTTGCTAATAAATGATCTAATAGTGAATGAGTAAATACCAAAAAATTAAAGTGTCTTTTTTTTGGAGCATGATAAGTATGTTTTATGTTATGACTGTACTTTGTAGCAAAACAATGTAAATGTTCTGCCTCAAATACTTTTTGAGAAACAAAATACATTTTCAGTACATGATAAAACATTGTGGGGGTAAGGTGTCTGTGTTTAACCAAATAGCTTTTGAAATCTGAGATTATGTTTCCGATAACATGCCTGTGGAAATGCCTCTCTCCCCTAGCAACTCAGAGACCAGCAGGGTAGGGCCATATCCATCTATGAATGACCTTCCCGCCCTTAGTGACAAGGGGCCTGGAAGCAGCCATTAGACCAGGAGGAAGTAGGACAGCTCCACTGAGTAAAATGTCAGCCAGAGCTGCATTTTTTGCCCTTGAATCCCACTCAGATATTCAAAAGAGTATTTTTGGCAGATAATGATTGGCTGTTTTTTGTTAAGCAATTTGTATTATGTTTTAGTTTATTTAATATCACTTGCATTTTTACATGTTGAAATTATGGCAGGGTGTTTTTTGTGTATTTGATAGAGTTTTAAGCTAGAGCAGTAAGTTAAATATTTTTGTACCACATTTTCACCATTTCATTTTGCCCATGATTTTTCCTCACTATGACCTGCTTTCTCCTATATTTGTGCTCTTTCTGTTCTGACTTTACCTGTTGATGGAGAGGTCAACCTTCTATTTTAAAGTCAGTCATTCAGCACTCTATACTGAGTTTTACCTTTTGTGGAAACCCATCCAAGGTGATCCATGTAGAAAAAACACACAGGTGGTTGTTTTCTGTGCTGGAGCCTGGAGTGATCAGACTAAGCTCCAGGCAAAGGCAGTGACGTGAACGTGGTGCTCCCTCATCTCCAGAAAATGTGTTTAAAGTAATTGAGGATAAACATACATCCTGTCGCCACATCTGAGTATCTAAAAAATAGAATTCTTTATTTGTCAAAGATTCTACAAGTACAGCCAAAATAGAGGGATTGCTGGTGGGAGTGGGTATGACTGTCCATGTTATAGAGGGAGTCGCCTTGGGTGGAAGGTGAAAATTGGAATAGTCATGAGGTGACTGTGTTTAAAGAGACAACATATAGAAGTCTCTCATAAAGTTTCCAAATCTTTCCAAACAAGTAAAGAGTCTAGCATGAACCAATGTGACTGAGTCAAACCAAAATGAAAAAACTGAAAGTCCTACACTTAGGAATTTATTCTTATACCATATTTTACAGTGACAAGAACTTGATACAGAAATCGTTCTGTGATCAACTGTCTCTAGGATGTTAAGCAAAATTACAAAACCGACAGTTTCTTTTAGACAGAAACATCTCCCTCTGGGTTCTTCTGCTTTTTTTTTCCTGTGGTCCTGTCATCCCCCCATCCAGCCCATTGCCCACATTTTCTTCTCAGGATGTCTTCGGTGCCGCATTTATCCTGTTCCTGAGTTAGTTTGTAAAGTGGTTAGAACAGAGCCAAATTCATGGTAAGAACTAGATATATTTGTTTAATAAAATATAATATATTTTATAAATAGTCCTCATCATTATCTTCCAAATTCAACTTCTGGCAAGTATTAATCTACTCCAAATAAATAACTGGGACTAGGGTGTAAATCAGACTTATTCCGACCTGGATGCATTTGCATTTTTAAAATGGATGCCTATTAATCCAGTAGCTGTATGATTAGTATAGTATTTAATTAAAAATGTGGTTAGCAAAGGAGGAATAAGGAGGGTTCATTCTTTAGCCTCATCTGCTGCCACTGAGCTCTTTACCATCTAGCCTCCCTTCTCCCTTTCACATAGCTCTTGGGCTAGAGCCCTCTTCCCATGACACAGAAGAACAAATGAGTTTGTATCTGGTATTGAAATTCTCCTTCAAATTCTCCCTTTTCAAAGGAACTGTATTTCCTACTCACTTACAGATGTAAACTCCCTCACAAGACCTCTTTCTGTTGTTCATTCACCCACCCAGGCATGCTGCATTGGCTGCGCCTCCTGCCTAACATCCCTTACAGTAGACTGTCTCACAAATATTTGATCTGCAGTATTATAAAATTGAGCATTGGCTGTACAGTGGAAAACACCGATAAAAGGCAGATGAAGCATATCTGAAGATTAGAAATTCTTAAAATGACTACTGAAGAGGTTTTTTAAAATACTAAATAATAGGCAGAGATATTGCTAAAATGGTTTTGTATCACTCTATTTAAGGAAAAAGCTTATTAAATTTTATTTGCTCTATTCTTCTGTAGAAAAATTGTTTTGGAGAGCTCTGTTAGTGTCATATTTGGTTTTATACTGAGGAATTAGAGCTGTAGAAGCAATGTATTCTATTTTGACATTTATGATGTTTACAGCTCTAGAAAATATTCTGTAATATTTTATGCATAGCTGTTTCATAATTTTAATAAACACAAGAGGCTATATTATTGTAACACTATATTCAGTATTCTGTTAAATATAAACTGCCTAAAATGAAGTAATTTTCTAATTCCAAAGTAGTTACTTACTACTCACTGCTTTTGTTCATCATATTCTAATTTCCCTGAACTATCTTCAGGTGCTTATATTCCTGGTGTCACTAAAAAATAATTAACAGAGAAATTCCTTTCCCTCATGTGACAGAGTTTAGGAATTTATTTCTTATCTTCATCAGAGGTCTGACATTTAACTACTAGCAAGAAAGTTGTAACTAAAAAGTTTGGTAGAATTTTAGGGGATTGTAGATATCTGGTCAATTTCATTAAAACTTCCAAGTTTTTTAAAATCCTCATTTCTATTTGCTGTGCATAATTTTGCTATGTACTATGAAACATAAAATGAAATTTAAAGAAATAAATTGTTTTCACATGAAATTAGCAATTAAATTAACATTTCATGGCTAAAAGTTCACTGTAAGTTAGCTAAATTAATTTATATAATTGACTTTCAGAGAAGTAATAAAGTTATATTAGCAGGTGATAAATTATATAAATTTTATGTAGGCATCCCAATATAATAAAAATTGAAGTGACTTAATTGGAACTCATAAATGTCACTATAGTAAATGTTTATTGAATATGTGTGGGCATTTGAAAATTTTAGGGGCACATCTTTTTAAATGCAATTTTTAATTGCCTAAAAACCATTTGATAGATCTACAGTATATTTTATTACCTTATATTTTATCTGATACCTATATTTATGTAAATATAAATCTTTGAGACATATGTCTACTAGAAGCTATAGGTATATCTATATAGAAGTTATACACACAAACACACACACACAAATATATGTCTTGGCAGACCCTGGTAGAGCAGCAGTTAAGTCAGTCGCCTCTGAAGGACATAGACCACATACCCCTGGGTTTGAGTCCTGTGTCCGGGTGGAAAGCAGCCTCTTGACTTTGCAGCCCAGAAATGAATTATGGTTTTGTTTTTTTGAAAGTCCAGAAGTCATCCATTCCATTTACTAAAATATATTTAGAAAGATAGAACTCCTGTCTCCCTCTCACTGGAGTTTAACTTTAGTGCTTCTCTACAAGCTGTAATCATTTGTTTGTCAGAGAGGTAAGTTTTTTTTTATTCTCTTTATTAATTGGATAAAGATAATTAACTGAAGTAAATTAGCTACCCCAAAGGCCAGTTGAATTTAAGAGCAACTGTGAAAAAGTAGGCAGCAAATGGTGTTGTCAGGTGCTCTCACAGGGGACAGGTTGCCTTTTGTCTTGAGACTGCTCCTGTAGTGGATTTGTAGCTACTTGGCTGTATAGGCAAGGTAAATTATATCTGTCTTTCTACTGTCTTTTTCACAGATCACTACAGTGTTGTGTTAGGGATATGCTTTTCAGTAAGAAAACTTGCTTCTTTCTTTTCTGCATTTTGTAGACAGCATTTTGTGCCAGTAGGATTTTATATTTCCAACAATGTCTACACACTCCATATAGTTTAAGTTTTAAGATTTACAAGTGGTATCCACATTTGATACATGCCGCCCGCCCCCCCCC
>RJWH01000323.1:435229-546280 GCA_004363575.1 Solenodon paradoxus | reverse complement strand
GGTACAAACAGGAAGAAGTTCTGAGGATTGATGTACCACTGGTGACTAAAGTTATGAATGTATTGCATACTTGAAACTTACCTAGAGTAGCTCTTAAGCATTCTCACCACATGCACAAAAAGGGTTAACATGTGAGGGGATGGATATATTAAATAACTTATGCTAAATATCTCACAGCATACACATATATCAAGTCATCAGATGTACAGTTTAAACATATGTAATTCTCTCCATTATACCTGAATAAAACTGGGGTGAATTTTGGAGCATGAGGCGTGATGTCTCAGAGGTAAAGAATGAGGAAGGTTAGATAAGGGAGCCAAGGAAAGGAAACAGTTGATGTGACTGTGATCTCACAGAGGGCTTTGAATGTCATCCTAAGGAAACTGTTTTCCCTATGTCCATAGACATCTTAGGAATTTTGTTGTTGTTGTTGTTGTTGATTTGTTATGTGTTGTTTATTTGTTATTGTTAGAAAGATTAATAGGACTAATATTCAGGAAGATTCTTTGGCACATGTAGGATGTACTGGATTGGGTGAAGACTGCAGGAGAGACCATTTTATATGCTGTTGCAATAGTACAGATGAAAGATAATGAGGACACTGTCAGTACAAATAGAATGAAGGATATTTAAGATATTTGAAAAACAGAAAACTGGCAGATCTTAGCTGTAGATTTAATGTGAAGAGCAAAGGAAAGAATAAAGCCGAGACTTCACCTCTGCCCTTAGGGAGGGGCAGATCATGATACTTTAACAACCGTAATTGAAGGAGTTGGGTTTAAAGACTCTGAGTGTATGTAATAGGCTGTCCAATCATCTGTAAAAACTTTTGAGTATAGAGTTTAGGAAAGAAGCTGAGAATAGAAATAGATTTGGGCAACATCTTAGATGTTATAATTGAAGCAGTGGTCACAGATGAGACTTTTGAGAAATAAAAGAGAGTCAAAGTGAACAGCTTGGAAAATCCCTATAGTTGAAGTGCAGGAATTGAGTAACAGAGGTAGCTAAGGCGGAAAGAAGTGGGAAACCAGGAAGAATGCAGTGGCCTTGAAACCCAGAACAAAGAAAGTTTCCAGAAAAGGGTTAGTTGTAGATGATGCAGAAAGATTGCGGAGGGTAAAAATTGATAATTTAATTACACAGATGCTATTCTAATATATATAACTGGTGACCAACTAACCTTCATCAGTGGTCTTTTTTTTATGTTTGACAATTTTTATACAGTAAAATAACCTTAAAATATGTACTTCATATTTGTAAATAGACAAAAGATGTATTGCAGGCAAGGTGGTTGTTCATTGTCAGGCAGACATACCCACCCACATGCACACGTCTGAGAATCACTGCCAGACACTTACTGTGCTGCCAGCCTGCGGTTTCATGGGATTTTCCTGCCATCTAAGAGCTTTGCAACCATGGATACGATGCAGAAAAAAAGGAATAAAAAAATAAGCATATATTCTATATCAAGTTTTTGATAGATTACATTTCAACTGCTTGCTGCTGGAGCTTTAGAAATTGTTACTACAGTAAGAATAAAAGTTTATAAGTCAGAGTAATAATACACTCAGCTTTGCTGTTATGAGGTCTTAAACTGCTCTCACTTGTTCTTTCTACTTTGTTTTAACATGTTTTTAGTCTGTTTAGATTTCTATAGAAAAAATATTATAGCTTGGGTGTCTTCAACAACAGTTATTTCTCAAGTTCTGGAGGCTGAGAAGTCCAAGATCAAAATGTTGGCATTATTGAGATGCAAGATACTTAACGTTAATAATGAAAATAATTCATTTTATGTATTTATTTATTTATTTATTTATTTATGAAAAAAATAAATTCATGGCTAGCTCTTGGTCAGAACCGTAGAAAGAGCTTTTAAAGCTGCAGCAATTACTGGCTTTTAAGAAAATAATAAATGCATGAAATATTAGTGGACTTTAACACAACTGTGATAAGCTTAAAGTAACTCAAAATGACGACTGCTTTGCTGTCTGTGTTGTAGATGCACTTAAAAATTCTGGTCCCCACCCCCCCGCCCGCCCCCGTGTCATTTGTAACATTTGTAGATCACATTTATATTTCAGTGAGCCATCTCTTGAATAAGATGACTCAGACAGATTATAACTTAGATTTCCTGTTTTCTTGTAGCTGCTAGGTGAACTGATCCTGGACCGACACAATTTTGCCGTTATGACAAAGTATATCAGCAAGCCAGAGAACCTCAAGCTGATGATGAACCTCCTTCGAGATAAAAGTCCCAACATTCAGTTTGAAGCCTTTCATGTCTTTAAGGTAAAGTGCAAGCTACAGAAATAATGTGGATATTTGTTTCCTTATTTTTACTCCCCTTGTACCTGAGAGAAAATTAAATAAGCAGTCATTTTGTCTTGTATGACCTAGATGAAATTTTAGAGTTATTTTCATGAATGCCCATTTGTTTCTAAAAGGCTTGCTAGCTAATCCATATCTCTAAATGTTTTCACTGAGAAAATAGGTAGATACTGTTTCCCAAAAGTTACTAAAACAATCACTGATTGAACAGAACCCCAACCCTGAATTTCAGAATCAGAATTCTTTGCTTTTTTCTGCCAATTATCCTCTCTTTTAACCTTAAATGAAACACTTAGGTACTACTCACTTTTATTACTTACTTAGAAATATTTTTTAAATAAATTTTTCTATGAAAGAAAGTTAACTAACTCCAGTGGCATCTGCTTTTTCTATCATGTTTTCTTTGATAAATAAAATTGCCTCCTGGAAGCTTTAGATAGTAGATTTTTTTTAAAAAAAGGAATGGTGCAGGCAGGCAGGAAGAGAGAGGTAGAAGAAGTGCTTTATTATTTTATTTAGTTGTTCGTCCTGGTTGTTCCCCCAGCCTGAAACACAAACCGGACCTTGAGATGGATGTGGACTGCACCTACCCACTGCTCCACTAGGACACACCAATAGATTTTTTTATAGCAGGATAGATGGTAAAAATCTAATCTGTGATCCCATACTCCTGACCTAATGATTATAAAGTTTTCTGTAAATTTCATTTTCTGGTACACATATGTGAGAATGCTTTCCAAAGCTATATTCATATTGGATGCAAAATTAACATTCTGACTTTATCACTTAGTACTATACCATAGTAAGCACTAATTCATTGCTGTTAAGTGTGTGTGTGTGTGTGTGTGTGTGTGTGTGTGTGTGTGTGTGTGTGTGTGTGTGTGGAGAGAGAGAGAGAGAGAGAGAGAGAGAGCGAGCCCATAGTTTTATTGACACTGTAGGTGTCATCGGGTATATTTACTTTAGGTTATGTAAGCATTCCTGGATTATCTGTATTTAGTTTATTTCTGTCTTTTCCTACTCTAGGGCTGCCAGGAGCATTTTAGGTATCCAGTTAGTTTTTTCCATATTTAAGTTTTTATGTTTTTTTTTATTAAGATAGCTATCTAGAGTAGAATTAAGGATTCAGAGAGTCGTGGGCTTTTTTGATCTTTATAATGTATATCCAGTGATAGAATTTGTGTCACGAATAAGAGACATGACAATTTATAAACTAGGTAATTGTTGGCCTTGAGAAGAAAAAAGCACTTAGTCCACCAGATCTTTATTGTCAAAAAAAGTCACTAAAGCAATTCTTGTACTAAATTAATTTATAATTTCCATCAGTTCCATTTAAAACCCCAACAGTGCTTTCCCTGGAACTTAACAATGATTCTAAAGTTTGTGTGATAGAACAGTGGCCTGGGATTATCTATGACAATATTGAAGGAGAATAAGATAGGGGAAACCAACCTACCTGATATTAAGACATTATGGATTATGAATTTACAGTAAATTAAAACAGTAATGTATTGGCATAGGGATAGAGAAATAGAATAACAAAGCAGAGTAGTGGAGCTAGAAATAAACTTCTGTAAATATTAAACTTGATTTTGATAGTGGAAATAGTATAAATCAGTAAAGAAAGGACAAACTATTCAATAAATGATTCTAAGGTAATGAATTGTCTATATAGAAAACCCTGTATTCCACTATACTTAAAAATAAACATTAAGTAAAGCTATACGTGTAAAAAGCAAACATTTTTTAACCTTTACAAGAGAAAATATCTTTATGATATTGAATGAGGTGAATTCCTTTAACAAAAAATAAAAATCATGAAACATAATAGAAAATATTAATGTTTGAGCACACTAAAATGTAAAATATCTGCACAAAGAGACATCAGAAATGAAATGAAAAAACAGAATAGAATGTGACATGTAACTGACATTGAGAAAAAGACAGTTCAGTAGAACAATAGGCAAAGGATGCAGATTAGTAAATTACAGACAAGGTAACCAGATTGACCAATAAATAAAGGAAGATGGTTATCTTACTGGTAATCATGGAAATAGCCATTACAATATCAACCAGCTTATAACTTCATATTCTCCGTATTGGCATATTTAAGTCTGACAATGTTAAATTCTGGTAAGGTTGGAGGACAGTGGGCTCTCTCATACACCGTAAATTGTTACAAGCACTTTGAACAGCAGTTTAGCAAGATAAAGAATTGAAAGTGTGCATCTCACTTCTGATTTTCTAGAGACACTCTTGCAAAGATGCATAAGGAGTCATGTACAAAATGTTTATTGCAGCATTGTTTAGAAGAGTATAAAATGATAGAAACAAATGGGCATCAGCAGGAGACTGAAAAAATAAATTGTGAGGTAGTCATTCGTACAACAGCATGTTATGGGTTAACATTAGTAGAGTTAAATGGATACATCTCAAAAACATTGAGAGGGAGAAACAAACTTTAAAATAATAATTTTTTTAAAGGAAAAGAGCTGACAGAAATGATATCAAGCAGAAGGAGGCAGAAAGGAAGAGAGGAAGAAGACGTATTTTATTTATTTTATTTTTTGTTCATATTGGTTGTCTCCTCTCCCGAGTTCATGAAATGGGTCTTTGGGATATATGTGGACTGCACCCACTGTGGACTAAGCCCTAAAAACCAGGATACTCCAGGATGTTGTTTATATAAAATTTGAAACATGCAAAACAACATTATGTATGGATTCATACATACGTAATATAGTCTAAAAACCTGAATGGAAATGACAAATAGAAAATTCAGGATAGTGATCACCTCAGGGGAGAGATAGGTAACAGACTGGTATCATGAAGAAGTATCCAAAAGCCTGAAATCACATCTGTAATGTTTTATTATGTTAAAAAAATCTGAAGACAATTATAGCAAAAAGTGATAGATTTTGATAGAGTTGAGGTAGGGATGTGAAATCTGACCTGTTATACCCTTCATTAGAACTCTTTGTAAGAAATAAATACAAATTGGATGAAACAAAAATAGGTTGCTGTAGGACTAGAAAATGCCTACATAGTGAAAAATGGTAGAGTCTCTCCAGACCCTTCTGACTGAAGAAATAAGACTATGTGTCATGTCATTCACCTCTCACTGAATTTTAATGTATCATCCTAGGTGATAACATGCTTCATGTAATTCTGTACAAAAATGCAATATGTAGGATTCAGTGGTGGCAAAATAGAAATAACCTACTTCTGTCCTCTGAGAAGATCAGAATTTGCATCATTTTATCATTGAGTAGAGTAGGTGTGTTTAAAAATAGTTGCACACTTGTACGGGTATAAGCTGGGCCTACTCTGCACTGTGTTCCTTCCACTGAAGTGTGAACTGAACTGTTTACTTGCCAAAAATAATATTTTGTTATTTAGAAAAAGTGAATGCTGAGTCCTAGAGTTCTTTCTTCAGAGTTTTTTATAAATAGCTTTTTCCCAAAGCACCTTTCATAAGGTGCAGAAAATGTCTTTGCCAGTTTATTAGTGGCTAATTTTTATTAGCTTGCTCATAAATTTGAGGAGTAGCCTGAGATGATGTCATTTCACCTTTTTTCTTCTGTTTGATGATCGGGATGGCGCAATGGGAAAACAGGATGCAAGTCCTGAGACTTGGGTCTTTGTTCTGGCTCAGTGGCCAGCAGTGGCTATAGGTAAATCCATCTGGACCCATTTCCTCACTTACGAAATGAAAGGGTTACATTAAAGTCTAAAGTCTAGTTCTCAGATACCACGTTCAGGAGACCTTTGTCTCTGGGATCCTGACTCTCCCAGAGGTATGCCCCATAGGCATACAAGAATTCGTTGTGAGCTGATCTTCTCCATTTCTTTTCCCTGTTAACCTCCTTAATATCAAATGGCTGTATTACTGCTTCCCACCCAACCATGTAGGATGAACTGTGGTCAGTGCCTTCTGACCCACTTCTCATAGCTGCTGGAACTTGGGCATGGCCAATGCCAAAAATGGTCCTGAGTCTAGAACTCTTGTCACTTATATCCTGGCAGCTGGCCATAATAACCATTTCCATGAAAACACGAAGTTCCACTCGAGCTTAGTCCAAAGTACAAAGGTCAGCTTGACAATTCACCTATAAAGCTATACAGAACAAGAATGATCCTAAATGAAAATAGCTTCTATGTGATCTTTCTAAAACAAAGCAGAATTACAGATTAATTTGGTAAAATACTAACAATGAATTATCCACTAGCTTAAGGACCCAGTTTTGAACAAGTCAACTACTCCAGGCATCGTGTACCACATCTTAGTCTACTGATGGAGAAAGATGAAACCAAGTGAATTTAGGAATCAGTTAGGAGCTGATTTACCAACAACACTTTTTTCCAAAAATGTAACAGTATAGTGAAAAAGTATATCAAATGCCAACTTAATACTTTATCAACTACTTTTAAATAATAGAGAATTCTCAACTTTGTCATGTCCTTATTTGGACTCATTATGCCCTTGTCTGTTTTCAACAAAGAGGCAGAAGAGAAAAGGTGAAAAGCTGTAATTAAGATCTCATGCCTTGGCTTGTCCTAGTGGCCTAGAGGTTTAGTGCAGTGCAGTGCAGTGCAGTGCAGTCCACATACATCTCAGGATTCCTGGTTCAAGACCTGGGACTGGAGGAAACAACCAAGATGAACAACTAAATGAGATAAAAATTCTTCTCTCTCCTCTCTCTGGCTGCCTGCCTTCACTCCTGCCTGCGCCTTTACTTTTAAAAATCTCACTTCTCCTTTCTATTTAAAAAAAAAATACTTTCTTTTAATTTTTTATAAAATAAAATGTGTATTTATAGAAAAGTTTGCAATGGCTGTTTATATCCTATTTTAGTAACATCACCAAGTTAAATACATATTGCTCATGACTCGGTTTGATAACCCTGCTGCTCAATGTTTATACTATTTCCTACTTTAAAAATATTTTTGGAATAATATATACAGAAAATGAAGTGTGATGTTTTTGAATAGTGTTAGAATAAGACAAAAGTTAAATTATTTTTCCATATTATTTTACACTATCTTGTATAATTTCCACAATTGTGTGCAATTTATAGATCCCCAAGACTTGAATTTCAAAATACCAAAGCAATTGGTAACTATTATTGTAGTCCTAAGTATACTTTAAATGGTGAGTGGCGCACAATTAAAAAGCTATAAATGTTAAAATCATATTATTAAGTGAAAAATCAGGTTATAAATCATTATGTACAGAATGTAGCTCCACTTTTGTCAGATATGTTTACACATAGCTATATGAACAGAAATGCTGGAAGGATGTACAATAAATATTCACAATGGTTATCTTAGGGTGGAGGACCTATGTGATTTTTTTTTTTTTAACTTGTTTGTATCTTTTTTCTTTCCCCTCATTTTCCATATGTATCACTTTTATGATGAGAATGATGATAAGGATATTGGCAGTGAGGTCTGTTTCAGGAGATTCTTGAGATTTTTAGCATATCCTGAACTTCTGGCCTGCTTTCCTCCTTCCCAGGGTTTTTATGCCTCCCTGACATGTATTGGTGCCCAGTACAGTTTTGTTGTGTTCTCACTGGTTTTCATGGAGTTCAGCCAGTTTGCAGAGGCAGAGATGTGGTCCTTCTCTCTTAAATAGGAAGAAAATTGCTTTTTTTTGATCGGTACTAGCAAGTATTATGTCAAAATAGTCTATAAATACCGTATTGCCTAGATTTCTATTCATTTGAGATACTGAACCTTTAGGATAAAAGGGTGTCATGTTTTTCACTTCACAGAGTAGAATTTTCTTTGAATCACTTCCTTATAGATGTAACAAGACCCTCAATTTCAAATCCATGTACAAAGCATCCCAGGCAAACAGCATTCCTCCCAAACAGCAAGGCTGACAAAACAGAAGATGAGTCTTTCATTACCTTGTCTAGTTCGAGTCCCTCGACACAATAGAACTTGAATGAAATGTCTGTAAGACGTGCATTTTTTTTCAATCTCTCACAAAAGGCATTCAGGTTTAAAGTAGAGAGCAACATAGTTTTATGAGATAAAAATATTTGAGTATGGTTGTAATATTTGCTTTTCTCTAACCATGCTTGAGAACTCCCTAAATCACATTTCTAAGATGTGCTGTGTAAATTAATGGGCATGACCAATACAACTGCATTCTAAAAAGAGAAGTCACACGCAGTTTCATTGCTTTAACTTATTTGGGGTGATTTGAAAATAACATTTTAAAAATTCTGTGTTGAAGAGAACCAAGAAACTGTATAGTAGACATAGGATTCAAAAGATTTAGCTATGCACACCTTGATTTAGAAGTGCATTCCTTATGATAAATGGTTCATCTCAAGCCTTGAATAGGACCCCTCAGAGTGCCCCAGCTGCCCTGAGGGAATCATGCACTATTGCATTAGTTACCTCTAATCAGCAAATACCTTTAGAGGGTGCAGAGTTCAGAAGTCACAAAAAATAAATATAAGAAAAACATTTAACACTTAAAAACAAATTCAGTGTTTTTAGATCTACTCTGCAGTATATGGATTCAATAGGTTGATACAATGATATCTATCTGAAAATTCCATTACATTTTATGTTTATTGGAATCGCAACAGTTTGTCCAATATAATTAAGATTTTTTTAGAAAGATTGTTACTAGTTATTTATGTAGTTCCCACAAAATGCCAGACAATTTCTATCTAAAACTTCACAGCAACTCCGCTGTAAACAAATGGTAACTAAAGGTGCCACATATTTGACTCTAGTATGTGATTTCCTCACGGGTGTTAAATAAATGTCAAGCATTTTGCAAACAATGAAAATGAACCTGGGGTACTTTATATGTAGTGTTGCACGACTGTCTTCACTGTTAGAAAGTTTTCATCACCACAGACAGAAAACTGCATCAAGCAGTTATATTCCCCATTTTCCCTTACACACAACCCTTGACAACCACTAATCTGCTTCTGCTCCTCTGAATTTTTCTGTTCTGGGTATCTTGTACAAATGCAATGATACAATATGGGCTTTTGCATCTGATTTGTTTCATTACCTTAATGTTTTCAGGGTTTATTCATGCATCCATCAATACTTCATTCTTTTTGATGGCCAAATAATAGCATGTGGTTTGGATATATTTATGTATGTATGTATGTATGTACGTATGTATGTATGTATAATGTTTATCCATTCATCATTTGATGGCTTTTGGCTGTTGTGAGTAATGCTACTGTGAACATTCATGTGTAAGTTTTAGTTTGAATAGTGTTTTCAATGCATTTGATACATACCTAGAAATGGCACGGTTCAGTCTAATGATAGTTCATTGTGTAACTTATTGGGGTCTTGCTACTCGTGGAAACCTGTATTCCACAGAGGCTGCACTATTTTATATTTCCACCAGCATTGTTCAGGGTTTCAGTTTACCTGTTCCTCACCAAACTTGTACTGTCAGCTTTTTATTGTAGGCTTCCTGGTAGGTGTGAAGTGATATCTTCGTGTAGTTTTGATTTGTAGTTCCCTCATAATTAGTGAAGTCCAGCATTTTTCTGTATGCTTATTGCCCATTTGCTTTTTGTCTTTGGAGAAATAGCTATTCAAGTCCTTTGCCCTTTTTTGAAAAGTATTGTTTGTCTTTTTTGTTGTTATTATAAGAGTTCTTTATATGTTCTGGCTACTAGACACTGGTCATATATATGCTTTACAAATATTCTCTCCCATTCTATATGTATTGCCTTTTACTCTCTTGACTGTATCTTGTGATACACAAAACTTTTAAATTTTGATAACTATTTTTTTTTATTATTCATGCTTTTGGTGTCATAGCTAAGAAACCATTACCAAGTTGTACCTCTATGTTCTTCTCTAAGAGTTTTATGGGCTCTTATGTTTAGTTATTTGATTGACTTTTGAGTTGTTTTGTTCATAGTGTGACATGAGGCCGCAACTTCATTCTTTTGTATGTAGAGATCCAGTTTCCCCATGCTGAGGTTTGTTTTAATCATGAAAAGATACTGGATTTTGTCAAATACTTTTTCTGTATCAGTTGAAATGATCAGATGGTATTAATGTGGTATAGAAGTTTTCTAGGGCTGCCTAATACCATAGATTGAGTAGCTTAAAAACAACAGAAAGTTACTTTCTCGCAGTTTTGGATACTAGAAGTCCCAGATGCAGGTGCCAGAAGTGTTGGCTCCTTGTGGAAACTCTCAAACTGTTACTTGTCTCTTTTCTAGTTCCTATCTTCAAATGTCATTTTCTTTCTGTATATCTCCATGTCTCAGTATCTAAAAATTCTCTATTCCAAAGATATTCCAAAGATATTATCATGGGATTAAGGCCCACCAGTATGACCTCATCTTAATTTGATTACTTCTGTAAAGTTCCTGTTTCCAAATAAACTTACATTCATAGATACCAGTGGTTCGGGCTTGAACATTCATCATATGAGGGGACATAAATCTACCTAGCACATGTATATTACATTGAATTCTTTTATTATGTTGAAATACCCGAGTATTTCTCGAATAAATACCACTTGACCATGGCACACAATCCTTTTAATATGATTCTGAACTAGCTTTGCTCATATTTTGTTGAAGATTTTTGCATCTTTATTCATAAAGGATATTGGTCTGTAATTTTCTTCTGATGTCTTTGTCTGGCTTTGTTATCAGGATAATGCTGACCATGTAGAATGAGTTAGGGAATGCATTAAATATCTGGCTATAATATAACATTAAAATATTTATTATAGTTAAATAAGTTTCTACATTATATATAGAAAATATAGATAATTGGACAACTACTGATTTTCCTCACTAAGGAAGCATAATCTAGGGCTTTCTATATTTTACTAGTGGAATATGAAACACAAGTGGATCCATGTCGTCCCTGGCATATGTTCTTTGTCCTAGGTATTTGTTTCTTTGTATTTCAGGTATTTGTGGCCAGTCCTCACAAAACACAGCCTATTGTGGAGATTCTGTTAAAAAATCAGCCGAAGCTCATTGAATTTCTCAGCAGCTTCCAAAAAGAAAGGACGGATGATGAGCAGTTCACCGATGAGAAGAATTACTTAATTAAACAGATTCGAGACTTAAAGAAAACAGCCCCTTGAAGATCTCACCTAGTTTCTTGCTTTAGTCACTGTCTCATTTGTTCAGTTTGTACAAAAGTGTCATTCCAAAAAGTAATTGTTCTTGGGAGGGCTTGAGGTGCCTATTTTTTTTCTCAGCTTTGTTCAGGATAGATGGAATATAAATATTTGAATGAAAAAAAAATTAACCTAGAATAATATATTCATTAGTAATCAAGTTCTGTGACTAGTTACATGAAATCAGAACCACTGTATTAGACATTGATGAAGGCAGTTTCACCCTTTGTTGATGGAAGGCCACGGGGCTTGTAGATTTGAGCCCTGGTAGCTGTTAGCACAAAGGAGAATCCCAGAGGATGGGTGTCACTTAGTCCTCAAGAGGATAAGTTCTCAGAGGAGAACTGGGACTGGGCATGGAGGAGAAAGAAGCAACATGTGCAGTTAGGTAAACAAATTTTTAAGGCACTGAAAGACCTGAGAAAATAAGGTTTATCTTTTCATTCGCTACATGAAGTCATGTTCCAAGACTACATGTCGTCTTGTTCTCTACACAGACCTTTTGGCTGTAACTAACTTCCTAGAGAGCTGAGTCCACCTCTCCACTCAGCCCTCCTTTCTGTTCCCACACTTTATCCCAGTGGTTCTGCTCTGTACAGCTGACTCACGTTCCCACACAACACGCACATGCGCACACACACCCCACTCCATCCTGCAGTAGGGTTAGCATGGAACCAACTAAAATAGAATAAACTCATGTAGAGGACCCATGGGGACCTGCTCATTCAAGAACTTGGAACAGCTCCAGCTGTAGTCACTGCTATTTCACACCAGCTTCTGTAAGGTCAGTGAATGTTCGTAATATTTCATTCATTATTGTCATTACAGGAAAAAGATTTTGTGTGTGTTTTAGAGTAGGAGCCATTGCATTGGGATACCTAGTATACAAAATCATGGATCCAGACAATTGCACAGGTATTTAGACCACTTTTATAAATAAGCAAACATTGCCATTGGAAGAACAAATGATTAAATGCATGAAAAAATTTTCAAATGACAAATTTTCCCCAGTTATTTTTTAATTACATGTTCTACTTTTCTGTCAATGTCTTCAGTGAAAAGGTAGAAAAGCTGACAAAATTTTGATCCCAGATACTCTCTTGGATACTAGGATTATTAAGGAGTTAATGAGTTCTTTTAAAAAAAAAAAAAAGTCATGGTTTCAGCCATCAAGTATATAAAGTAGAATTTTAAAGACTATAAGACATTTAAAACTACAATTATTAATATATTTTTTTCATAGTTCTATTTCCAAATTATGAGTTTTTGCCTCCCTCACACCATCTTACAATATTGGATTCTGTGTTCTTCAACCAGATTATTTTTCCACCTAGAGCGGGAAAGGAAAAAGCCCCTCTCCAGGGATCCTTCTCCAGGCTCAGTGCCCTTCGTAGGTCCTGCATCTGAAGAACTCCCTGGCAGGGTTTCACCCTTCTTGGTTGAGTCACAGGTTTCTGTTCTCTGCCCAGCATGGATCCTGAGGCAGAGGGTGCAGGTCTGTGGCACCTTCTTGCAGCAGCGCCGGCCATTACCGGTGTGGAAGGGTGAACTGCATTCCTCAGCCACTGAAATCAGATTATTTTTATAGCACTCCCTGATAGTCCAGGGGCTCTTCGAATTTTATTTTTCTAAGAGTTGCAGTATTGGAACTTTAATTGGAAATTTATTTGGTTGCCTAATAGTATTCCATGATATCATGGGATACATGTTTTCAATTAGAAAGTAGGTCTTGTTGTCATTTCTTTTTGATAAATAAAACATTTTATTTATTTCTTCCACTGGCATTAGCTCTTTCCTAGCAACCCCTTATCCTAGTTACTGAGTACCTGTCAGACAGAAAACTGAGTCTAAGAGGCACAAAATGAGGGAATTGGAATTTTGTTGTGATACAGATTTATAAATGATTAACATGAAAGGAGGAGCAAGAAGTTCACAGTCAAAATATATTTGCACAAAATTCACTGTAAATATTGTGAGAATTGAATTTTTAAAAGGTCATATTTAATAAGCTATTTCAAAAGTACACATTTAAATAAAAACTGGCTAAATAAAAAGGTGCCACACCGTAGTTGGTTTCATTAGCTGTACGTCCGTCATCTGTGTTCTCATCACTCCAAATGGGAGGCCCTGGGCAGAGGCCTCAGGCCCCTCGGTGGGTGTCCCAACGTCTCCACTAACTCACGACTTTGTGTCACCCTCCCATCCACCGGTGATGCTGACTCCATTGACCGAGAGCTACCTGCTAGGCAGTGAATATTCACATCACGTTACTGATAGCTCACCACAGCCCGTGTCGTTCCCATTTTGTGTTTTAGGAAACTGAGGCTCTGAGCACATCAGCTCTCCCAGACGGTAGGGGCTGAAGCACTGTGTCCTGAGGCCAACTCTTGCCGTTTCTCTCTCTCATCCTCAAGGCTCAGAGTGTTGGATACAACCCGGTGCCTCCCCCACTGTGGCCTGGGAGGGTCACGGGGTGTTAAGGTCCAAGGGTGAAGCCAGCAGGGGTTGAGATCATAATGTCCTTGGATGAGGGCCCTGGGCAAAAAGGCCAAGTGGCACACGGCCCTTGTGCAGCTGCTTTTGACTGCCAGCCTCCATGGGTTCTCCTCCTCAGAGGGCCCTGGGGGGCAGTATATGCTGGGGAGGGCCAGTGAGCTTGCCACAGCTTCTCGCTAGTCACATGGCTTTGTCTGGGAGACTAGATGCTCAGAGCTGTGGTGCTGTCTGCACCCAAAAAGTCATTGTAATAATGCAAAGGAATTGAAATTCAAAAAATGACTGGAAATGTTTTGATACGAAAAATAGCACTTTCATGTTAGAAGAATTAAGATTTTTTATCTTTTCTTTGGTTTTATCAAATATATCATATACATGGCATGAATAATCTTTCTGCATGCTCTTTCAGGAAGGTTTTGGATATTGTAGTCATGATCAGATAAAGGTCTAACACCAGAAAGAGATCATGAAAAGCTAGACTTGAGCTTCCTGGGACCACTGAAAAGATTGAAGATGGATGTAAACTGGCTGTGGTTCTATTTTTGAAATATGATCAGTGCTGTTATGTAACTACCATATTAAAGCTAAGTCAGACAAAAAGCCTGGCCTTCACGGAGCCTCTTAGACATCTCACTTATCTCATTTCCCACTGTACGGAGGATACTGAATCACAGAAACCGTGAGTAACTTGCTCCAGATCGAACAGCTGGCAGCAAAAGCAGGATTTAGGGCCAAGTTTGACCCCAAAGTCTTCAGGAACCCAGCTGTGTGTCCCGCCACCTCCCAGGAGGCCAGCCCTTCCTTTCCACCCCAGGGCAGACATTTCCTCCAACAGGGCCCCAACGAGAAGAGGGACTTCTGGACTCCAGTGCTGAGGAAAATTTGGAAAGATTTCAAAAGCTAGATTTCTTTGAGACGACTAACTTTGCTCCTCTTGACTGTCCAGTGTTGAAGATCAAATTAGACCTATGTGTATGTAGCAAAGGGAATTCCATCTTGACTTTCTCCATTATTCTGATCAATCCCTGGACGCTACACAGGTATTCATTTTAGATGCAGTTCTGTACCTGCATTTGTTTTCTTTTGCTTTTACTATTTGCTGAGATTCCCTGATAAGGAAGCCTTCGCTGCAGCCAGCCGTTCCTCTGTTTCACATTCCGCAGCGGCTGCGCCGCGGGGCTGTTCCTGATCTGATTGCTCTCGGGATCACCTAGTCCCTCACCGCGCCCTCCCAGGGAGGAGGGTCTGTAGTGACCCATATCCTAAAGTCACAGAATATCGAAACGGCTTTACCTTTCATTAATTCAGTATCAGTCATAATGTACTCACTGCACTGAGCCGTCTGTTACTTTAGAAAGCTGGGCGCGCTCTGTGGCTCAGGCAGGAGGGACGCGGCTGTGCAGGCCTCACGCAGCCCGAGGTCATGGATTCGAGCCCCAGGGCTAGAGTGAAGAACCAGACGTGAACAACTAATTAAAGATGTTTCTTCCTTGTCTTCCTTTAATTTGTCTTCCTCCTCTCTCTTCCTTACTTAAATTTAAAAAACGAAGGAAAGAAAGAAAGCTGTGATCATAGTGTCTTGGGAGAACACGTTGCAATGTACATTTATCCTTTAAAATAACAGGGGAAATTGCAATAATGAGTTACCCCTGTTTTAGTTCTTCTGAAATATAAAGCCTGAAACAATGACAGTACGTATTCAGCCACGTTTATTCCCTCAGTCCAGTATCCGCTGAACTCGTTCTTTCTGGCAGCTGCAGGGAGCAGACGGAGTGGCACACCGGCCGCCACCGGGCCTAGAGCCTTCGTGTCCGTAGGAGCCGGGCGGGCGGCCTTACGCGCCAGGCCCTGCGTCGTAAAGAGGCGAGTGGGAGCCGGTGAGGACAAGCGCTGGAAAACGAGGAGAAGATGCCGCAGCGCCCTGCCCGCCGCCTCTGAGGATGTGGTTGACGGCAGGACGGCACCGTCCGCACAGAGCTTCGGCTGAACCGCAGGAGTAGGCGTGGGTGCAAGGGCCTGGGGGACCCGGAGAGCGAAGTGGGTCCGCGGGTCTGCAACAGTCTTCGCACCCACCTTCCACAGCATCCACGTGACCACCGTTCGCCTCCCCTTGCAACTCTGACAACTTTGTGGTGAGACCTGCCCTACTTCATCACTGCGCAGGAGCGGGATCTCTGGAAACGTGTTCTGGCTTCGCTAAACTGGCACGTTCCAAACGCGCCGTGTGCTTTCTTTACTGGAAGAGTTTTTTCCCACATCCTCTTCATGTACTCCCCTCTCGAAGACCCCTGGCTGTTTTTTTCCCTCAAGTGACGTGAGCGGTTTGTGCAGAGTCAACTACGTGGATGTTGGGACGGCCACGCCTGGGCTTAATCCCAGCTCTGCTTAGTAGCTGTGTGTTCTTGAGAATCACTAGACTTCATTTCCTACCTGCCAAACAGAGCAAAAGGGGGCCTGGCTCACGGGAGTGTGAGTCTGCAGGTTCTCCCTGTTAGGTCCCTCAGCCCCTGCCAGCCTGGGGGGCATTCCACAGCAACATGGAATCCGGGCCCCAGGAGCATGTGTCCTAAGGGTCGAGAGCGTGGACACATGGAGCCTTTGAATGCCACCCAAAGGTAGTCTCTAAGCAGAAAATGACGTGAAAACATGCCCATTTTGAGCAAGGAGGCTCTGGGGAGCACTGAGCAGATGGCACCAGATGGTGAGGCCCCCCTATTATCAGCCATTGCTGCTTTAGTGCCGGTTCTGGGTGGGCCCTGCTCTAGATGCTTCGCAAGTACAAATTCAATCCTCAGATTACCCAGGAGGAGTTGGTACTATTATCCTGGTTCTGCAGATGCAGGACGGGAGGCTTTCCTCTCCAAGTGAGAGGGTCACTCACCCAAGATTGTACTGCAAGCAGGATTCAAATTCAGAGCCCAGAGACTGGAGCCATGGAACTTGTGAGACACACTGGATTGAATCATGACACCCTCAGTCTCCATCACTTCTAGAAATTAAGGATGAGGAAGAGGGGGCCCCACTGCTCGAGCAAGATGGGACTCCGAACAGGGGACAGAGTCACTTGAAAGCTGAGGAGTTCAGCTCTGGACAAGGCCAGCGTCCAGCATCCAGGACACCCACATGGAAATGTGCAGGCGGCATTCACACAAACGTGCTTGGAGCTCAAGAAAGGCCACGGCCAGACGCACTGATATGGGGTCACTGAGATTTAGGCGCAATGAAGTCTGAGTGACGAGGAAGCAAGTCATTCCTCACTGCAATTCGAGCCTCAAAACCCAGCCACCTTTTCACCTGTTTCTTTTTGGATTTTAACCTTATCTTGATCTCCACCTTGATCTCCAGCCCTCAGTGGAGGCTGAGGTTCCCCTCCTTGTGCAGCTAGAGGTGAGGCCTGCGGGGTCTCCGCCTCTGAGCACCACAGCCCCTCTTTCCTTGCCCTCAACGGTCATCAGCTTCTTCCCAGGTCTCCATCCACCTGGGCTCTGCAACTTCACCCCATAAGCTCTGTGTGCTCATTAACTATGTCAGCCAGGTCATTAAGTGTTTTGATAACCTCATGACCCGGAGAGCAAGCTGACACGATCTTTCTAAAAAGTGCCAGAAAAACAAAGGGTGTTGACCTCTGAGTCGGGGCCTCACTGTTTCCCTGGCCCCCACCCTTGGGAGTCCTGGCCAGGACCCCAGCTTTAGGATCAGACCATGGTCCTGCAATCCTTGAACGTGGGGAAAGAGGCGAGGGCCTACCTGATTTTGTCTGTTCTGGTAGAAAGAAGCTGTCATTTTCCAGACCCTAAGCTGACATTCACGTGGCCACAGGCTGGCCTGTGTATATGAATGAGACTCTGTGCTGCATGGGGTGTGGAGGAAGGAGGAGGAGGGCGTGCCCGCAGGCGCCCGGCAGCGTCTGGAAGCACCAGGCTGCCCTTCACCTTGAGCAGGGGCCCGTTTCCAAGCGGAGTCGATTTTTTCAGCTGTCAGCTTTCTGGGTCCATCTCATTGTCTGAGCAGCAGGAAACTGGCACCGCCCAGAGGAGAGGCACCAAGGTGGGGCTGGGGGAGTGCCGGGTCTCTCACCTGGCGCCTTGAGCAAAGCTTCTGGACCCGGCCCCCCGGTGTGGTGCTAAACTCTGTTCTGGGCAGCTGGTAGGAAAGTGGCCCTGAGCTCATGGGCCACCTCCCGGAGATAGTCACTGTACCTGCAGTCCCAGTGCCTCCCCACAGTTCCTGTCTGGGCTTCCCCATACCAGCCCCAGGAGGTGAGTCCACTCACTGTCAAATCGAAGTCCCCGGATGTCAGTGCTGCTGGCTGTGGAGCATAGGAAACTGCTGTCAGCCCCACTCTACCTCCATGCTCTAGAGAGGGGGACGGACTGGAGAGACTGGCCCCTGCCCGGAGATCCATACCCTACTCTAAAGTTGCGGGGGGGTGGAGGGGGGCGGTCTGGAAGTTGGGTTTGACGTCATCCAGGAGGCTGCTTGTAAGGGTGGAATATGCTGCAGATCCCCAGTCGGTGACCTTGGATTCACAGCCTTGCCTCCCAGTCTGCAGGCATCTCCTCGAGTCTCTTTCAGGGAGGCTGACCCACTGAGGCCACTCTCCTCAGGGTCAGGAGGAGGAAGACACATCTGGTGCATCCTAACAAGGCAGGGAGGAGACTCAGGACTGCAGTTTGGCACAGGAACAAAAAGGCACATTTTCCCCTAGGGGCATATTTATCCCCAGGATCCTGTTAGTGCACCCTGCTCAGAAGTCTGATGTCCTCATCTTTTCAGGCCATGCTACAAAGAGGTTCCTCAGCTCGGGCTACTGTAACAAAACATCGCAGAATGTGACTTAAATGTCAGCAATTTCTCTCTATACCAGAGGCTGGGAAGTTCCAGGTCGGCTGCTGTCCATTCTGTTCCAGGTGAGCACTGTCTTCCTGGCTTGCAGAAGCCACCTTTCCCTATGTCCTCACACAGCCTTCTGACCTGGGCCCCCACCCTTAAGAACCTTATTGAACCAGGCAACCTTTATGGAAAACAGTATGGCAAATCCTCAAGAAATTGAGAATGGAAATCTCATACTATTCTGTCATCCCACTTCTGGGTATTTACTCAAAAAACACCAATGCACAGAGATATATGCAACCCATGTTTATCACAGCATTATTCACAACAGTTAAGAATTGGAAACGACCTAAGTGCCTGTTCTCAGACAAATGGACAAAGGTGTGGTAAGTATACACAACAGAATACTGCACACCCTGAAGAAGAGGTGAAATCCTGCCACTTGGGACAACATGGGTGGAACCAGAATGAATTCTGCTAAATGAAATAAATCAGGAGAATAAAAATACTGGATGAGCTCACTCGTATGGAGATTATAAAGGAAAAAAGCAAAGAAACGGACAAAACAAAACCAACCCTTGGACATTGACACTAGAACTGAGGTTGCCTGTGTGGAAGAGACCGAGGCAGGAGCACATGGTGCTGGGATCCAGTGGCCACTAGGGAAGGACCACTGCTTACTTGGTAATGAGGATGGTATGCTATAAACTTGACAAATGGTGAACATACACAAATAGACTTTTGTTTTGTAAATTAAAGTTACAGCAATAAATTTTTTAGAAGACTCACACACACACACACACACACACACACACACACACAACTTACTTAACCATAATTGTTTCCTATCTTCAAAAACCACCATTTCAGGGGTTAAGGCTTCAACATATGAATCATGGGGTGGCACAAATATTCAGCCCATAACTGATACTTTCCTACTTAATATACTAAAAGTTATTGAATAGTTTATCTTAAATGGGTGAATTGCATGGTATGTGAATCATATCTCAAAAAGCTACTAAATTAAAAAAATAGAATCAGGATAAATAGTGTTTTCTGTTTTGTGATTTACTATCTCATGATTATTTCTATGTGACTTAATATTATTCTTCCTTTTTAGAAGCTACATGGTATTCCATTGCAGAAATGTGCTAAACAAATCTCCAGTTGTTTCCAGTGTGTAATTTTTACAAATTACTATGACTATCACTTACTAAAACTTATGGACTCATCCATGATTACTTCCTTGTCAGAAATTTCTGGAAGTCAAGAAGTCATGCACCTTCTGATTTTACTGTTCTCAAACACCATCCCCTCCCTCCACAGCGCAGGACTTCCTTGCTTCTCCCATTCTTCTTAGGTGAACCCCAACTTTCTTCTGGGGTCTTAGCTTGTCTTTCCCACATGTCCTGACGTAGTTCCTGCATAAGAAGTGTGTTGGGACACAATGTTCCCCTTCTCTATTGCCGACTATCTCTGGAACTTCTCCGCATTTTATACACCCCCCTTTTTTTTTTTTTTTTTTTTTAAGGAGAGATGCAGTCAGGAATGAAGGTGAGAAGAGGTAGGCAGGCAGGAAAGAGAGGAAGAAAGACTTCATTTATTTTACTTAGTTGTCCCAGGAAAAGGGGGACGGTCTGGCGAGGATACAGAGAAGAAGGAACTCTCTCACACTGCTCGCCTTGTAATGTCAATCAGGGCAGCCTCTATAGGACACAGTATGAAGATTCCTCAAAAAAAAAAAAAAAAATGGAGCTACCAGCATTCTTTGTAGGGCTGCCTCTTGTTCTCTTCCTTCATCCCTCAGTGTACCTACTGGGTCTGGGATTCCCCACCATCCATAGGCGCCTTCCACCCGAGCAAAGGGCTGCCTCCCCCACCAGGCTGTCTTGAAGATCTAGCCCGGTGTCTAAGCTCCCTAAAGGCTCAATAATGAAGAAGTGATCCATTCTTATAATTTAGTTTGTTTCTTTTCCCTGTCTAGCCTGGGCATCATTGCTGGATGGCTCTTTTGCTAACTCCCTGAGACTTCACCTCTCTTTCTGTTCAAGTCATTCACTTTCTTCTGTCACCCTTGTCTCATTTGCCGCAAACCTCACCTTTGCTCAGAGCCTCATCACTTCTTATTCTGAACCAACCACCAGCCTCTATTTCCCTCTCTCGATCCCTCACAGCACACTGATGGGTTGGTTCTCCATACTAACTCTGGAATGGTTGTTTTAGGTAGAAAATGTGATTGTGTCACTCCTCTACTTAAAGGCCTCTGTGATGCCCTGTCCCTTCTCAGAGCTGTTTTCCAGGCCCTTGTGGTTCCCCTCTCCCCTACCAATCTCCTCCCTGCCTGTCCCTGCTGGCCAGTGCCACAGTCACTTGTCATTCTCCAGTGGGCTGCACCCTCCTTCTGGCATCCTCCATGCTGTCCCCTCTTCCGATCACTAACCCCACAGGTTCCAGCATTGCTCAAATTCTCATTTCACTTTAAGCTGCACCTCATCAATTTCTGATGCAGCCATCTTGTATCTAAAGCAAATAACCATCCTTCCTATAGTCTTCCTGTCATACCCTTTCTTTCCAACATTATCCAGACTTGATGGAATGAACATGACATACTGATCAAAGGACCAAGTGACATGCGCCTGGGAGGGATGTCTGATTCATGGACAGAAGGAAATGAACAAGGAACATGAAGCCCACACCACTTCTGGCCTAGGCTCCTGCAGTACCTTCCTGTCAGGGGCTGTGGCTATTAATCTCTCCCCATATCACTCCTTCCTCCACATGCCTGCAAACATTTCCTCCGCAGGTCTTCCTGGGTGAGCTGTCAAGTGGAGAGTCACACACAGTTGGAACTCTGAAGAGACAAGGGGTCAGAAGCAGTGTCAGCACTGGAGGTCATGGGAGAGGATGGCATCCCACAAAGAGAGAGGCACACAAAGCAAGAGCAAAGAGAATACAGGGGAGACCCTGGAAGGAGAGGAGGAGATGAGGTGAGAAACATGAGAACAAAGCTGAGATAAAACCAGAACCTGAAGACAACAGAGTCATCAGAGCCAGAGAAGGAGTTTCAGAAGCAGAATGACACCCACTGGATGAAGTCCCAACGAAGACCACGGGGCTCACGCAGGGACGCCATGAGGACTCGTCTGTCCCATGGACAGTGGGGTGGAAAGGTAGCAGTTGGTGGAATAAGTGAAAGACGAAGATGTTGAGAAAGCCAATACAACTTTCAAATAAAGAAGAGAAAGGAAAGTGATGGGCACAGAAAGTGTTTGCTTTTTTGAAGGTTGGAGACATGTGAATGTAAGAAAGGGTAAAAAAAATGGGCCCATGGATACTGTCTAGCATGGAAGATAAGCAGAGATGATAGCTGTAGAGACAAAAAGACACTGAAAAGAGAGAGACTGGAAAAAAATGAGTGAATACTTAAAAAATTGTGAAAATACTGAAATGTGGAGAATTAGATTCATGTTCTGCCTGTGCCAATTCCTTGCCACAACCTTGGATAAG
This sequence comes from Solenodon paradoxus, assembly GCA_004363575.1. Classification (NCBI taxonomy): domain Eukaryota; kingdom Metazoa; phylum Chordata; class Mammalia; order Eulipotyphla; family Solenodontidae; genus Solenodon; species Solenodon paradoxus. The sequence goes on along the minus strand of RJWH01000323.1, from coordinate 523,965 downwards.
TCACTGAAACAGACGCCATTTCACTGTCCGTTAAGAGGAAATGATCCTCCCCGCAGCGAGGTCGGAAAATTAAATAAGGTAATAAAGAAAGTGCTTTACCGTAAAATGCAAACCTACGTACAATGACATAGTAGTTTCCAAGAGAGGTTGGGGGCTGTCATGGGACAGCAGAACACAATGGCCACTTTCAAGGGCTGAAGGACATTCATGTGGAAGGGGATGAGCACGACACAAAGAGGTCTGTGCTGCAGACCAAGGACTAACGCTGTGAACCGGGAGTGAATGGAGAGGTGCTGGTGGGCGGTGTGTGGGGGGTGGGGAGTTATGCCATAAAAATAACATTTTAATGAGTGGAGTTCAAGTGTGGTTTTACGTGGTGATTTCTTCATCGCTGCGGTGTGGGAACAGAGCCTGGCTGACCTGCTATCTTTAGATGACAGCGGAAGGGGCCATGTGGTCATTCCTGGGTGGTTGGATTGATCATTGGCCTCAAGGGCAGTCCCACACCACGGCACCCCCACGGATGTTTTGTTGCACAGATTTCTGGGTGAGTCCATGGTATTTGGAGAGTGTGGGTTCTGAATCTCTGGTGATGTTCAATATAGTACTAAATAATGGAAAATGATTGCTTTGAATATGCCTTAGTGCCCCTGTTGATACACGCTGAACAGGTAATTTCAGAGTTCTAATCTTGAGAAGCCAAATAAATACGTCCCAAATGTCCGAATTCAGCAAATGCAACCCCGCAGTTTCTCCCTTTTCTTTTTTGCCACAATGCCTCACTGCCCTAAAGCATTTGACTTCTGAAGAATCTTAGCTATGACTAAGCAGCAAAACATAATCAATTTCAAGTAAAATCTCCTCAAAGTTTTATAAGATAGTCATAAATACACGAGTGCACGGCTCTTTAAAAGGATGTCTCGCGTGAACAGAGACCCTGCCAGCATCTAACACTGGCCAGCCGCCAGGAAGCAGGTGGGCAGGAAGAAGGGACAAGGTGACCCTGCCCACGCTCTTAGAATGTGAGCCTGCCAGCCATGGATCAGGATGTGATTTGGGCATCATTCTAGTAGTTTAAATGGTAGCGTCCCCTAGCATGTTTAAGATACATCTTTAAAAGTATTCAGAAATACACACACTTGGGCAGCAAAACACAGTGAAGTGTTAACAAGAACCCTTTTTTTTTCTGATGGACCAAATAAAATTGGGGGGTTTGAACTATTGTAACTTCGGGCAACATCATGCATCAGTTTGAAGGTACTTGGCCTGTTCTGGGTGCTGTAAGCATAAGGGAGGTGGAAAGTGCCACTGAAAGGAGTGGTCTTGGGCCAGAACTCTGCCCGGGGGCCAGGATATGTAATTCAAATCTTAATTGGCATTACCTTTGTGATCAGCTCAGTGTCTGCGGTAGAGTGTTACATTGGTGGCCCCGAGTGAACTACACCTCCCAGGTCTCAGAGCACACACCCCTCGTGCACCCTCAGACCATGTGTCTGCCGCTGCCAGTTGAGGCCTCCGCTAGCCCGACCGCAGACGGCGTGGTGAGCATGCGCACACTGTGCAGGAAACCTGTGCCTCAGAGCCACCAGGTAGAGGGCTGACTACACTGCTGGACAGGCCACGTGGACAGACACCATGGATCCCAGCCGTGCCAGCTGTCTAAGATGAGGCACCAGAACTGTGAATGAAGCCTCTTGGCTACTGCAGCAGCTGACTGACTCCCGCTCACAGCTGACCCTCCAGTGAGCACAGCCACCCCAGCGAGTGCCACAGGGAACAGAACTGCCCAACAGTCTTGCCTAACCCAGGTCCCAAATGTTTGCTTTTTTCTAAAATAAAGCACTTCTTTTCACTCAATGCCCCCAGCAAACAGATGGGCTCCTCATCAGAATGCACTAGTGTCTCAGTCATTTCAACATCAAAATGAACCCAGAGTGGCAAGATTCTTGTTCAACAAAACCACTTGCATTTAGAGTGAAACTATTTGCATTTCAAATACATTTTTCTGTCCTTCTAGATGGTTTCCAAAACAGCTCCTGCTTAAGCCTGTAGGATTTTTCAAAAAACAAAGCCTATATGTCTTTTTGGATCAACCAAGCACAGCCTATGGTGCTCCCCTATCCCCATAATTATAAATCCAGAGATGTGTATGATCTGGATGAGAACTAGATGATATGTGCTTGTTTTTGTCAGGAAACTATTTTCAGTGTACCTTTCCTTCATTTATCTTCATGAATACGAATAGCCTGCTCCCAACTAGAACATGGACTCCAGGGCAGTGCGTGCCTCTGGGTTTGAACCACAGCAGAGTGCCTGGCACAGAGTAGGCACTCACAAATATTTGTTCATGGGTTGCAGTGTGGTTCAAGTAAAGACCCCTCAGAAATGTCATTAATTATCCTCAAGGATGAATAAAGTTCATTAGCAGTTATATAACCTTACACCGAGTCTCATCACTCATAAGCTTGTCTTTCTTGAGATTTAATGGCATCAGGCACCCAAAATACCTTCAAATCTTCTGGCTTAACTCTTGTCTTTGCAGGATTTTCAAATCCTCCCCCCGCCCTTACCCCATACAAGCCTGCAAGCCCTTGGGCTACATCCCAAGCTGAGCATCTTTGGGGAGCGGGGTGGTGGTCAGCATTGAATTGAACCATGGCTTCTCCCTAGCTGTTGTTGGCCTGGACCCAGTTCTAAAGGCAGGCGTCTGCTGAAACACTCTTAACATCCAGTGACCGATGCAGAGAGAGGGCAAATTCCAGAAAGTCCTGGCTCACGTCCTTCTGGGAAGACATGTTTTCCATAACGAATTACTCTGTGCTACACTTACCAAGTGTCTTTCCCAATATGGGCTCCCTTCTTTCTTTCTTTTCCCCAGATGTTATGTAGGTTTAGAAATACACATTCACGCAATTAGGAGCAATGCGTATGTATCTTAGTGTCACTAAAGATAGCTTTTGTTTATGAAAAAAAGGACTGGTCCCATTCCTTGATGCAGAAATAAAACAGACCAAACTGAACATATACAGCAGATGAAGGAAGACAGGGGAGTTTGCAGAAACAGTAACGTGCTAGGTTATAGCCATCCTTACAGAAATAAAAGCCATAACTCTTATGTGGTAAATTAAAATGAAAATTCTGATATATGTCAGTAGACATGTATACAGACTAATCTTTTACATATGAATTATTTCTACCATCATACAGGAAACACAGGCTTGATAGTACCATCGTAAAAAGACACAAACAATGTTTCCATTGTCCATAATCATTACAAATCACTAAAATTCCATGAATCTGATTATTGCATATGGAAACCACACTTGAATGTATCACAAGAGATTTAAAAAATACTGTAGCAGTCCCCCACCAGTGAATATTTTTTCCTTTTTATATTTTGAGCTATTATCAAAGATGGTCACAAAATAAATGACTAGGCTTCGTGGGGAGTCCTGCAGGCAATGCTAAGGTACAGATTGGGAAGCAGCACCTGGGCAAATCATACACCAGCTAACAAACCGAGTCTAAGTTACACTTGAGCCTGAAGCCACCTAGTGGGCTAATTTCAGCACACATCAAAGTGTGCAACTGGAATCAAAGTACATAGGAAGCCTAGTAAGGTATTTCTGTTTTAAAACCTTTCAAACCACACAATTAGAAATAATAAAGGGGAAAACATTCAAGTGATATCAAACAAGGGTTAACTCTTTATCCCTAAAGTTTTGCAGAAAAAAATCTGTGTTTTTCAGGTTTTCCTCATCTCCATCAAGTCCTTAAAAGCCCTTGGCACAATCTTTGGGGCTTATCTCTAAGAAAAAATGTGTAATGATACAGGGGTGGGGGGGATTACGTGTACTAACCACATTAATTAAAATGGCTGAAGTAACTGTAGGGAAATCATTTGATGCTTAAAGCCTAAAGTATTACAGGAAATATAGAAATTGAGACACATAATCATTTACCTTTTTCTATCTAAAAATCATTAAAATGAAAGTAAAGGATATTTGTTGTAAGTATAAACTTACAGGACAGAAAGAACAGAGAAATCAGTGGCAACATTTTAGGAAGCTGTGCCTGTGAGTGTGAGGCTCGGGAGGCTGCTGTGCCCTCTGGCCCACATTATCTAGAATATCTGATGCTGAGTGGAGTCCTGAGTGACTGACAACCCAAACCTTGAAATGCTTTCTAGTAGTATAAGAAGGACCATGAAACAATACCTTCAAAGTTCTGTGTGAAAATCATTCCCTATCTGGAATTCTATACCCAACAAACGATCAGTTAAATATCAGGATAGAATAAAGACTTTTTCAGATACTAACAGTATTAAGATTGTTCTCCAATTAGTCCTGCCTGATAGTCATTCCATTACTAAGCATCCTTTCTCAGGTATCTTTGGAAAGACATGTCCCACTAAAAACTGAAAGACATGGTCCCGGGAAACAGGTACTCCCCAGGAGAGTGTGAAGGGGGAGCCCCAGAAGACGCCTGGGCTGCAAGTGTGGTGAGCACCCAGTCTAGTCTGGAGATGATCAGAGGCTCTGGGAAGGATTATTCAATGAGTTATTTTTAGGCGTGTCCTGGTGGAGCAGTGGTCAGGTCAATGCCTCCAAAAGAGCAAGCCACATATCCCTGGGTTCAAATCCTGGGTCCAGCAGGAGGCAACCAGTGTGAACAATGAAAGAAAGATATAATAAAGATGCTTCTTCCTCCTCTCGTTTCCTGCCTACCTGAATTTCTTTTAGGATACCTAATGTGCTTGAATGTACTGAGAGAAGGTAACACGACTGGAGAAAGACTTTAGCTTCACACTAAGAATAAAACAGAAAGCCAAGCCAGAAAATCTTAAAAACACAAATTTTAAATTCAGGAAAATAATTCCTGTAAGGAAAGAAAAGTAACCGTAATACACAACATGACAAAGCTGACTAGCATTTACATCATCATAACAGTGAATATTGATGCAACTAGAAATGCAAATAGAATAGTAGCGGGAATATAGAAAGATGGAAGTGTATGGAGAGGAGTGAGGTGAAAGAAATCTCTTCCATAATGGAAATTCAAAGACAATGCCTAAAACTGAAAAACAATTAAGGGACAATGGAGGGATGGCATTTGGAGACAAATACAAAAAGACTAGGCTAAAATAATGGCGCTTATTTGCCTCTGGGGAGGGAGTTTGCTTAGGACAGGGCAAGAGTATTGCTTCAAAGTACAATTTATATAACTATTTGATCATTTTAAACATGAAGGTATATTACTATAAATAGCAATCTGCAATAATGGAAATCCTGGAAGTTACTACCGCAACACAGATGTTAAGTTCAGTCAAAATGTCAATATGTACAGAACAAATGTGTACTCACCTTAAAAACAAAACTGGGCTCACTCTGGTGGAGTAACAGTTAGGACCACCTCTTCCGACGGAGTGCAGCCCACATACATCCAAGGACCTGGGTTTGCAACCCAGGACCAGTGAAGAACAACCAAGTTGAACAACTAAATAAAACAAATAAATGCTTCTTCTTCTTCTCTTTTCCAGAAGTTCTGCACAATATTAAATAGATACACTGGATTTTCAATGGTCACTACTAATTGCATTAAAATATTATACCTTTAAGATGCAGGTCAAATGCTGATACAAGACATTAAAGTTCTATCTGGTCAACATACTGAGTAGTGTGCTATAGTCTTGCGGAGTGAATCAGAGTATATGCCAACTAAGGTGAGGTGGAAGGCATTTCAATTTTCTATGGTGAGAGCAAATATGATAGCTTTAACTCTCTGCTGCAGAGAGAAGCAAATCTGGTTGCTTCTACATAACATCCAGTTGTGACTAAACCCCATCCCACGAATGAGCTTTTGGTTGATTGATACATTGCCCAGGTTAAGTGTAACAACTCTAGATCCTTCATCACCCTTCGGAAATAATTTAGGAAAAACTATTGCAGGTTGAAGGTATTCATAATATGGTCTGGCTGATTCAAATTATCAGTAACCAGAGAAACAAGCAAAACTAAACAAAAGTTATAGGTTGTAACTTTTTCCCTCTCTAAGTTAAAAATGGTGAACTGAGAGATTGATAAGTGCTTTTTACTCATTCACCCTAAACTCAATTTCTTGAGGACATCTGAAGATGATATAGTGTCATCCTCAAATGTCAGTACCCAGCATAGAAATTCATAGGTGTCACAGTTACGCTAGGTGGCCCTTAGGTCTGATAGAGAATTGGCACGTGTAGCAAAACACACACACTCACGTGAAGGTTACATCAGCGAGTTTCAGCTGGGGCTGACTTTGCTTTCTGGGGAACGTTTTTGCTTGTCTACTGGGTGGGGAGTTGCCACTGCATCTAGTGGGTGGAGACCTGGGAGGCACCTAGAATTCTGCAATGCACAGCACAAGCCCTCCCAGCAAGGAATCATCTGGCCCCAAATGTCAGTACCGCTAAGATGTGAGAAACTCTCATCTGTGGTGATTTTCGTGATATAAAAAGAAGAAAAAAAAAAAGTTCTAGCGAAGTCTGTACAACTATTCTCAAATATCAGTAAAGGGTTTTCTGGTATATCATTGGGGTAGAATTTCGAATCACTCATAACTTTAAACTTGTGTTTGAAGGTAACGGTACACTGACAGTCAACTTTAGAAAATAAAGATTTTTTTTTTTTACTCTACAAAAGGACAAATTTATTAAACTTCTCAAAATTCAATTTCCTGTATTTAAAAAAGTCTCCAAAGTAAATTACACTCTTTCCAATTTGAGTTGAAAGCCTAGCACAGGGTTTGGCTTGGTGCTCAGGAGTTGACTAAATGGCACCATACAGCTAAAGGTTGGTCAAGAAGAACAGAGGCCTCATTTCCAGGGTCACACTGGAGGTCTGAGTCATAACTTGGAATCAACTTCTTAGGTGTCCACAATAACCCCAGTTCGGACACCTCCTTCACTCTGCTGCACAGTGGGCCACAGTGCAACTGGTAGGAGATGAGTCTGCTTCTAACAAAAAAGGTAGAAAACTGCAGTCTGATCCAGTAAACTTCCCCTGCTAACCAGAGCTGGGTCGACCAGCTTGGAGCAGGTCTTTTTCTATTAGGAAAGGTATCACAGACTAAGAGAATGAAGAAATTTGATAGACAGATGGCAATAAAGTAAATGAAAAAGATTGGCTATAAAGTCTGTCTTAGATGGCGGAACTTTGCTCTTTCGGTAATGGTCCTGAGAGGCTCTGTGGTCGGACTCTGAAACACTGCAATCCAGCAGCAAGCATGGGTGTTCTTACAGAACTCCAGCAAGTATCCTTGCAATCAGTGTAGAAAAGATGCAAAATGAGGCTTGAACCTAGATCTCCATAGGACTATCTATGATCAAAGATGTCAACTGTTACTATTTAATTCTGCATATTGAGCACATAGTTATTTGTTATATCTATACTATTCATATGTCTGAAATATAATTTATTATTATATTAAAATAACCAAAAAATGTTACACATGAAATAAAGATATTAAAGTGCTGCTTAATCTTAAAAAAGCAATAGCAACAGCCTCAGCTAAATGCCAAGTGGCTGATATTGGCAAAAGTATCATCAAAACCAGAACTTTAAAAAATTGGTGCTTAATGCCACTTGCTCTAAAATGAGTCACATGCAGAATGCGACGGCAGATCCCGAAAGCGAAACTGTTCATGCATAAAATGAGAGATTTATGAGAGAAGGGTATGTTTTCAAACAGTAAGTAACTAAGGAAGAAAACCCACTGAAAAGCCGGGTAGCAGAGAAGAGTCAGCAGCAACAGAATGAAATAACACCACACACCTGTGTGCCCTCCTCTGCCAGGCATGGAGTGAACCAGGAGAATGCTCATCCCAAATTGTCAGTCTGTTCTGTTGTCACCAGGCAGCAAGCAAATGCACAACACTTCTTTTCAAAGTGTGGGTCCTCAGTCACTTCTCTTTCCTACTTCCTACTGTGACCACATAGTGCCATTATTTTCCCTTAGAAGTTCATCTTACCCACTGCTTATCTGCAAGCCAGGGCCCCCTTTAGGATCTACCTCAAGCAAGCCCATTTCTGTAAGGCCCTTTGTCCACGATCACCAGTGTTTCCTTGTCTTCCCAGGCAGCATCACTGTTCGGATAGTTACATTCACAAACTTGAAGGTCACCAGAATCAGCTGAAGGGTCTGTGAAAACCCTGACTATTGGGCCCCATCACCAGGGTTTCTGACTTGACAAATCTGAGTGGGCCCTAAGAATCTGCATTTCTAACGAGTCCCCAGATGCTGCTGACAATGCTGGTTCAGGAACTCCACTGTGAGAATCATTTTCTCCATTGACAACATGCTTGTATCTTCCACGAGACTATGAACCTCTTGAGACTAAGGAGCATTTCTTACATAGCTCTTATCCAGGGTCTAACCAGTGACCAACAGTCACTTGCCCAGTCAACAAACATTACTGATGCCTGCTGTGTGCCAGCAACACTGAAGCACTGGATTCAACAGATATATTAGAGATATATAGCTATATATATTCCTGCCCTCATAGAGCTTTCCTTTTACTACTCTACAGTAAAATCTCAATAGTGTTGAAATCCAACCATTTGTACAAAAAAAAAATCATGACAATTTTAATAGTGTTATAGAAATAATAACTTTCTATTTCCTAATAATAGCTTTTCCAATTTGTACATTTCTCCTTCTGACATTGCCCCCCTCCAACAGAAAATCCATAAACCTAGCATTATATCAGACTTTTGGGTCTTCTAAAATATTTACTGTTTGATTTCTAAAATATCTGATGTATTGACATATTAGTTTTAAAAAACTCCAAGAAGAAATTAAACATGCATGATACATAAAAGCAATGGGGGGCAGCAAATCTCAGTGCTTTCCTGTTGACAAATATTAAAGAACAGCTCAACTACTGGTTTCAGATTAGCCTTAGTTACCTCTGTTGGTACCTCTTCCCCACTCCCTCTCTATTCCATGTGTTAAAATGTTGATGGCAGTTGTCACCTACCTGGTATGACAGCTTTGAACTCCCAGTGGACCTAAGCAGGTTGCTGTACAAGCAGGGACAGCCAGTGAGCATTTGTACTGTCCTGATGCTATGGATGGGAAGGGGACAACAGCAGAGGAGGCAAGCCCGATCACCTCGACACATCCAGGGGAGTTGTTCCTCAGCACCTCTGCCCCTGTCTGCAGGGACCCATTCAACCCCCTCCCTAACTCTAGGAAAGTACAAAATAAACTACAAAATAGGAAAGTACAATAAATAACGCTTCATCTTTGGACTAAGTTTTTAAAAATTTCTCAGCAAATAAAAATGAGAAGACTCATAAAGAGCAATTAGGAATGTAATGGAGCTGACCACAATGTTTACTTTCAAGACTTACAGTGTTCTTCCGGTTTTTAAAGGTCTTCTATTCAAAGTCATGAGACACACTCTGCCAATCATATAAAGGGAAAAAAATGAGCAGCACTTATAGGTAGAATTCTAAAAAGGCTAGCTTCAATATCCCTGACTAAATATTTCTTCTCTGTTAACATCACAATCAAATTTGAGGTTACTGATTTCAAGAGTTAGTGATATCAAATAGCCATACTATCTCAGATTAACATTCTCTTCTTACTGCTACCCCAAATCATTAACACCTTAGTGCAACAATTCTTTGAAATGTCTATGTATTTAAAGATTTAAGGGAAATTAATGATAATCTTTTTAGGAATATACTTTTTTATCAAGTCCACTAACTTCATTTTTATGATTGAATGTTGACGAAGTAAAATTCTAATTATTAGAACGCTCTGGAATAATTGTGAACTTTTGGTGAGCTATATGTTGGCTCTTAAAAGTGATGAGGTCAGGGATCGACTTCCGGATATGACACGATGGGGACACACTTTCGGGTTGCTCCCTACAGACACTCAAAAAAAGCAACAACAACAAAAAAATCACCTATTTTCCTGAGATAAACACTAAGAAATGACTGGCACATCAGGTGGAGAGAGAACAGCTGAAGACTAACCGTGGGTGAGGACACCCAAGAGGTTCTGAGCTAAGCTGCACATTTGGATTTGGGACAGAGCTCAGGAGTCGCTCGATGTGTGGTGGGCGGAGGTTAGGGATTTTGGGACCAGCTGCAGGGGCAGTGAGAGGCAGGCCCAGTGGGGGCTGAGATGCGAAGCCACATTGGGCCGACTTGGGAGGGGTTGAAAGGAGAGCCAGTGCGCCAGTGGCTGAGCCGGAGTCCACACAGTGAAATTGTTCTGGGAGTAGCCATTAGCAGAAATCAATCAAAGAGCTCAAACCCTTCCCACAACCATTTCATGCCAGCGCTTCGGGGGTCCATCGAGTGAAAATCCCTCCCACCACACATCTGCCCACCGGAACTTCCGCCCATCAGGTGTCCTGCCCTCGCACTGCAGACTACAGTGAGAAGACAGTCCCAAAACCTGAATGCTACCCGCTAGCGCCACCTTGTGGGTAAAGGTGAAACTGTATCTGATTGCCTATCCTGGGCAAGTCAAATCTATGCAGCGCCAGGGAAACTGAACCCTTAGAAATATTAAGAGAATGTTGAATAGAGCAAATGCATAGAGATATACGTGAAATGATGGAGCCAATCAAAAGCTAGGGGAAAATCTGAATACAGCAGACGTATTTAGGATAATGGCGATTAACATACTCATGAGAATTCAGAAATCAGTAGAGGCAGTAAACAAGAATGTCAGGAAGTAAAGAGAAGAATTAAAATAAGACATTAAATAGGTAAAGAGACACGATGGATGAATTAAAGAATTCATTAGAGGGACTCAACAATAGGATGGATGAAGCTTCCAAAAAAAATCAGTGATCTTGAAGATAGGACAGAGGAACTCAATCAAGCAAACCAGCAAAGAGATCGAAAAATTCAAAGAACTGAAGACAGCATTCGAGACCTCTGAGATAACATCAAAAGGAATAACATTCGCATCATAGGGATCCTAGAGAAACACAGAGAAAAGGGGGTGGGGGGGACAGAAACCATATTTGAAGAAATAATAGATGAAAACCTACCCAATTTGAAGAACGAAGCAAGCTCCAGATCCAGGAAGCTCAGACTTCCTAATAAAAGAAATCCAAACAGAAATACACCTAGACACATCGTCATAAAAATGTCAAAAATACAAGATAAAGAAAGACTATTAAAAGCAGCCAGAGAAAAATGTGTCCCAGACAGAGGAGCCCCCATAAGATTGTCAGCGAACTTCTCAAATGAAACTCTACAGGCCAGAAGGGAATGGCATAATATATTCAAAGCGCTGAAAGAAAAGGAGTTTCATCCTAGGATACTATATCCAGCAAGATTATCATTCATTACTGAAGAAATGATGGAAAAAAAAAACCTTTTCTTACAAGCAAAAGTTAAAGGAGTTTATCACCATAAAACCAGTTTTGCAAAAAAATATTAAAGGTTGCTCTATAAAGCATAAAGAAACCCCACAGAAAAACACTAAAACATCAAATACACCATAGTGGGTGTCATCTGCCAGCCTTGGTCAAATTAATATCTCCAGCATAGTTTCTGGCTTCCAGTCCTTGTTCATCAGTACAACTCATCAACAACACAGTGGAAGTGTCCGTTTCTTGCCTGCCAGCTTCTGTGTACTTTCCATGAACTAGTCCTGACCCAAGACAACGCAGTGACTTTCTTCACCACCAATGGACAACAACTACACCTTCTCCAGATGACAGGAATCCCAACCTTAGGGACAGGAATCCCAACCTTAGGGAGAGGTTCCATCTTTTCAACATGTTCCTTCCTTCGATACTCAGCTCTCATTCCCAGGGTACATCTTAGAGTAGTCAACCCCTTTACAGGTAGTGCTCCAAAATAATGCACAATTATATGAAAACTTCCTATGTCTTCATTTAAAAAAAATCTTCTAAGAAAACAAAACAAAACAAATCTGAGTCTCTAAAGAGTGCAATTGTTGAGAATACGGTTGGGGAAAACAACCAGTGTGAACAACTAAATAAAAACGAAATAAAATGCCAAAAAAAAGTGATCAGGTCATCACTTATTTCCCTGTAGCAGTTTATTAACTGTCATCTTCATAATCCAAAGAAATTACTATTTCTTAAAAGATATGTCATTCTTGGTTGAAATGTGAGCGCCTACGAGCCCCCTTTTCAAACTTGCTAATATAAAGCTAAAACAAGGAGAAATCAACCCTGATAGGGAATTAAATCATCTCATTAAATACTACTATGTCATTTAGTAATAAAGAATACAACAACCTGGAAAACACAGAAGTAAATTTAAAACAAAAATATATTCATTAACATTCATAAGCTCATAATAAAATTAACTTCCTGGAAAGTCTTTTCAACTATTCACAAAATCCATCCCCATTTTCTGAGTTAACAAGGTTGAATTTTAAAAGTGCATTAAAATTCTTGAAGACTTGACTGCAGTTTAGGCAAAATTTCTTAGTGATTTCCAAGACACAGCTTCTTGTATTGGTGCTGTTCTTCATCAGGAGGTATGGATCTCAGCACACCATCTAGTGATTGGGAATAACTTAGCATCAGAAAAACTTGACTTCAAACACATGGGTCTATGTTAAAGTCATAAAAGTTATAAGATTATCATAATGCTGAAGTTAAAAAAACATTCATTTTATTTTATCTTAAAATTCTCAACTGCTGAAAAATAGATTCTAGAGATCACTCAGGTAAGACAGCATTTGACCTTTAAAAAACTGGAGTCACTTAAGAATATAAGCCCAACAATTCATAAAACATTTTTGGGAAAAAGTCAGTAGTAGCAGAAACAGCAGCAGCAGCATCAGTAGTAGTAGTAATAGGTTGGAAGAAACAAAATGAGAGGAGAGAACTGTCTATGGGCAAGGAGAGTACAGGGGAATGCTGTCTTCCACTGGAAGGCAGTGTAGTCTTATTGCTTAGTCGGGAGAAGAGTTTGGCTTCAATTTTTTCTCATTGTTTGATTTTAATGGCTTTATTGGTACAGTATCGGTACCGTTCTTATTTAAAGAGTACAATTTAATGAGTTCTGACATTAGTATACATCCAAGGAATCATTACCATAGTCAAAATGATGGACATAACTATCACATCCAAAATGTCACTCTGCTCAACTTTATAAGGATTTACCTTCCCTCTATGTTCTGTTCTGCTGTCTTCCTAGTCACTAAGACACCGGGATCAGAGTACAGACATGCCTAAATCTGGAAAGTCCCTTCTCTCACGTGCCTTGTTTTTATAATATTTGAAACATTAAAAATAGAATATATGTGATATGGTTGGGCATTCTACAGGTGAATAATAAAATGGACACTAGAGGACCTACTACCAAATAAAAAAAGGTGGAACATTACCACTTCCCACTGTGTTTCCCAATCTAGTCCAGCCTTCTTTCACCCCCTACTCAGAGGTAACCACTATCCTAAATCCTGTGTTTATCATTCTATCATATATACATATATATCTATATATATCTATATATATACATACACATACATATCGCACATCTTTTTCCACTCATCTGATGATGGGCATTTAGGTAGTTTCCAGTTCTTGGCTATTGTGACTAATGCTGCAATTAACATAATGAACATGAAGGTGCATATACCTCTGCAAATACACGTTGTTCTGCTTTTAGGGTAAATACAGTAGGGCAATAACTAGATTTTCATTCCCAATTCTTTGAGGAATCTCCCTACTGCTTTCCAGAATGGTTGCACCATTTTACACTCCCACCAATAATAATTGTCTCCAGCACGTTTCCTTTTTTTTTTTTTTTTTTTTGATGATAGCCATTATCACAGGTGTGAGGTGACATCTCATTGTTGTTTTGATTTGTATTTCCCTAATGATGAAGCAGAACATCTTTTCATGAACCTATTGGCCATTTGTATGTCATCCTTGGAGAGGTGTCTATTAGGGTCATCATCCCATTTTTTGATTGGATTGCTGGCTTTTCTGTTGCCCAATTTTATGAGTTATCTGTATATTTTGGATATTAACCCCTTGTCAGAGGTGTGATAGGCATATATCTTTCCCATTTTGTTGGATGCTTTTTTTGGTTTGATTCGAGTTTCTTTTGGTGTGTAGAAGTTTTTTAGTTTTATCCCCTTTATTTACTTTGGATTTTATTTGCCTTGAAACTGGAGTCGAGTTCCCAAAGATATCTTTTAGGTCATGTCCAATAATGCTTTGCCTATGCTTTCTTCTATTTATTTTATGGTTTCCAGTCTTACAACTAAGTCTTTAATCCATTTTGAGTTAATTTTTGTGTATGGCATTCGGTAGTGGTCTAGTTTCAACCTTTTGCATGAGGTGTCCAGTTCTCCCAGAACCATTTACTGAAGACACTATCCTTGCCCAAAGGTAAGTTTTTGGCTCCTCAGTCAAAAATTAGATGTCCACATATTTGTAGGTTTATTTCGGGGCTTTCAGTTCTGCTCCACTGATCTGTATTTCTGTTTTTATCCCAATACCAAACTGTTTTGATTATTATTGCTTTGTAGTAGTTTGAAGTCTGAGAGCATGAATCCTCCATTTTTTTTTTTTTTTTTTTTTTGGTGAGGATTGTTTTTGCTATCCTGGGTTGTTTGCTGTTTCAAATAAATTTCGTGATTTTTTTTTTTTTTCTATGTCTGTGAAGAATGTCTTTGGAATTCTGATGAGGATAGCATTAATCTGTATATCGCCTTGGGCACTTGGTCATTTTGATTGTTAATTCTTCTAATCCATGAGCATGAAATATCTTTCCATTTCTTTGTGTTGTCTTCTATTTATCTTAGCAGTGTCCTATAGTTCTCATGGTATAGGTCCTTCACTTCTCTGGTTTATTCCAAGGTATTTCTTCTTTTTTTTTCTAATGCAATTTTAAATGGTTTTGTTTCCTTGAGTTCTCTTTCTGTATTTTCACTGTTAGCATATAGAAATGCAACTGACTTCTTAATATTAATTTTGTAGACTGCCACTTCACTGTATTTGTTTACTATTTCTAGCAGTTTTTTTTTTTTTTCAGTCTTTGGGGTTTTCTATGAATAGTATCATGCCACCCTCATTTAGTGAGAATTTCACTTTGTACTTTCCTATTTGATACTTTTTATATCTTTTTCTTTTCTAATTGTATTGGTCACAACTTCCAATATCACATAAATAGTAATGATGAGAGTGGACATCCTTGCCTTGTTCCTGATCTTAGAGGAAAAGCTTTGTTTTCCTCTATTGAGGACAATGTTGGCTGTAGATGTTTATTTCACTGTTTATTTATTTTTGTTGTTTATATTCCATTGGGGGAATATAACAATATTTTAAATGAATCTCGAGTAAAGCCCAAGGACCTGGATTCTTGATCTGGAGTGAGGGTGGGGGGCGGGGAAGCAAAATTTCCTAATGATTCATCTCCACCAACATTTGGCACCAGCAAACTTTAATTTTTCCATAGTAATGAGCAATAAAACATTGCTTTAATGTGATTTGAATGTGTATTTCCCTGATTATCTATAAATCTGAGTACTTCTTTCACATTTATTAGATATTGTATTTATTCTGTTGGGAAATACCCATAACTTTTACCTGTTCTCTATTAGATTTTTTTTCCCTTATCAATCTGTAGGACTTCTTTATATTTTCTGGAAACCAATTCATTATCATGTGTGGAAAATATCTTCTACCAGTGGACAGCTGGTCTTCCCATTTTATAATGTCTTTTGAAGAAAAAACATTCTTAATTGTAATGTGTTCTAATTTCTCACTTTCATGGTTAGAATTTTTTGAGTCCTGTGTAAGGTATCCTTTCTACTCTTAAAACATATTTAATATTTTTATCTAAAACAATATAACAGGACTTCTGGTTTGTTACTGCAAGGAGTTCTGGAAAGAAGGCAGAAGTTGCCCCAGAGTCCTAACAAATAAAAAGTGGAGCAGACAGAAAAATCAAGAGAGGGTAGAGCATAGAGCAAACCCCTGCTTCCAAGATTGGGAAGAGAGGTGAATACTGGAGCAGAAACTCCAGAGGGAAAATTGCCTTAAGAAACAGAGCAAGGGTAGAAAACTTGACCTGTAGTTGGTGAATTGCTGGAGGCTCACTGTGGACCCAGTAACTGGGGGAGAGTGGGGAGGGCAGGACTGGACATAACACTGTGAGATTTCTCTCAAGGAACTCAAATACGTTTTCATAGTAAATACTGAATAAAAATCCCCTCATGCTTCTGGCAGGAGGAGGGGAACAGAATCAGTTGGAAATATGCCAGAATACTCTGTTGTCTTTAGCAAAAAGGAAGCTAGTTAACCAGATCTATTCTAATCAAATATTAGCAGAGCTCAACTGACCTGGGGCAGGGGAATACTCACCTCCAGACCACTCTAGCCATCCTGTCCCATGTAAGGAGGGAGAAAAAGCTGAGAAAAACTTGGAAGTTCACAATACAGAGATACAGGCTCCCTGAGAATGAGACCTAATCACAGGTCTGTAGAGCGGTTCACCTTCCTTCTCACCTCACCTCCATATTACTAAGACCTATTTACATCATGTCTTCCTTTTCCTTAGTGATTTAGGGACAATAATTCCTGGATACCAGTCCTTAGTTGATTGCAAGTGGCAAATACCTTCAATTGCATAGCTTGCCTTCGTACTTTTAACAATATCTTTTTTTTTTATAGTCAGTATTTTTGTGTCCTTTCCCTAACAACAGGGAATTATTGGACTGCCTTAAACATTGCTATTAAATACATATCCATATTTTTCTTTCCTTTTTTTTTAACATTGCTATATATTTTATCTTTTCTTTTTTCCCTGACAAATGTTTAAAAAGAAAGATGGAGTGGATGTATTTTTTCTAGATTGCAAATAAAAAATTTACTACTTCAATAAAGCTAATTCGGAACACAGAAAATCAAGATATTTGCATAGAAATAATTTCCATAAAATTTTATATTTCTGATTTTTCGGAGTAATCAAATAATGGTTAATATCAAGAAAACTTTATTTATACTAAACTTCCAGTTACCTAAAATCCAAATAGAAAGATAACATAATTAATATTTTAAAATAATGTTAAATAGAGTAACTAATGTTCAAAAGTAAGTACCTAAGGAATTGCAAGATCTCCCTAAGATTGTATACCACTAAACTACTTATGTTAATATGCAAATAGTAAAGCTTTCAAGACTAGTAATTTATTTATGGTAAATGTGATGATTCTTAGATTATTCAAATAACCAGAACATTCCCACTTTCTCACCAATCTAAGTAAATTGGGGTTTTACTCTAATAGGATGTATATAACCTCATAATTTGACCATAGGTCCATACGAATTATACATTTTTTTTCCTTTCTATCTAAGAAGCTTCTGTTATTTACTCTTTATAGAAATTTAATTTACACATTATTTGAATTAAACTGCAGATTCTGTAGAATTAATAATTAAAGAGCACTGTACTTTACATCCAGCATACTAAGATAAATAATTGAATGGCGAAAATCTGACCTGCAAAAAGAATATGGTACATCTAAAAATCATAATTTCCACCACCTGATCATTAAAATGCTCTATATAGTTTTTTCTTCTTAGTAACAAAATTAGTTTCAATAAAGGATTTGTAAATACTTACTCTCTTTGCTTTCAGTCTCATTTTGTTCACAAGCATAAGCTCCTGATGGGTTCAGCTGCCACTGTGAAAGGGCAATAAACTATATGTTTAAGAAGGATTTAATAAACAGCATTTAGCAACCTGCTTCAAATGCCAAGAGCTTTAGAAAATGTAAGAAAAAGGAGTTTACATGTTCTTACCAATCAAGCCCTAATAATTACCCTGAATTATCTTGAATGATATGACTTTTGGGATCAGAATCAGTACCATTAGAGAAGGAAGGAACTTTAAAGATCTTTTACCTTCATTTTACAAGTTAAGAGTAAAAAGGCCAGAGAAATGTAGTGACTTGCCCAAGTTTACATACTAATTAAAGGCAACAACAGAATTAGAACCTGAGTCTATCCATATTCATTATTATAGAATTTCCAGCATGTAATACACAATCTCCAGAACCTACAGAATCTTATAATAGCTAGAGAAGACAGACATATTAAAGAAAAAATATGACCAAAATTATCTCACTTAATATAGTTATATAATAAATACCATTATTTATAGCATGTCACACTATATATCATCTTATCACATCTTCTCTGATTACAGATTTCCGTTTCAACCATTCAGAAAGACATAGGGAAGGCTA
This sequence comes from Solenodon paradoxus, assembly GCA_004363575.1. Classification (NCBI taxonomy): domain Eukaryota; kingdom Metazoa; phylum Chordata; class Mammalia; order Eulipotyphla; family Solenodontidae; genus Solenodon; species Solenodon paradoxus. The sequence goes on along the minus strand of RJWH01000323.1, from coordinate 505,713 downwards.
AAGATTCTCAAATAGTATTGAGAAGACTAGAGAAGCAGATAAAAAGAACTGAATTTAATCAGTATTTCATAGTACAGTCCTTTGTTTCTTACTCGGCTAGAATCCCCATCAGAATCACTAATGACTTAACCAATAAGGCCCTACTAGGGCACTACTTGCAGAAAAACGCAATTAACTGTGAAGTATCTGGGAACTTTTCCCATAAGCATCAAATAGTTAACTAGATAAGCTAGCCAATAAAATGGATCTTGAGGGGAGAGGTGATACAAGACAAACGTGTAAAACAAAAATTCTTGGGAAGGTAGGACATCTAGAACTGGTTGGTCACCTACAGAAATAGGTAAGTATCAGTACCAAGAAAAAGGGATTTATAAGGGTTAAGAAGTTATATATTAAATTTTAGAATAAAGGCATATTTCAAACTATGTCAAATCACTAAACTTAATTTGGACAAAGTAAAAACCAATTACCCTGAATTAACATGTAACAATATTCATAAAAAGGCTATTTCAAACTGTAAAAACTTAGAAGTAATCTAGGTGTCCAACAACAGGGAAATGATTAAGTTATATTATAGGTTGGAATATTTTATAATTACTAAAATTATTTTTGAAGATTTTTCAATGACAGAAAATAAAGCAGTATCTTAATGGTGGTTTCTCTGACCGGTGGGATAATATCTGATCTTTTTATTTTCCTACTCCTCTACAATGAGTACATATTATTTTCACAATTGAACTAATAGAGAAAAATCCACACATATTAAATAAAAAAGTGAGTTTTGGGGCAAACAGACATGAATTTACACTGGTAAATAAATGAATCTTGGAGATACTATTGCCTGGCCTTAAACTAGCCTGCCACAACCTCACAAAACGGAACCAATTATCTCAAGATCTGTGGCAAAACCAAAATTAAATTTAAATTGTTTTAATCTTAAAACTAAATTAAAATCTATTGACACTATTATATATTGATATATTTGTATTATGTTCTACTTACTGATACTACTTTTGATATTCAAAAAGTTAAAATACAATCATTGTTGAAATTCAAATTTAGAACAGATACTAGTTCATGTTAGTTACTGGTATTTATAAGACTATTTTGTTTCGCTAACTAGGTAATGAGAATAATTTACATATTACTTCAAGCCGGGACAAATGAGGGAAAGGAGAAGAGAATGTAGAGCAATCTTCATCTGGAAGGTGGAGAAAAATCAAGTGTACCTTAGTGAGAGCGGATTTGGGCTGAACAGGTATATGTGAATCTCATTTCCATTTCACTACCTTTCCTCTGTCTCCTTCTGCTTCTCTGGTTCTATTTTATGTTCCTCTCACCCTTCATTATCTTTACAGTTGAAAAGCTACTAAAATCTACCAGTAAGCAAGCTATTTCAGAATTTACTTAACCCAAAACTCAGTCTTGAAGAGCATGGTGACTTAACTTTTATGAAGTGAATTTGAAAAGCCTATTTCCTACTCTTCAGGAGAAATAAAGAGGCAAAAATGGAAAACACAGAACTGAAGATTTTTCTTTGACTAGTTGGATGTAAGATTTTGTTTAGTTTTACAAAAGAGGCATGTTTCCCATATCTTTCCTTCAGTGTTCCTCTTTTAAAATTTTGATAAACTTAAGAAAAAAGGGTAAACATGTAAAATATACATATATACACAGAAAATAGATAGTTTGCTGTTATATATAAATAACTATTTCTAGGTGCCTTATATGTTCTTGGACGCAAGTAGGAATGCAAAGTTGAAATTAATCTTTTGTACCTACTACAAATATTAGTATATAACGATTACCTCAAATACCAAGATTATCATTAAAAGGCAACATGTGTTTCTGGATATGATCCTTTTGCTATACAGAATATTACCAGCACAATTCATAAATTCTGATTTGAATCTGTGAATTATGACAGATTCTATCAATAATAATCTCCTGAGTTTTGTAGGAAAATAAACTGTTTGAGGAAATACACAAAGTATTATTTATACCAGAGTGATCTGGAATCATGTCAACAACTAACTCAAATGTTTCTGGTAAAAAAAGTTCTTTATAATGTCTTTATAACTTTTTTGTATGCTTAAAATTGTTTTTAAAAAGAAAAAAATGTTTAAAAACTGAAATAGTAAAGTGCAGAGTTAAAGTTCTGAGTTTTTCATGAACTACCTCAGTACTTTTATTGAAACACCAAATATTAAAATCCCTGATTGTTTTCATGAGAAATATGTGGCATACATGTGTGTGTTTGTATGCACACACATGTATGTTTGTATATGAGTCTCTGCGTGTTCCTCACATTATTTTCACCTCTATTTACTACTTTAAGTCAAGATGGAACAGTAAGAGAAGAGATGCTCAGGGTTTTTCTCTTACTAGCCACCAGATGGCATTAAAGAACCCACAAATACAAGATTTCCAAGAAAGAGAAACAACTTTATAGATATGTAAATTCATAAGGTAGAGATTCAACATTGAATATTTGTCATTAGATAAGCACTTGCACAAAAAAATAATGATAATGGCTTTTTGAAACCCTTTAAAAGGGTGGGATCACTAAATAAATATGCAGCAGAGGCCCTAACTACAAAATACACATGTGAAAAAACAATGTGTATCTACTTACTGTAAATTTGCTGACACCCTCAAGTTCACCAAATCTCATGTAAGAGATGTCTGCTTTCTTTTTTCCAACATCCACATCCCCTGCATAGATCTGTTTTATTCCTGCACCTTTTATTAAAGGCACACACTCATCACATGGGCACTTTGTCACAAAAATCATACTTTTTTCTTCTGGTTTAATTTCTTGACACCTACAAAAATTTATAAAATATTAGTAAGCTAGAAATCTTTAAACACTAAAATGGAGCTGTTTTAAGAAGATTTACAACATTATAAACAATGATAATAAAACCTCACTTTGCTGAGTTAAGAAATGTTCAAAACACATAAAGTCACACGATGTTAAAATACAGCCTGAACATGACAACTCTTTAACTAAAATGCATTTATTTAGTCTAAATAATTTGACAAGGTGTTTAGTATTCGATTAGAGAGAAAGACATACCGAGAGAGAACAATGCTTTCTAAGAAAGAATCTCTTTGTAATACTATGACTAATATCTTTCTTAAGACATTTACCATGTATGATTAGACATTAACTCACAGTATCCAAAAGATCTACCCCTTACCTAGTACATAATGAATATTTAATAAATTTTTACTAATATGCAAGTTAATATTAAAGTCTTGTTTTGAGTTAGTTTCTTTACTCCCTCCCTAAGACAGGATAATTTTGTTTATTCAAATGACTGAATTTGACAGTCATACCACTATGCAAAATGAAGTCAATCTGTAATGAAGAGCACAAGGAAGAAAACAGAGGAGATATTTGATGAGGCTAGTTTAGAAGTAAGAAATGCTCTCATTGGAAGCTATGGGGTGGTTTATATTTCTGTGGTTTCTATCACTCTCAGTCAGATGGTTTACCTCACCACCAGCCTTCTGCCTATTCATACGCAAAATCAGTTCACCTGAACCAAGGCAGCAGAATTCTATGCATCTAATCTGTTCAATACCATACCTGCAATAAGTAATTAGAAGCATGGCTCTGTAAATATCATTTCATTTCTCCACTGTCTATCAAATGAAGTCTATATTCAAGGTCCTCCCTTGTCAGATCCCAATCCATTCCCATGTGCTCCATATTCATTCTTAAGCAAACAATGTTTTCCTACTTGACTGTTGCTGAGTCTAAAGCAAAAATATCTTCCCTGCTCAAATTGCCACAGTCCTACAAACCTTGACAGTTCAACTCAAATGGCAGTTCCTCCATAAAGTTTTCCCCTCCTTAATACTTAGCAGCCCCTGAATTTTCACCGCACTTTGTGCTGGCCTTTGCCATAGCACCGATCACGTGGGGTTGAATGTAGTCTTACATCCACTACTGCGTCGTAAGCTCAAGGAGAAGAGCCATATATTATTCAGTTTGAATCCCCTAATATCATTCCTTAGTGGTATATGCTAGAAATGTTAGTGGAAATGACATAAATTAATATTAGAAGGATGCAATAGCAGTTAAAATTTTGAAGAAAAAATGCCAGAGCAATTTGGTCCATAATAAAGTCAACTAATTTGTAAATATATCCATTCACGATCTAGAAAACTAAGGCAGTCTTAAAATCCAAAAATATGCAAGGCCCTAAAGGATAACCTTCAAGTAGTTTTAATTCAGATGAGGAAAAAGAAAGGAAAAAAAAAAAAGAGAGAGACTTGTTCAATACATTTGAAGGCATGAGGGATCTCTTAACAATGGCCTCAGGTCAGGCAGCAAATATACTTCTAAAAAGAATATTTCTTAGAATTTTATAAACAGAAGTAAATTATAACTAAAGGAAAACTATAGTCCATGAACCTTTGCTATATTTTAAAGAAAATACATACAAATAAATTGCATACCTAAATGTCAAGGCATTTTGTTCCGCATGTACAATGTATCTAAATTTCCTTATTTCTCTGTCTTTCTGTTTGTCATCCATGTGTGGGAAGTCGGCATACTCAGATCCAACAGGAAAAGCATTATAACCGCATCCAATGAAGTACATTGCACCTGTTCCATCACAATTTCGCTATAAAAGTGAGTAAAACAAGAAAGTTTAGTTTTCGACATTCTGAAAAGGCACTCTGCAATGCATTGCAGATTATACTTTGTATGAGTTCCATTTTCTACAATATGGAACCATCAAAAAACATAGTATTAGATCCTCCTGTTGTAATGTGGTCTTGTCAAAGCAAAATGTCAAGAAGGCTGATCATCCTAATTAAGTAATTTCTAGGCAATTCTTGACTTCAGCAGTTAAATACTGCCTTAATTCACAAATTATTTCCCTTGATTCAGACATCCTTCCACAAGTCAGTTATAAGATCCTGAAGAAATGAAGTCATGCTTTATATCTCTGCCCTATCCCTTAAAGTACATCTACCAGAATGTTTCCTACATAGCAGGTGCTCAAAAACTGTTAATTTCTAAATACCCTACACTGTGCTACTAGCTAACAATTCAAAAATTATAAAAATATTTGAACAATGTCTGTTACTGGGCTAAAATGTGCTATTACAATTACTTGGAAATTTTTAAAAATGTGTTTTCCTTGATCTTCAATATTTATTGAGCCTCTAATATATATATATATATATATATACACACACATATACATATAATATATATACATATACATATATATAGTAGAACTTTTTACTTAAGTGACTTTTTTCACTTCCCCTGGTCAATGACATATTAATGTAAATGCCTTTTCAAATACATTAGAGTAAAACATTTTATAAACATCGTGTTTATAATAGCTTTTATTTTATTTTTAAAGAAAAGGTGCAGGCAAAATGAAGGTGGGCAGAAGCATGCAGGAAGACAGAGGAGGAAGAAACACTTTATTTATTTTATTTAGTTATTCACATTGGTTGTTCCCCCCAGCCCAGGACATGAACCCAGAACCTTGGGATGTATGTGGACTGTGTCAATGGTGTATTAGACTGGAGGCCACCAGATCTTTTAAAATATGCTATAAATCTTACTGAATTTCAATGTATTATAATTACTCATGTGATATTACCAACAGACTCATTACTGTAGCTGCTTACTAAAATCAGTGTCGTGGTATGCCAACAAAAGCTTACAAATAAAATATTTATGAGCATTTATAAGATATCAAACATCATGCAGAGTTTTATATGTATTATTTCATTTACCTATTCTTTATAGCTCAGAGAGTAAAACTATTATTATTTCTGTTTTATTGATAAGAAAAATGAAGGAGAGAAAGACTAAATAACTTGATTAGGGTCAGAAAACTAGTGAAAACAGTCGTATTTCAAGCCTAGATTGCTTCACTCCAAATCCACACTCTATCAGCTTTACCATGCTGTCTAGAGTAAAGATAATTTAACTGAAAAGTCAAATTCTCGACAAAGTAATTGAGAACCAGAGGTTAAGCCAAAAGGCTGCTGAGCATTCAGAGAACACAAATCAGAGTTCCACCCGAAGGCCAGGGCACTCTGCTAGGTGCTCAGCTAGGTGCTGAGTTGTAAACAAGAAAGAGGATCACTACTTTCAAGAATCTTCAATCTAGAGATGATAAGAAGTTAGACAAATAATTTTAATTACGTTCTGTGTCACAAATGAATTGTATAGAATACTAGGGGAATTTTTGGCAGGGGAATTTTAGTAGGCAGAAATAAGTAAAGTCAAGAGACACTTTGTAGGTGGACTCCAACAGGCACTTGTTGACTGATTATATGTGTGGAGTAAGCAGGAATGGGATGGTGATCACGATGAGCAGGTTAGCAGGGAAAATACTGAATATCTTTGCAAAGCTGAACTTGAAGGATTTATGAAACATATAGGTAAATAAAAAATTTGCTTGCTAGAAAGTCTATTGAAGTAAAACACTCATAACTGAGTAGCTATTTAGTTATTAAGTATCTCTTCATTCCATGCCTCCCTATCCCATCCCCATAATTCCAAGTCTTCATCATCTTTTTATTAATAGCCCTGTTTCCTATCTACCCTCCTTTTCACTATTTTTATAATAAAAATCTGATCAAATAATGTTCCCACTTAAAATATTCTTCGACTGTACTATCCAATGAAGTAGTCACTAGAGATATAGGGTTAGTCTGAATTGAGAGGTACTAAAAGTGTAAAATATATACAGAATTTTGAAGACTTAATATTTTCCCTGAATGCAGAATAATTCATTAACAATTTTACATTATGTTTAAATGAAATTTTCTTGACATATTAAATAAAATATATCTTTAAAATTAATGTTTCTTTTTAACGTGGCTCCCAGAAAATTTTAAATTATGTATGTTGCTTGCCTTTTATTTCTACTGGTTGGCGCTGTGCCAGGATTTCACACTCTCTAAATGGATAAAGTCAAATTGTTCACATGGTTTACAACATTCTGCATGGTCCGGTCCAGTGTTTTTCTACACTACTATATGTATCGGAGCCTGAACGCCAACGTGCCAAATCACTTGTATTTTCCTAAATTCCCCATTCCCTCTGCTACCTTTGCATGTCATCCTCCTCCTCCCACAAACTTGCTTTTGCTTGATGAACTCCTATCCATTCTCCAAGATTAATAACATCTTACCTCCTCCAAGAAAATTTTTACTCATTTCTCCAAGCAGAGTAAAGGTTCCTCTCCTCAATGCTTTCACGGTATCATGTTATACTCATAGTTATATTCCAGTCTCTTCTCTGTCTCCATTACTAGGACCACATACAACCGTGAAGGAAGGAAATGTGGTCTTTAACTCCCCACTGTTTACTGTGGCTCAGTACCTATCCTGCAGAGGGTATTTAAAGTTTGATAAATGAATGAATCTAGCTAGAAAATTGTTTAGGGAGTGAGAAAGTGTTTATAGAACATAATAAACACACCATCAAAAATATGAATCCCAATTAGTCAATAAAATAAAATATTTAAGACCAAACTATATGTAAATAAAATCAAGGTTTTATGTTTTAAAAATTATTTAGTACTTACAGATTTTCCTTCTGCCCAAATGACCGCTCCAACTCCAGTTTTGTGGTCCTCTGAAAGACAAACAGCATTTAACTCAGTGAAAACCAATAACCGGTTAGTTTCAGAAATACATTTCTCCCAAAATAACAAAACATTTATTGAAATATCCTTTGTAAATACAGCAATAACCATTGAACTCTTCACTGATAACAAAAGAATAATAAAAATAGATACTTTTAAGCACAGAACACAGAAACTAGTTAAACAGTGTTACCACCAACCCATTCAGACCTGATCTCCATATGGAAATGATCAAAATGGCAGTGTCCACAGTCAAGTCACCTCAAAATTATAACCAGAACTGAGCATAAATTTATTGATTCTCACCACCAAGTCTGTTTCTAAAAGACTATTTCTAATAATTGATGAAATTTATCTGAAAAAATGCATTTAAAAAAAGTCTGACCTAATGAGTTTAATGTAAATAGCCACTCGTAACAATAAAATCTGCCTTCTAGAATTTTTTACACGTCAAGCATGAAAAATACATTTTATGGAAATGTTCTTGCTAAGAAAAAAGTTCAAACTAACAATTCAAACATAAAAAAAAAATCACATATATAAACATACGTATATTTATACCCTACTGAAAAGTGCATGAATGGGATTTTGATTTAAACAGCATGTCCCTTCCCTGATCTTCAAAATTTGCTTAAAGGGAAAACGAATGCCCACTTAGTGACATCATATTCATTTCCAAATCAAGTAACAGAGGTTAAAAGCGTAAGAGATTATAAATTCTCTCTGTAAATAAAATCTCTGTAATAAGTAAAGTTGTAGTTATTAAATCATTAATCTGAAACAAAAAAAAAAATAGAAAGTCTGAATATTAAGGATTGACTTTTTTTCTCCTACTAAAACAAAGATTGAGCTTCAAAATTCTAAATCTATTACACAGTGATCATAAACACCACAGTATTTATCAAAATCTTAATAAGAACTATTACTAAATAAGTAGGTACATTGGCACAGAAAAATTAACTTTATCATCTGTGAATTTACTTTAAGGCATTTTCATATTGGTAAGGATGAAACAAAACTTTTGCTTCCTTTACAATTTCCTGAAATTCAATCTAATTTTCAGTAAACATACAAAGAAACTTTATTCACTCCATCTATGCATTAAAAACTAGGGTGTGTTATGAGTTAATTTTTAAAAGTTGTGATACCATGATAGTTCCTACCTTCAGTCCAAGCAAGTACAAGTTTTTAAAATTATATCACAAAGCATTTTTATAATTTATTTTAAACAATTTTTACCCATTGTCTCATTTTTGAGCTAAAGGTATTGCAGATAAAATTTCCTTTTCTAGATGAAAAAAGACAAAGAAATTAAATGACTAAAATTTAGTACTGCTGCTTTTCCTCTACTCTGCCCTTTGATGCTAAAATTGCATTACAAAGATTTCCTTTTATTGAAAGCCAAGCATACTGTAGTAAGGAAAAAAGAAGGCAGTCCCCATATTCATGAAACGTATAGTATGATGCGAGATGAGATGGGGACAAGGAAACACAACATTACTTAGGACGCTATGAAAGAAATGAACATGGCACTGAAGGACAGAGTGTATGGGAGGGCTCATTCTACAGAGTGGGAACTGTCATGAGAGGAATTTTGGTGGAGACAAATTTTATTCTTTCCAAACCATAATTATAACTTTATGCTCATCACAAAGGCAAGAGGCAGAAGTTATAAACATAAGTTATCAACAAATATATCAGATTACATTTGCCTGCAAAACTCAAACCTTCACTGTAAGTAAAATTGTACTTAATACAAACCTAAATCTGGAACAAAACATGAAAAACAAAAATAGAAATTCTTCATTTTAAGAGTCTACTTTCCTACCGCTGACTTTTACATTTTTTTTTTGTTGTTGTTATTTTTTCAGTGGCAGGAGCCACATGTTGTTTCATTCTGGGGATAGACTAAACCTTGTCAGAAGGGAAAAATGTGACTTTTCCATCAGCTTGCGGCTCTACTGCCTAGCTCAGGTAAGTTATAAGACTATTCTTCACTACATGTCTTTTAAACTCAGAATATAATTTCACCTACATTGGATGGAAAAGATGTCACCCAGCCCTAAGGCTGGATGACAGTTGAGGTAATTTCTCAAAAATCTCTGTATGTCTTTAATTTTTACAGAATGTGTTCCCCATGAACTGGTCATTCACAAGGTTTTCTCTGTACATCTTTTAAAATCATGAAACCAAATTCTTGAGATTCTTTGATCACTGGAAGTCAAAGAATTCTTTACCCTATGACTCTAGAACATAGGTGTGGTCATTTTAGTCCCAGATTTGGTGGTCATGTAGGGTTTGTCCAAGTGTGGTCCACAGGCCACTTGCATCAGAATCACTAGCTGCTTGTTAAAAAGACAGACTCCTGGTTTTCAAGGAAATCCCTGAATCAACCTCTCCAAGTAAGGCTGGTGCTCAGGAATTTACATTTCTCAAGAACATCCTTTGATCTGCAGGCATGTAAGTTGAGAAGTACCTGGCTAGGATTTCAAACGCTAACTTTCTTGGCTACTCATCAACATTGTTGTTCAGGAGGAAGGTCTGATCCTCAGCTTTAGAAAAGTTTAATGGGAAAATAGGACTCAAAATGAGACAAAAACCACAGTAGAGAAGATGTGATATCCTAACTTTTTATTTCCCGTGGACTCTAAGCAATTTTTGCCACTTACTTTTGCTACCTTAAAAGTATTCTAGAAACATACTTTTTATGACATCTTTTGTGGATTCTATTCATTATTCAAAAAGCAATAACAAAGTGACGCCTTTCAATTACTTTTAGGACTCGTTTATAGATTTTTGGATTTCACTTTAATCATATAGTATATTTTTAAATAAAATGGTTTAATGGAATGATTTCTTCATTCATAAATTAGAATGAAATAAAGTTGTCAAAGAAAACTGAATGTGGTGAAATTTAAAATGTTATTAAAAGCATGTTCTACCAGGGGAATATCTAACTTTGTGAATCATCCTCAGTATTAAATGAGATACATAAACCACCTAGCTCTGTGACTGACATACAGTAGGTGTTCAATAAACTGTTAATCATCATGAAGAGTACAGGTCCAGAATTACTTATCTGAAGTGTCTTAAATGAAGTGTGTTGTTTTTGCTTTTGACAGCTTAATGCACTTATTTTGTGGTCAAATATTTAGTGCAACTACTCATATATTTTACTCCATATGTATAAATGTGTTTGATTACAAGGTATTAACTAGACCTCCCTAGGAGTGCTGTGTAATTTTCAGTATAGACACCATATTACCATTCTAAAATTTGGAAAAATTATAATTCCTTTTCATTTTGCTCTTTTTTGTATAAGGGATTGTGGACCATTTATCCTTGGATATAAAAATTTTTCCTTTATCTATTCAACCCACTGTGCTTAGTGCTAAGGGAAAAAAGTGATGATGAAGACATGATCTCTTCCCTGGAATTTGAGTGTTTGTATTCCCTCATCCCCACTGTTGGGCTTCACTGGCCTTTATTTAGGCTTTTTACATATTCTGCACCTTAGCCTCTGAGCCAGAGGGGTGCGCCAAGTGTCTGTACTTTTAATAAAAGTTTCAATGGAGTTTCTGGTATGCTGCCAGTTGACAACCTCCATTCTACTGAAATTACTTTGAACTGCAGTCATTGCTTAGCATACATACTGTAGACCAGTGGCATTTGTTACAGACTTTTTCTGAAGATTTTTACTCTTCTCCTTTTTTTGATTTTTTAAAAATCCTCAAAAAAGTTGCATTTTAAAAAGTGATGATTCTACTTTGAAAATCCATTTTCCTTTTTTTCACGTATACTTATGCACAACTTAATAATAAATTTAAAATGTTTTATTTCTTGATTTGCTGATTGAAGACATAGCAGCAATTGGAAAAATCTGCCAATTTCATTTACTTTAATTCTGTTGATTTTAATTCATTTTTATTAAACATTGCATACCGTTACTAAATTTAACAAAACTGGTGTGCTCTGGTGGAATAGTAGTTGGGTGCATCTCACATACATCCCAAGGACCCAGGATTGAGTCCCAGGGCAGTGGGGGGTGGGGATGGGGAGACAAACAAGATGGACAAATGAAATTTTAAAAAATGCTTCCACCTCAAAAAAAAAAATTGCATACAAACTACTAAAGAATTAACAAAACTGAATACTTTGGCTTCTTTCTCCTTTCTCTTTTTATTCCATCTCTAGTGAGGGCTCACTGAACAGCAAAATGATAAAGTCAAGAAGCAGAGAGGTCTAGGTTTAAACATATAGCACTGCACTTAAGGTCAAAAGGAATCCTAAAATTGCTCTCTAACTTCTGGATATTGCATGACCAGCAAAACTTTAGTATCTAAGAGTAAATGAATTCTACCATAGATGAAATGAATGCCTTACTCTGGAGACAAATACAACCCAACTTATCAGCCCCAATTTATGAACTAAGCATATAACTCACCAGTTCGATACGCCAATAACCTGGCCTGAACCATGCAGTGCCTTGCAATTTCTTGTGGCAAACTTTGATTGTGAATTTCATTATTCTGTTCGGTATTACCACAATAAAATCCATAGTGTTTAAAGTTGGGCACACTGGAAGCTACTGTGGCCAAAAGTAGGACAAGGTCTTTCATATTTTGCCTTAGATTGCTGAAGTATGGATTTTCACACAGGTTCTCCAAACCTATAGTCATCAGTATTTGCTTATGCATTTCTTCACTTGAAACCAAAAATAACATTTCATATTCTTTTATTCTTTCTTGTTTACATTCAGAATAAAAGTCAATGTTAGCATCCGGCAATGTTTTGGTAATTTTTTGAATAAAGTCACATTTGTAAGAAGTCTCCTCTACAAACTGCACCATATAACACACTAACGGCTGAAGTAAGACACACACATGGGCCCGACTGTTTGACTTTAATCTTTCTACTGCTTTGGCATCTAACTTTGCATCTTCAGAACTAGATGCCTCAGTAAGCAAACTTATTTCTGGATCAGCAGGCCAATATGAAATTCGGTTAACTCCAGCTGAAACACAAAATATAAAAGGTGGTTATCAGATACATGCAGAAATAAAAGGTTTTCTTGATAAATCCACAATATCGTTGTAGCAGATCCAGAGGTTCCAACATAGTAAAGGTCTAACACCAATAAAGCCTGATGGTTGGCAAACTACGGTCCACAAGTCTAATCTGGCCATTGTAGGTTTTTGTACAGCTTTAGCTTAAGATTGTATTGTTTAATTTTTAATAGTTGGAAAAAAATCAAAGGAATATCTTGTGACACATAAAAATTATATAAAATGCAAATTTCAATCACCCATAAATAAAGTTTTATTGAAACACAGATTTATCCATTCATTAGCATAGTCTCTGGCTGCTTTATACTACAATGGAGTAGTTGGGTATGAACACCATTATGACTTGCAAAGCCTAAAACATTTACTACTGGGTCCTTTATATGGCAAATCTGTAGTTCCAAAACAAAGCCCATGGAAGGCTATTTGTTACCATGAAAAGCGTATTTTATGGCTTTCACTGGCTTTGCTAAGGTGGTCACAAAGCCCAGTGCAGGGACTAAGTATACTAGAATTCTACAAGTAACCAAATGGTTGCTTATAAAAATATAACTGACAACTGATATTGTCTAGTTTTGTCTCTGAAATGAACAATTTATCCATGCTTAAAATGAATGTGTACTTTGAATTATTCCTCTGAGAAGCTATTCTAAGAAAATATTTTAAATTGGAACAAAAAATTCATGCACACATATATTTAGTGTAGCATCATTTGAAACAGTAAAAAAAATGTAGAAAAATGTAAATGGTCAAAATAGGGGACTTCTTATACATATTATATTCTTCCTCAGAATAAAACAGCAGTTACTTATGTCAACGAATAATGTGAAGGCAACAGCAAGGGTGGAAGAGGAGGAGCAATATTCATAATTTTTAAGTCCACAAAATTAAAGATGAAGTAAACTAGAAGAAACATTTTTCAATCAATATGACAAAGGAAATGTCAATAATCTTTAATACATATACAGAGAGGATTTTATTCCTTAAGAGTACATATGAATTGACAAGAAAAATAAGGCCTCAAAAGACTAAAAGATATCAACAATTACAAAAGCGAAAACAGAAGTAGATAAGACATATAAAATATTTTAATTTGTATTTGAGAATGAAACAATGAGATACCCTAGAGTTAAGCAGCCGAACATTCATCAATTAGTATTTTACAACAGAGACCCCTTTGCAAGAATTTCACCTAGTATCGATAAACCAGGAGAAACATTTTTTTTATTGTGCCCCCAAATGAAAAGATCCACAGGTGTTCTGCATTCAAAGAATAGCTAAACTAAAATGTCTTAGTTGAACAAATGCACATTTCTAACTACTATCTGATACTCTTGACTCTTACTGTGGTTTGGGTTGTAAAGTTATTTTAAAGGCTTCAAAGCTAATGTCGGAATGTTTTCTCTGGTTGCAGTTCACATTCCTTCTGTTGGAATTCTCAGAATTCACTTCCTACCTAGCAGTGATGGTCAGTCTTTCATCTAAGCATAAAAGAAGAGGGGATAATTAATCTTCAAATAAATGTTCAAGTACTACAGCATTTGCTAAAGCTACAGCACAGGTTCTCAATTTTTTGATCTAAGCTTTTGCTTTTGTGGCTTATTATCTACTGTTATTTATTGTATTTTAAAATTAAACAAAAATTTCAAATATTTATTCATTTTTAAATAACAATGCAGAATAATACATGAATATAAAGTTGAATGAAAAATAATTATATTTTTCAGAACAACAAAGCTAATTGAGAAGAACCACAATGTTTTAAATTTTTCCAGATTTCTTTATTATCTAGCTAAATAGAAGTCAGCTGGGTTTTCAAATCTGCTTCTGCTTTCAGTCTGGTGACAGCTGCTTTCGTTGAAATATATGAAAATTATCCAACCTCACACAGGTAGTAGTTGAAAACGAATTATTTTAACAGTCGTTTCAGATATTGTGAATATTCTTCTTTGACACTACACAAAATTTTGACAAGGGATCGTTTGACAAGGGATCATGTTAGTTACAATGTACAATTTTCCACTATTATAAAAGTTCATTAGTTTATTTTTCACTTAGAATTACTCTTACTCATGCATGGTTTTATAGCATCATGCACTGGCCATTTGGAAAACAGTTTACTGATTTTACAATAATAAAAAAATTCTAGACATTGTCATCACCAATCTCATCAGAAAAGTCTAAGTTTGGGAAGCTATGAGCTCATAATGGTAGATACAAGTTTTCCAAAACAAACTTTCTTTTGGAGGCTCAAGTTTTAGTATTGGCAACACATACCATCAGTTGTTTTCCTGGAAGTGACAGGTTCACTTAAGTCATTCTTGAGAAAATGTCTGTCAAATAGCCAGATCTAAATAATTAAAGTTGGGGTGTGTCGTGTGGGTGCAGCAGCTAAGGTGGCTAGAGTGTGGACCATGTAAAGCTCAAGGACCCACGTTTGAGACCAAAGGCCAGGGAGAAAAACCAAAATGAACAACTAAATAACTATTAATTTGTCAAGTCATGGTGTGCCATGAAAAAAGTAGATGATTCAGTTTATAACCCAAACAAGTACATTAGTGGTTTTCCTTAAGAAAACCTTTGTACTTAAGTAGAGAAAGTACACATGTAGAGAAAGTACTTTATGTTCACCTCTTATCTTCTTTCACAGAATATTAAAAAATATGTGTACTCAAGGTTTAGGATTTCATAAAATTAATAATTTTTACTATTGCATCAAGGGGATTCTTACATAAATCCCTACTTTTTACTTCATGTGAATACCATGAATAACAATAATGCAATTTAGCCATGGAGGCTGCTACTGTTACTGACTTGATTCATAATTATCATAAAAATAGTTTTGAATTCAGGCACTATCAGGAGTCCACAAATCATACTTTTAGAAACACTTTGCTTTAGAAATGTTAACTTTGTAAATGAGGTAATAGTAACTAAAGCAACTCAGCATGAGGTTAAGCCCCTTCTCAAAATAAAAGCATTTCCATTTTATGTCCTTTCTGATTTTCCAGACTTTATTCTCTCTCTTGCTAGGTTTCAATGTCTTAACTTGAAGACATCAAGCAATGGTAAGTTCCTTTTATATCCCTATTTTTCTTATTCTTGGCTCTGAGGCTAGTAAGAGCATTTTCGGTACAGTCAACTCAATGCAAAACACTTCTATTCATTTATCCCTCTTGACTCTAGAATAGATGAATCTTGGTTCTTAGACATTCGTTCCTTTCTGCCACCATCTGAACCCTATTTTCATACTGTGCCTAATGCAACAGTCTTAACGAAGCTCCCAAGTTCTTATCTTTCCATGCTCTAATTTAATAACAACCAAAAATAATTTTAATCATGTTATATCCTGCTCAAATATCTTCAATGACTCAACATTATTATTATAATAATTATAGATGAATTAACACAAGTGATAAAACAATTACCCAATATGACCAGTTAATATGGAAAAGGAGGGGAAAATGCCACTACCATTAAGATACCTATTATCATGCCTATCTTCTCTAATCAAAACTAC
Source organism: Solenodon paradoxus (assembly GCA_004363575.1). Classification (NCBI taxonomy): domain Eukaryota; kingdom Metazoa; phylum Chordata; class Mammalia; order Eulipotyphla; family Solenodontidae; genus Solenodon; species Solenodon paradoxus. The sequence continues at coordinate 489,490 of RJWH01000323.1, read as the reverse complement.
AGGGGAGAGACTATAGAAGCTAATAACTATCTTGAAATACTTGGTGTAGGTCAGTGGTCTGTAGCCACATGACCACTTTTTATGGAAGTTCTTCCACTTATAGTTTAAGGGTACTACCCTCCCCACCTATCTAACCTTCACCCAAGACTTTGACATAAGTCAAAAACAGTTTGTCTTAACACATTTAGGAACTTTATTCTATAAAATAAAACCCAAAAGTCAAAGTTTTTCAAAGTTCTTCATGAAAGCCCCAACCTATGATTATAATCTCGGGGTCCCTACTTTCTCCAAGAATAATTCTCTATTTCAAACACTGATCCCAGAACATAGCTATTTGCAACTTGATGACCCCACATGTACAGTCCCCCTGAGCAGGAATGTTTTCCTCCTCCTCTACATCTAATCCATCACAATCCATCATAAGCCTGGGCTTTTCATAATGTGGAGGGATCACTATTTCTCCTCTGAGATCATGTATCACTTATGGCCTGTATCACTCAACTGGTCAAAACAATGTGTCATTGTTATATTTGGTTCCCAAATAATACCTTGAAGGAAGGATTAGAAACTCTATTAGTCTTCTTTTTTCCAGAAGCTCTCTAGTCCTTTTGGGTTTTTGAAGAAGCATCATTATATGGCATGACTGATTAAATCACTGGCCATTGGTATGTGATCTCAAATTCCAGTGCCTCTTCCTCCCCATAGGCCTGGGGGGTGAGGCTGTAAGTTTCAGTTGCCTATCACGCAGCTGGTTCCTCTGGTAACCAAACCCTTATCCTTGGGTACTTTTTCAAAATCACCTCATTAACACAAATACTACATTGGTTAAAAGGGGCTTGTTATAAATAACAAAAGACAAGATTATTGCTCTTATCTAAATTCCAAGGATTTTAGTTGCTCTGTGCCAGGAAGAAAATGAAGACCAAATACATATTTCACATTATAAATCATAATATCATAGAGCCTATGTAAAAGACATATATTTTTAAATGGAAGAATAGTTTGCAAGCGTACTGGGTGCAAACAGAACTACAAGTACAAAGAGGTTTAATTAGTAGTCTGGTTTGATAGATAGCTAACTATACATTAACAATTTGTGCTCTACTTTCCAAAGCTTAGAGAGAACATTGGGAAACAGAGAGGATAGCTCCCACAAAGGATATACACAGAAATGATACGAATTCCAGGTCAGGGTTTTTCAGACCTTGTCTACTCTCTCTTTCTCATGCCTCTGGATGCAGAAGACTCAAGGCCCTAGGGGCTAACAGTAGTATAAAACAGAAGATGCCTGTGCCCATGAATCAGCCACATGGAGAAATGCTGTCTGTGGTTCGGCAACATCTCTGTTGGACAACCACATGGGTGATAAATGTCTAGTATAGTAACAATGAAATTTGAAGGTTTATTTGTTACACAGCAGTGTCAAAAACAAGAAAATAGGCTCCAAATGGAGTTGCATATGCTAAGCTCTAAGTCACCAAACTGAGAATTACAATTTAGGCTCTTCCAGAGATGGAATCTTAAACTATTCAGTCAGGAATCAGCACTAGGTAGGTAATCTGCCTGAGAGACCCTTGGCATCCCCTAGAGGAAAGTAACCTTCAATAACCAACCAGTTTTGCCTAGTAGAACTTTCTTATTTTCACTCCCTTCTGCCTATAAAAGTCTTTCATTTTTTACAGCTCCTTGGAGCTCCTTTCTATCTGCTAGATAAGATTCCATTCAATTTGAATAAATTTTTTGCCAAATAAATTTTAAAAATTTTAATGTGCCTCACTTTATATTTTAACAGCAACTAACATTAGTCTGCTAATACACTGAGGGTCATTTAACTAGTTAGTAACAGAAGTGAGACTAAAATCCATGTATTTCAACTCTTCTTACGTGTATCAAACTGTCTTCAGATATATATATATATATATATATACATATATGTATATCTAAATTATCTTTGCGATAGGTAATTGTTCCTACTACCTATTCTCAGAAAATACTATTAATCATATCTGCACTTACCATTTACAATCATTTTCAAACAAGCAGAACATGGTTTTCTGGAAAAATAAAGGTCACAGTTTTTCAGCCTTGACCCATGTTTAATAAGAGCAATTTTCCCAGCATGTAAATCTTCACTAGAACAGTGGAGACCAACAATTTTCATGTTTTTCACCACCACAAGGCCAGTTTTCTTCACCTATATAAAGATACAAAATAATAATTTATTAATTATAACATCTTATGGTCATATCATGGTTTGTACTTGATTAATAAAATTAAAGGTTTGTTTAGCTATTTATCTGAACAAGACCAAACTAAATGTATTTCATTAGACCCAAATTTTTTTCTGAAAGCTTAATATTGACTTTATGCCAGAAAGTTTCAAACTCTAAGTTCTTTTAACCATTTACATATGTAACTATCATTAATTGTCCTAGCAAAAAATGAATACATTTTAACTTAGCAAAGGAGAAGAATCAAGTCAAATTGATTTGTTTCTTAGAGCATCTAGTCTAGGACCATTTAGTATTAAACTTCTAGATGGTAATAAGGAAAAATTTGGAAAACTCTCTGGTATTACACACGGATACGTGAAGTCCCAAGTCTGCATGAATTTCTGAAAGACCCAGAGATGGCAAAAGGCAGACCTAAAGCAGAGGCCATCTTAAATTTAAAAAAAAAGTCTCAACTTCTTTCTGAAAACTTGCTCTACCAGTTTTTAGTACTCTGACAGTCTAAAAGATTAAATCCCACAACTTAAAAAGTAATATAAACAAATCCAAAAATATATAGATTATTTATAACAAAAAAGTTTAAATAGTCCAAGTTCAAAAGAAACGTAGCCATAATCTCAGGTGTTAGAAATGAAAAGAGAACGCAAAACCAGACCAGCAAGCTAGAGCTAGCTCAGCAGTATCAAACCCACAGGTAGAAGACTGGGCTGACCCTACCTCAAGTCCTGGTGGGAGTTCTAAAGAGTCGTTACTTTGAACTGAAAGTGTCCTAATATATACAAATATTAATCAAAAAGCTTATATAATAATATGAGATAAAACAGAATATAAAGTGAAAATCAGTTCTACATAAGGCAAAAAATAGCCTATGCTATTTTCATAGCAAAAGACTATGAAGAAAAGAATGTAAACCTGATCCTTGGGTTTGGGACTAATTATTACAACATGAGAACATGGGTTGAGAATTGGGAATCTAACAGTCCCTATTACTTTTCAAAGGGATTTTACTCTACAGTTATCCCCAATAAAACACATCTGACATCATTAAAGATCAGATCAGAGACATTTCAACTAAAATAGTCAACTTTTAGTTTCAGTTGTAAGTATTTGAAACATGAAGACTGATACTTTGTGAAATGCCTAAAAAAATGAGGAATAGAGATGATAGAATTCTCCTGGGTTAACCATCTCCTAAACTGTAAGGATATTTAAGAGGAATATAAAAACCTTTCCTTTATAAAGGGGCACACCCTGGTGCCTTAGGACCTGGGTTCACATCTGGGGGTTGGGGTGAAAAACTAAAATTGAAGCAAATAAGTAAGTAAATAAAGCTTCTTCCCCTCTCCTCCTTCCAGTCCACCTGATTTCATTCTTGTCCACCTTCTTCTTAAAAAAAAAATTATATACATATACATATATATATATAATATACACATGACATATCTAAAAAAATACCTACAATATGAAAGATCTATATTAGGTTTAATAATAAGCTTTAAATTTACCTTGAATTTGTGAATATTTTTCCTTCCCCATGCCAGATTTTCTTAGAGCTTTATGCTTCTCACTATAGTTTATGTTCTTTATCTACTGAATACTTCCAACAAGTTTTAAAAAATGATACTTTGGAAAATTGATGAGGCCTTATCAAAAGATCTCAGCAGGATATAGCTCATCTTACTAAACTGAACCAATGGTGACCAATGGAAAGGGTTGCAATTGAAGGATTTAAGCTTTAGATTCACTAAGTAGTTAAGCAGACAGAAGAAATAAAGTCAGAAACCCAGACCATGAAAGGCTTAAAAAAAAAAACCCCAAAACTATTATTAATAAATAGGACACATACTCATCAATTCATTTTTTATTAGAACAATCTTTTAGGTCAATATTTATCACTGCTTGTAGAGTACTTTTCACATCACGAAATAGATTCTTTTTTTTGTTTGTTTCTAACTAAGGCCAAAATAGCAAGTTTGAGAACAAGATTTTGCTATCCCAAACTTAAAGCAAAACAAAAGAAATAAAAGCCTAAATTACATTTCCTTTGGCATTTCTTCTCACTGCAATGCAGAAGATTGAATCTTTTCAATTAATCTCTAGATTGGATCATAATTTTGCTTCACTTCACTAACATCTTGGCAAATTATTTATGTCATCTTAGCTACAGAGTTTTACATTAAAAGAAAAGCAAAAAAAGGACAGTCTGTTTTGTATATAAATCAGTATATTTACTTAAGTGGTGATTATTTTTCTCTTTACCTTTCTTATAATTAAAAATCTCTAAATATTCTGAGAAAAATTATTGCTATATTCTTGTTGGGCATTTTAGAGACTTAACTCAGAACTAATCAGGAAATCTTGAGGAATGTATGTCAGAATCATCAAGGTAACTTTTTTCAAAATACACATGCTTAATCTCCACTCCACACCCAACGAATCAGAATTTCTGGAAAACTCAAAAGCTGTAGATAATAAAGAAATACTGTGCAATATTAAAAAGAACAAGTTCATCTTTTCAGGTCTGGGCTTTGATTTTAAATCGGTCACTGTTTCATGGGTGTGAGCAGAAGACATGAAATATATGGATCAGAGACAAAGGACTTCTTCATAGCATAGAAGATGTGAAATCTTCTTGTTTGTGATGTTTCCCTAGTGGAACTGCCCCATGTGTCAAATGCAGATGGGCTCAGATAGATTCCTGGACAGGAAGTGGGTGAGTTATAGGAGAGAAACTCTGAGTTTTGGGATTCTATTATTTTATCACAAACAGTAAGCAAACCTACTCTCTGTCCCAGAGGAAGAAATTACCTCAACCCATATGGTTGCTTTCTGCAAACACAACTGAGAGCTGTCCTAGGTAAAGAGCAGTTAGAGTCTTAGATTCTTGGCAAAACTAGCAAGATATGTTGGGAGTTCAAGAGAATTACGGAAGAGTTATTCTCAATACCATCTATGTGAACTAATATGGGAAGGCATTAAGTTAAATTTTAAAATGAAAAATAAAAATCAAGATGTAGAACCATGTTATAAAATAATCCCATCTGTTTATGTATTTTAAACAAAAGAAGTGTTGTCTTATAAAGGTGCAGACAATTTTTTGAAAAATATCTAAAAAAACTCCCCTAAAAATAAGAATGGGAAACTTGAATATAGGAGTGACTTTTATTCTACTTTATGCAATTCCTTTTGCTTTATCATTATGAACATGTCTTTTTTAAAATCATAAAAATTCACCTGTTTTTTTTCAGTAGATACTCTGACCATCTCTTCATTATCTTTCACGAGTCCATCCTTTCCCTCTTCCTTTTCCTAAATCAAAAGCATATTAAAAGGGGGAAAAGAGATTAGTATATAAGACAATATCATCAATTCAATATTTCATTTCTAAAGATTGGTTTCCTTGGCACTGGATCATTCATTTTATTTTCTTTATTCTATATATTTTCATTTTATTCATTTATATACTCAGTAATTTATTAGCAAACATTTATTAAACATCTACTTTGTGTCAAGGAACATTTTAAATTATCAGTCTATATCAATAAATAAAATTCTTATCCTCAAAGACCTTACATTCTACTAGAGATTGACAGTAAACAATACAAATAATAAAATACACATGTTGTACCTTGGAAGCTTATAAATGCAATGAAACAAAAATGAAGAGGAGCAAGACTGTGAGACTGTCAGGGAGCCCCAAATCCATGGTCTTAACCATTATGTTACATTGCTTCTGTTCTCTAGCAATGAGATCTCTAGCAATGAGAAGAGTTGGGAGAGAAGGACAACATGTGATGTGAAGACAACAATGAGAGAACAATGCACTTATTCTAGTACTTATTAAAGTCATATTCGAGCAATTTAGAAAAGTCTTACTTAACTGAAATTAAAAACTATGAACCAATAGGAGAAATAATTATTTTAAAATGTCAGTCACTTCAACAGTACTCAATTTCTATTCTAAAACTTTTCATTAATTGTATTTTTCCCCAGATGTCTCATAAATACTAACCTTCCCACTGATTTACCTGATTTGGAGTTGGATTCTTAAAAATTCTTACTCTTTCTACTCAATGCAGTTCTTGTTAAACAGAGTACCTGTGTAGTATGAATATTTGACAATACAGAAAGCCTCAGATATCAATTATATTTAGAAGAGGTTGTAAGTTAATAACATACAAGCTCTTCTCCTTCTGTCATGTTTGAACCCGTGGCAGCCTGTTGGGAACAGGACTTCTAAAACAAATATATCTGGAAGGCTGTGGTCCAAGGTCATTTTTGCAGGGTATAAGCAGGGTTTTGGAACTAGAGACAACACAGTTCTTCTTAAAATTGAGGACATTTATGCTTGAGATAAAACTGAATTCTACCTAGGCAAGAGATACGCTTATGTGTACAAAAGAAAAAAAAAAGAAAAGAAAGCAAAGAACACAGTGACTCCTGGTGGCACACCAAACAAAACCAAAGTCATCTGGGGAAAAGTAACTTGCACCCACTGAAAGAGTGGATTGGTCCATGCCAAATTCAGAAGCAACCTTCCTGCGAAGGTGCTATGGAACATAGCATCCGTGTGATGCCATATCCATCAAGGATTTAAATATATTGAAAAGTAAATAAGCAAAAGTGGATTTGCTCTCTTGCAAAAAAGTAATAATACATTAAGGCTAGTAAAAATGACAATTTAAATGCCCAGTAATAAGGAAATAGACAATGGATTGTTACGCAGTCATTAAAATGAAAATGACAAACACATAGAAGAAATAGCATGTGCCCGGCACTCGCTAACAGTTTTACAAATATTCATTCATTTCTTATAAAACTCTCAAGTAGTCTGTTCTAGTAATATTTCATTTTATAGATGAGGAAGTAGACAGATAGTTACAGTAACCTGCCCGAGATCACACAACTAGTAAGAGGTGGAGCCAGAATTTGAACCCAGGCTGGCTAAGTACAAAACCACTAACTACTCTTAAAAATTAGATTAAATTGCCATTCCAATGCTTATAATAGCATAATAGCATACACATTTTCCTGTGTAAGTGAAAAAAGCAGGACCCAAAATTAAATATTTTCAAATGAATAAAGCAAATAGAAAAAAGACTGAGAAACAACGTAAAAATGTTAGTAGTCTCTATTTAGTTACACATAAAATATTTTATTTTTAAAAAGACAAAAGATTCGTAAAGTGTAAAAGGCAAAGTTCCAAATACATTTACTTGTCAAATTAATTTTAGAGCTTTGGTGACTTAACTTCACATAGCAAAAGCAGAATAAAGAATTTAAATAGAACATTTATTACTTAAATAATACTTTTCAACCTAATGAACATCATACACAATTAACACTGGAATTATTTCCTTAATTTTATGTGCCTGTTGAAAAAGAAAATTTCAGCACAGGATGTATTCTTTTCTTTGGGGTGTATGTATGTGTGTGTATTCATGTATATATGTATTATGTATATCATAACTAAAATGAGGTTAAATGTTAATATTAAATCAAAGCTTCAAAATTATTACTCAATATCTAAAACCCCAATTTTTAATTTTTATTGAAATCTAGTCCATATATAACATTGTGAAAATTTAAGATGTATAATATGTTACTTAATACAATAATATGTGTACTATGATTGCCATTGTAGCAATAATTAGCACCTCTATCACATAATTATCCATTCTTTTTAGCAGTTGAATGATTAAGCTCTAGTCTCTTAGCAAGTTTGATGATTATAATAGAATATTGTCTATCTTCCCTATACTGTCCATTAGTTCTCAGCAGCATATTTACTACTCATTGTAAGTTTACACCTTAAACAGCATCTGTCCTTGTCTCCTGAGGCCCTATCTTCTAGTAACTATAATTTTACCCTGTTTTACAAGTTTGACTTTGAGTCCACATATAAATGACAGTACATATTAGTTGTCTTTCCTTATTTGTCATATCTCAGCAAAATGTACTCAAGGCCCATCCCATCCATATAGTCAAAAATAACAGGACATTCTCTTTTCTTATGACTGAATAATATTCCATTGCACAGGTCAGATTTTTAAATGCACTTTTAAAAAGTCTTAAATTTCTAAACATTTGCTTCTAAGTTGTTTCTTCAATTCAAATTTTATCTGCAAAAAAAATCCCACACACAAAGAAAACCCCCTGACAGCTTAGAAGTATACAATGTATACAAACAAGTATAAAGAATAAAGGACTTTAAAACCCACAAAGGAAATAATTTTCTCCAATCTATTAATAATATGTGGACCCAGGATGGAGTTTGAGGGAGTGATTATGAAAAAGAGAATAAAATGTGTAACATTTTTAATAATATTTTACTGTGTATAAACGTTCCACATAGAAATTAGAGAAAACTACTCCAAGAGATATCATTTTATCATAGAAAGTGAATTCCCTTTTAACACACAGATCTTATATTCTTTACAAAATTTAATTCAAAATGGATCATTGACCTAAATGCAAAATGCAAAACTTTGAAACTCCCAGAAGATAATATAGGAGAAAACCAAGATGAGCTTGCGAATAGCAATAATTTTTTAGATAAAAAACCAAAGGCATGATACAGGAAGGAAATCAATGATAAGCTGAACTTTATTAAAATTAAAAACTGCTCTGTGAAAAGATAATATCAAGAATGAAAAGACAAGCCACAGACTGGGTGAAAATATCTACAAAACATACACCTGATAAAAAGACTATTATCCAAAATATACAAAGAACTCTTATAAGTTAACAATAAGAAAACAACCAGATTGAAAAATGGGCCAAAGACTACGACAGACACTTCAACAAAGAAGATATATATATAATATATAATTTTATATATTATTGTATGACATAACATGTATTACATTTTATATAACATAATATACTATAACATATAATATAAATATATATTACATATTATGTTGAATATTATATATATTATATATCTATATCTTCTTTAATTGAGTGGCAGTTTTTGGCCCATTATTTAATCTGGTTGTTTTCTTACTTTTAACTTTTAAGATATATATATATATATAAAGCTGGGATATATTATTATATTATATATTATGTATTTATATATACATACATATATACAATATATAATATATTTATATATATATAAAAACATATGAAAGGATGTTCTTCGTTCTCTATCATCAGGGAATTGCAAATGAAAACAACAATGAGATACCACTACACACCTACTAAAATGGTCAAAATCCAGAACACTGATAACACCAAATGGCTGGAAACAGTATGGACCAACAGGAATTCTCATTCATTGTTGGTGGGAATGTACAGCCACTTTGGAAGAGAGTGGTAGTTTCTTAGAAAACCAAACATACTACAATTCATGCAACTGTGCTCCTTGATATTTACCCAAAGGAGCTGAAAACTTACGTCCACACAAAAACCTAGACATGGATGCTTAGAGCATCTTCATTCATAATTGCTACAACTTGAAAGCAACCCAGGTGTCCTTTAAGAGGCGAATGGATAAACTGTGGTAAATCCAGACAATGGAATTTCATTCAGTGCTAAAAAGAAATTTAACTATCAAGTCATGAAAAAAAACATGGAGGAAACTTAAATGTATACATACAGTTAACATCTTTAAAACGAGCCAGAATAAATTATGGCAGAAAAACCACTCGCTATTCTCTCTAAACTGAACCAAACACCTGAACTGGCCAAACCACTAAGATTCCAAGAAACCAACAAGAATCAGAATATCCAGTTAGAAAGTATTGATAGAAGTGAACTTTTACTTGGAATTCCTCCACCTCATCATTTTATCTTGTGACTCCTTTACATTGGCCATTACCTCATCTATTACCTCACCCATTGTATTATCCTTCTTTCACTCTCTATAATGCGCCCCCCCCCCCCCACCCTTTATCTTTGTCTTTCCTTGAGACAGTATTTGGGTTTCTATCCTGAACCTGTGCTCCCTGAATTGCATTTCTCTGCTATTCTCAAAGAAATGTATTTCGGCATGTTGTTCTCTTATTTAAGGTTAACACATTACTAAGTGAAAGAAAGTCAATCTAAAAAGGCTGAAAATTACATATTTCCAATAACATGACATTCTGGAAAAGGAAAAGTCATGGAGACAGTAAAAAGATCACTGGTTGCTAGGGATTGGGTGAGTAGGAAAGTCATAAATAAGTAGAGCACAGAGAAGTTTTATACAGCAGTGAATATACTCTGTATGATACTATAATGACAGACACTTTTCACTAAACATTTGTCCAAACCCATAGAACGTACAGTACCAAGACAGGACCATTATATAAACTTTAGACTTTGGATGATCATTATGTGTCAATGAAGGTTCACCAATTGTAACAAATGTACCATTCTAGGGGGAAATGTAGATAATGGGTAGGCTCTGTATTATCTCCTCAATTTTGCTCTAAGTCTAAAAGTGCTCTAGAAAAGACATAATGAAAAAATAGTTATTTCCCTAATTTCCTATTAAAATTCTTCAATGTAGTTCCAATACTTTTATAATAAAATCTTAACTCCTTTGCAAGTCACATAATATTTTTTATGATTTGATTCCTGTCTACCTTTTCAAACTCATCTCTTATATCTTCTTTACATCCAATTTCACCCTTCACCAAGAGGGTCACAAGTTCTCTGACTCCACGTTTTACCATATGAAGTCCCTTGGTTTGGCAAATACCATTTTTTCATGTCTCAGTGAAAAAGCAATCTTCCCTACAAATCCTTCCCTCACTTCCCCATGTAAAGCCTGGTCCTCAGTCTTCACTCTGGGTAACATGTCTGCTTATACTTTGTACTTGACTCCACCATCCCATTCTATCTTATTTAAATGCCTAGGTTTTCTCTTCATTAGAAAACAGGACTATATATTTTCTTTTGCATCTCCAGTATCAAGCAGACAACCTTATCCACAGAAAAGAAGGCATCAAAAAAAAGAAAAAGATAGTTATGAATACCTCAGAAGAGAATTGTGGGCATTTAAGGATTTACAAAGTCTTTTTGTGGAAAATCTAAGGCAACCATTCAGAAGAATTATTTGACAAGCTGTAAAATTCAATAAGCAAATAAAGATAATTACAATTACCTAAGAGGAAGGGAAAAAATGAAGGGCTGTATTAAAATGTTAAAAGTGATGTTAGAATGACGAAAATACATGGGTAATTTTTACCATTTTTCAGAAATGTCTTAATTGCTTAATATATTCTTTTCTAAAATATGACCTTGGCTTCCTAAAAATTCATGGCAATATTCTAAGTTTCCAAATATCCTAAACCAAATGGTAGAACTGAGCACCATGCCATTCCAAGTATGCAGGGAAAATTATAGGTATGTAAAATATTGCTGTCTCAAGGGTAGAGAAAAGATGTAAAATGTACATACTTCAAATACATTGGTTTTTATGATTGTTCCTGCCATACATTTCTAACTTGTTTTGATAATCTCTTTTGAGATTTAAAAAAAAAACAGATTACTTAGACGGAACAAGAAACCATTAACATTTATAGCTTACTTATTATAAAAGTAAATGCTAATACTAAAAATAACTCATGGTGTCTACAAGCAATTTACAGTTCAGAGGTAGTGGGGAAAAACACCTACATGAAACACTAATAGTATACACTTGAGTGGTAAATTATGTGACAGACAATATAATTGATCAAACAAATATATAAATACCACTAATACCTAATAAACATGGCACAAACTGTGGGGGTAACTATTTTTGGACAGAAAGCAGAGCTATCACAGTTACAAGTATCACAATAAACCATAAAAAGTATTTTGCAGATTTTAAGGCTTGTTGAGTTTGTTTTTAAGGATGACTGAAAATGGAGCGATGAAATAAAAATTTAGACCACTGCTTTTCTAAGGGTAAAGACTAAGGAAAAAACATTATACCTCAGATTTTTGTCTTTGGATTTCCACAGCTGGAAAGAGCTCCATCCAAAGACTGAGCAGTGTGAAAAGGTTGACTTTAGAAAGTCTTGGTATTTGACCTGCAAAAAAAAGGACAAACACTTTAACATTTCACTAACGATGAAAATAAGAAGTAAGCTTAACGCCACCGGGGCGCTGCAAAGCGCTGCGAAGGAAGAGAAAATGGGTAAGAGAAGAAGAGAATGAAAAGAGTTTTTTAACAGGAGATTGTTTTCCCCTCACTTAAGGACGACCTCCTCCCGCACTTTCCTAAGTTGGGAGTCTGTCGCCCGACAGAGAAATAAAGAAAAAAAAAAGTGGTACAAATGATGTGTGTAACTATGGAAGTTATTGAAAGTCCCGGCACTCTGACGTCATCGTAGAGCAAGCTTTTCTTCAGTGACGTGGCGTTGCAACAGGGCAGCGGTACTAAAAATGCGGTGACCTTAGAGCATAAAGCAACTGAAATACAGGAAAGCGTCGCGTGCGGTTAATCTGGAAATCAAGTACAAAGCACGTTTTGGGGAATTTTCAGGTTCGTAGACCGCCGAGATCCCAGCGCTAGGTCCTGGGAGAAAAAGTAACGGGAGCAATGAGCGAGATTCAAACGATGGTGCAGCCACACGAGTCCCAGTGACGGAGGAGGGAATGCGCCCAGGGCGGGAATGAGACCTTCAGGAGCAGAAACGCAGACGAAGAAAGGCGGCAGGCGGGAAGTCGGGAGGTGGACCGCGAGAAAGGTACAGGGCAGAAGAAAAGGCGGCAGCGGCAGGAACCGGTCCCAGGCACTCACCGGTCATGCTGCCAGTCTGGGTGCTGACTGACCGCCCGGCCCCCGCGCTCTCCAGATTTTGCATCTGCCCTGCTTCTTTCATTCCAAACCTAGTGGACTTTGCTGCCCAGAAAACCTTTCGCTGTCAGACATGATCTCCCACCCATAGTCTCCACCTATCGTCTCCTCCCAGCAGCTGCCAACTCCGCGCAGCTAGATGACGTAAGCCTGACCGCCACTTCCGGGCGCCTTGTATGATGTGGTTTGGAAGCGGTGGTGTAAGTCGGTCCTTCAGGCAGCGATGGGGTGGATGTGAAGCTCTGTGAGACAAATCTTTCGAGGCCTATATTTAACTGTCTTCTTTGGTTTTGCTGAAGTTAGGTCACTTGAGGATGTGTTGGCTCGAAATCTCAGGTTGTGCAAACTTTGGTAGGATGAGGAGATGGCAGCGCCTAGCTGAGTTAGAGAGCCAAGAAGAATTAAAATGGAAATACCTCCTTCTGTCATGGTCAAGGTTTTAGAGACGGGAGTGAGCATAGAGTGCGAAAAAGAGTATGAACTGGACTGTCCAGGTTGCGTTTGTCATCAAAGATCAACGGGTCTTGCAGCCAGGGGCCATCGGATAGATTGGGCTTTTCAAATACATGAAGACGTTAAGAGGTCGAACTGTGATTTCGAGGATAAAGCAAAGGGCCCCTGGAAACCGAGAAGCACCTACATTTGCGTTTGTGCTCAGGCATTTTATTATTTGAGAGTCTTAAAAATAGCCAACTGAATTTAATAGCAAAATAAGTTTATTTGGGATTAGCCAAAAGAATTGCAGTTTCGCAGTTGCATGCCATGCATTGGCTAAGCAAATTAAAAAAAAAAAAAAAAAATCAGGAGGGCTTGGTTATATAGGAAAAACGGAGAAGAGGGAAGGGGCGGTTTTAACAGTTTTATTAGAGGAAACTGAAAGTGCTGGATGGTACTGTCTTCTCATTCTTTGGGCTTGGCTGCTGTATTCTCATTGGTGGAGCTATTGCCAGGCTGGATACGTCTTCCTAGGAACCATGGATGATTTCCTTGTTTGCAAGTGAAAAGTAGCAAGTGCATGTTAATTATGGTGAGTACTAATGTATGAGAGCTCCCTCTACAGAACTTCCCGATTCCAATTTTAGTTACATTTGCCTTATTTAATTTTCACATTGTTCATATGTCGCAGGCATGACTCACAATTAAGCCTTCTGTCCCCAGTGACTCAGCTCACTTTTCATCACCAGCCAGTTCTGTCATCACAACGTGACATACTTAAGTAGCAAGACAAAATACTACTTTTTTGAAACAAAAGTTGAATGTCATTAAAATACATCATTTTGTAAAAAAACGGAGTGAGGATCTTCAGTGTCGAGTTTGGTTACAATTAATCAGTTTTCACTATTATATAGTATTTCGTTATAAATATATACCAAAGTTTATTGATATTTCAGTAAAGAGACATTTGAACCATCTCCAGCTTCTTTCAATTGCAAACAATGCTGCTATAAACATTGTATATGTCAACATTTTCCTTACGTTTGCATGGAAGAATTCCTTTAGAGACTACACTGAGGAGTAGAAATATTGGTTATTATTGCTATTTAACTTTTTTAATTTGAGTGTTTCTTCTTATTTCCTTGTAAGTATTCTTTATATATTCCGAACATTCTTTTTCAGTTGTGTGTGTATAGTAAATATCTTCTCCCCATTTGCCTTTTGAGATATATATGTAAAAAGAGAGAGATTACCCAGTCCTTTATTTTAATGTGCCAAACTACCAATAATCTTATTTTATGAATTTTGTATCTTTTTAAACATCTTTCCTACCCAAGTTATAAAGATACTATTTTATATTTCCCCTAAAGCCCTTTCACATTTGTATCCTCATGCGTATAGAATTCATTTTTGTGCATGGTAAGAGGTAGAAATTAAATTATATTTTCCATTTTGATAATTAATTATCCGAGCACTATTTCCTCTCTGATCTGCAATATCACCTCCGTCTTATATCAGGTCTCCATATAACATAAGTCTGTTTCTGGGTTGTGAATTGTGCATCATTGTTTTATTAAACACCCCCCACCTCCCATGAGGAAAAACCTTATTTTATTCATGAATCTTGTCCATTGTTGGCCCATTAATCTAAGTAAATTTTAGAACCATGTTGAACTGTTTAGACCCATTTATCAAATAATCTCACTGGAATATTGTTTGGAAGGGCATTGAATTTTTAGGTCGATTTGAGATATATAGGCTTCCTCTCCCTGAAACTGGCATATCTGTATAAACATGGTATATTGGAATTTTCAAGAGGTTTCATCATTTTTTTTCCACAAAGATTTCATATATATTTTATGATTTAATCCTAGGTTCTTTTGTTGCTTTTATAAATTGCTCCTTTTTAAAATATTTATTATGTCTTTAGTTCACAGTGCTAAATTCCATTTAGGATATTGAAATTACATTTCAGTCTATATCTCACACCACATCCACCACAAGAGTTCCGGGGTCTCTTACCTACCTTTTCCCTCATCCCCCATCTTCCTCGCATAGCTAGTCCTGAGTCTTGTTATTTTTGTTGAAATTTGTATGTTCATTTGTTTCATTTCATTATACTCTACTATATTATAAATAACATCTTTTAAAAATCGTATCTGTATCTGTGGCTACTATATAGAAATACAGGTGATTTTTATATATTTATCTTATATGAATAATATTATTCAACTCATGCATTCTATTTAGTTCTAGTTTCTTTTATTTTCTAGATTGAAATTATAT
This sequence comes from Solenodon paradoxus, assembly GCA_004363575.1. NCBI lineage: Eukaryota > Metazoa > Chordata > Mammalia > Eulipotyphla > Solenodontidae > Solenodon > Solenodon paradoxus. The sequence continues at coordinate 473,758 of RJWH01000323.1, read as the reverse complement.
CATTCAGAAATAATGACAATTTAATTTATATCTTTCTAATCCTTAAAAATTTTATATGTAATTTTCATGTCTTATTACAATTTTTAGGATGGCCAGGAAATATGGAATAGAGCTGATGGTAACTGGTATCCATTCTTGTTCCTTATTTTATAGGGAATTGTTATTATGTTGAAGTTTAGAGTATGCTTTTCCCTGTAGACTTTTGATAGCTGTCCTTTATCAGATTATGCAGATTCATTTTGGGGAGAGAAGCATCTTTATTTTATTTTTATTTAGTTGTTCACGCTGGTTCCCCCTGGACTTGGGATTTGAACCCAAGGATATGTGACTTGTTCCTTTGAAGGTTCTATTATAGTCCTCTGAAAAGCATTGTTATTTTATTTATTTATTTAAAAAACATTTAAAGTATTTTATTGCAGTAATTTTGTTTTACAAATTCAAATAAACTCATATGTGTAGATTCCCCATATGCACAGTTTCCCCATTTCTCAGATATATGTCCATACACCCTGCTGTTCACCAAATCACCATTGTCCATTGGACTCTGCCACCACTTGCTTTCCTTCTCCTCTATCCCATTACCTATTGATAGTCCATTTTTTATTGCAAGTGTTCAAGGGTTGATTTTGTTTCATCTGTTCCATTGTTTTGTCGGTTCACATTCCCCCCGTGTGTAAGATCATCTGGCATCTGTCTTTTGACTTATTTCACATAGCATAATCTCTTCTAAATCCATCCATGTTGATTCAAATGACAGGAATTCATCTCTTCTAATGGCTGTTTAGTATTCCATTGTGTGTGTGTATATACATGGTCATATATATATATATATATATATATATATCACATCATCTTTATCCATTCATCTGACATTGAGTACTTAGTAGTTTCTAGTTCTTAGCTATTGTAAATAGGGGTGCAATAAACATGAGGGTGCATAAATCTGTGCAAGTTAGTGTTTTTGTATCTTTGAGGTAAATACCCAGAAGTAGGACAGTGGAATCATATGGGATTTCCATATTCAACTTTTTGAGGAATCTCCATACTGTTTTCCATAGGGGTTACACCAATTTACACTCTAACAGTGGAAAAGTGTTTCCTTTTCTTCTCATTTTGGATAATAGCCAGTCTTTCCGGTGTAAGGCGATATTACATAGTTGTTTTGATTTGCATTTCCCTGATAGCCAGAAAGTAAAAACAGCTTTTCATCTGCCTGTTGGTCATCTATATATCCTCTTTGGAAAAATGTCTCTCTAATTCCCATTTTTGGATTGGATTGTCTTTTCCGTTGCTGAGTTTTAAGTGTTCTTTGTATATTTTGGATATTAAGCCCTTGTCAGAAATGTATAATGCAAATATCTTCTCCCAGTTAGAAGGTTGTCTTTTTGTTTTAGTGATGTTTGCTTTCACTGTGAAGAAGCTTTGTAGTCCGATATAGTCCCAGTTGTTTATTTTTCTCTGTTTCCCTTGATGTTGAAGTTGAGTCCCCAAAGACCTTTCAAAGGCTGATGTCATAGAATGTGTTTCCTATGTTGTCTTCCAAGAATTTTATGATTTCTGGCCTTATGTCCAGGTGTTTAGTTCATTTTGAATTAATTTTTGTGAGTGGTTAGAGAGTGGCCTAGTTTAATTCTTTTTCATGTGACTGTCCAATTTTCACAGCACCATTTATTGAAGAGATTTTCCTTTCTCCATCATATGCTTTTGGCTCCTTTGTCTTAGATTAACTGGTTGTGTGTGACTGAGTCAGTTTCTTGTGATTCAGTTCTATTCCTCCTCTATTCTAATCTTACCTCTGTTATTTTTCCAGTACCATACTGTTTTGATCTCTATTGCTTTGTAGTATAGCTTCGTGTCTGGGAGTATAATCCCTATGGATTTTTTTCCTTTTTTTCCTCATAATTGCTTTGACTATTTGGACTCTTTTGTTGTTCCATACAATTTTAAGATTTTTCATTTTATTTCCTGGAAATAAGCCTGTGGAATTTTAATGGGGATCGCATTAAATCTGTATATTGCTTTAGATAAGATGACCATTTTAACAAAGTTGATTCTTCCTACCCATGAGCAGGGAATATCTTTCCATCTCTTTGTGTCCTCCTCTATTTCTTTTAAGAAGAACTTGTAGTTTTCATTGTACAGGTCTTTCACCTCCTTTCTTAAGTATATTCCAATATATTTGGTTTTTTTTTACTTCTGCTTTAAATGGTGTGGTTTTCTTGATTTCATTTTCTTCTAGCTTATTGTTTGCATCAAAAACGCAGTGGAATTTTGTTTGTTGATTTTGTACCCTTCCAGTTTACTATATTCGTTGATTAGTTCTATTAGTTTTTTTCAGAGTTTTTAGAGTTTTCAATATATACAATCATATAATCTGCAAATAATGATAATTTTACTTTCTCCTTTTCAATTTGGATTCCTTTTCTTTTTTTTCCTAATTTCTCTGATTAAGAGCAATTAAATAGCAGTGGTGAGAGTGCACATCCTTGCCTTGTTCCTAACTTTAAAGAAAATGCTTTGATTTCCTCCATTGACTATGATGTTGGTTGTGGAATTTATCATGTATGACCTTTATTATGTTGATATATGTATCTTCTCTACCCATTTTATGCAGGATTATTTGAAATCATAAATGGGTGTTGAATCTTGTCAAAAGCTTTTTCTGCATCTATTGATATGATCGTGTGGTTTTCTCCTTACTCTTCTTGATATGGTGTATTACATTAATAGATTTGTGTATGTTTAACCATCCTTGCATCCCTGGACTAAATCCCACTTGACCCTGATGGATGATCCTTTTAACTCATTATTCAATTCGGCTTACTAATATTTTGTTGAGAATTTTTACATCTATGTTTGTTAGAGATATTGGTGTGTAATTTTCTGTCTTGGTCATCTCTATCACCTGTTGGTATCAGTGTGATAATAGCCTCATAGAAAGTGTTTTGAAGTGTTCGCTGTTCTTCAATTTTGGAAACGTTTAAGAATAAGTATTAATTTATCTCTGAAGTTTTGGTAAAATTCATTAGAAAAACCATAGTGAGATTTTGATTATCCAATTTCCTTGATTGTGATCATTCTGTTCAGGTTTTCCAATTCTTCCAGATTCAGTCTTGATAAGTCATTTTTCCCTAAAAATTTGTCCATGTCCTCAAGGTTGTGAACTTTATTGGCACAGAGCAATTCATAGTAGTCTCTTATGATATTTTATATTTCTATGATATCTGTTATAGTTTCTCCCCTTTTATTTCTGATTCTAGTTATGAGAGTTTTCTTAGCCAATGGCTTGTCAATTTTATTTTTTTCCTTTAACTTCTGCTTATTGAAAAGCTTTTTATCATTGCTTCAGATTTAAATTATAATCTCACAGGATATATTATCCTAAATTGAAAATCCCTTTCCTTCAACATTTTGAGTATATTATACCTTTCCTTGACTGTATCATTTCAGTTGAGAAACTCACTGACAATCTATATGCATGCAAATTCATTTCTATTGTTTTTTAAAAGTCAGATGTTGGAGTTTATTAAATGCTCATTGTAGATGTTTTTTATCAGTTTTAAAAAGGTACTTTCTACTGCTTTGCTGTAGATTATCATAAATGTTAAGTTTTATCAAATATTTTCCCTACCTGTATTAAGATGATCCTATAATTTTTCAGATTTTTATGTTAATCAGCTAGTAAAGTATACCAATATATTACTTAATATTAAGCCAGCTTTGGGTTTCTTTAGTAAACCAGTCTTGTTCATTATGTGTTTTATTCATTGTTGACTTAAAGTTTGCCAATATTTTATTTAATATTTTTGACTCTCTGTTCATGAGTGCACTTTGTGTTTACTTTATCCTGGTCTTTATGTTTGGTTTTGTTGTCTGGATTAGACTAGTGTCCAAAATTAGGTAATGTTTCCTATATTTTTTTCTCATGAAGTGTGTATGTAACATTCTTATTAATTGTTCCTTAAATGTTAATTAAGACTTGCTTGGAAAAGTCACCTGGTGTTTCTAAAGTCAAAGATGTTTCACTACTAATTCAATTTCTTTATTGGCTAAGAGATTACTGAGACTATTTCTTCTTGATCAGTCTTTGGTAAATTATATTTTTCTCAAAATTGTCTATTCTATATAAGTTTTTTAGTTAGTTGGAAGACAATTATTTTAATTAATCTGTTTTCTCTTACTGTGTTTTAATTTCAAGAATACGGTAAACTCAATTGTAAGTAAACAAATAATCCAATTGGAAAAATAGATAAAAGACTTGAATACCACCTCACCAAAGAAGATCTATGATGGTAAATGAGCACCTGTAAAGATGTTTACTGTCATTAGCCATTAGAGAAATACAAATTAGAATAGTGTTGAACTATCACTGAAAACCTATTGGCTAAAATAAAAAGTACTAATAATACCAAATGTTGACATGATGCAGAGTTTCTGGATCTCTAATAGACTTCTGGTGGGAATATAAAGTGGTATAGACACTTTGAAATAGTTTGACATTTTCTTAGAAAGTTAAACATATGCTTATTATATTGCCCAGCAATCACACTCCTGGGTGTTTATACTAAAACACTGGAAATTCACATTCACATGAAACTCTGCATGTGAATGTTCATAGAAGTTTGTTTTTAATAGTTAAAAACTGGAAACAAGCCAAACAACCTTCAACAGGAGAATGGAAAAACTAGAGAACTTCATGCAGTGGAAAACTACTCAGCAGTTAAAAGGAATGAACTGTTGATAGATACAACAGCTTTAATGATGCTCCAGAATATTGTGCTGAATGAAAAGAACCAATTTTAAAGGCTACACACTATGTATTCTATTCATATATTATTCTCAAAGTAAAAATATAGTGAGGAAAACACATCAGTGGTTTCCAAGTGTTATGGTTGCAAGAAGATTGTTACTATTAAGAGGTAACATGAGGGAACTTCTTTGTGCTGATAGTTACTCGTATATACATATATACATATGTGACAAAATTCCATAGACCTATACACCTACAGTAAAAAACTAGTGAATTAAAAACTTAATGATGCCCAAATAGGGGTTATACCGTAATTATTAGTATTGTATCAATATCAGTTTCCTGGTTTCCAAAGGTACTATGATTATGTAAGAAATTGTCATTGCAGAAGCTGGGAAGATCTTGTTAGTCCAACATCTTGAAATCCACTCATCTCTGTCTTTTTATAATGAGTCTTCAAAGCCAAGTGTGGAAAATATAAGTACTTTGATTTGGAGAATAGGACTCTGATAAGCTGAGATCTCAGGACAGAGAGCAGGGAAAGCCAATGAGATGAAGTTTGCATAGACTGAACTGATGGAATTTCTTTTGCTGACCCAAAACAATAGAAGGAATAAAAAAAGAGTAATAGCTTCCCCATGAAAGAGACACAGCTGGGTATCTTCTCTAGGCTCTTTATCCATGAGGTACTGGCCCTGCCATTGCTATATTGGTATAAAATAATGAAGGAGCAAGAGTAGGTGGCAAAACAGCTATTGCTCCACCATTAGTGGCACTTGTTATTGGAGAGTTCTTGGAGTTACTGGGGCCCCATTCACCTAGGGTAACATTAGGTGGCCTGAGCCTACAAGGCTTGGAATAGGTAACATCATTTTCATGGAAATCTCTAATGAAACTTTTGGATGGTAGAATGTGGTTGTACTTTCCAGGAAGATTTCTGTGTTCCCAGGAAACAGCTGTCATTCTCCCACATGGGATCACTGATCAACAGCATGTACACATGGTGCCTACCTGTTGGTAGGAGAGCCTAAAAAACCCAAGTTCAGGTGCCTAGACCTTCGACCTCCTAGGAATCTCTGAGTCTTGGAACTTACCGAGAATAGACGCTAGAGCCAACTCCCTCCCAGGGCTAACAGCCATCGAAAGGTTCAAGAGACCCATATAAGGGAGGCACTTTACCATAGTTGGCTCCCATAGTACCCAGACAAATTTTATCTTTCACCACATGGGACCATTATATTGGGACTGTAGTCTGCACTTAGCCTGAACCCACAACTCCTGGGCATCTCTGCTCTTACTCTGCGGAAATTGTGTATACTTGCAGAACCTACTGAGATCACAACTAGGTGTAGCAGAGGCAACAGTTTCAGCCCGAGACTACTGGAAAAGCTCTAACTATAGAACTAGCCTTGAGGTGAAGGTGGTTTATAAATGTCACCCTCCCCCCGATTAGCCACAGTTCCCAGGGAGGCTTGAGCCCTTGACATTCTCCAGCAACAATCTCCTTGGATCCAGCTGCCCTGGCTGTGACACTAGCTCTGGACTCTCAGATGGTCACCTAATACTTCCCTCTAGAGCTCCAGTCATTCTGACTCGTGCAGATGCTTCAACCTACACTGCAATAAAAAGTCTAGTATCCCAGGAGATCACTGTAGGTCTGTACTCTGAAACCTGAAATGCTAACACAATGCCATTATATTAAGAAAAGAAAGCAGTTTAGCTTAACCCATAGAAATAAACAGAGAACTGGAGAGAAAGAGAAAGGTATCCCAACTGATGGATCAAAACAGAACTCCCTGGAAAATCCCAATGCAAAAGAATTAAGTGACCACTGGAAGAATATTGCAAAGCTATAGTCTTAATGATACTCACTGAAATCAGGAATTAATGGATGAACAAAATGAAAAATACAACAAAGAGTGAAAATATGAGAAAGTTCCAAACAAACATAGTGTTAATATAATAACTGAACTAAAAGAGCACAACAGAGGGGATCAATAGTACATTTGAAGATGCAGCAATCCAGTGAGTAATTTGAAGATTAGCAGTGGAAAGCACCCAAAGAGACTAGCAAAGAGAAAAAATAAAAGAAACTAAAGAATCATATGAGACTTGTGGGATAGTGTCAGGAAGAACAACATTCACATAATAAGGGTCCCTGAGGAGATGAGAGAAAGGGACAGAAAGCTTATTTGAAGAAATGAAAGCTGAGAACCTCCCTAATCTGGGGGAGGGAAACATATCCAGATCCAGGAATCTCAAAGATTTACACACACACACACACACACACACACACACACACACACACACACAAACACAAACACACAAAGGTATAGTTAAAATGACAAAACTTAGAGAATCTTAAAAGTAGCTAGAGACCAATGAGTCATATATAATGGAACACTCATAAGACTGAATTTCTCAGCAGAAAATTTACAGGTCATAAGGAAATGGCACAATATATCAAAACGCTGAAGAAAAAAGATCTCCAAGGAAGAATACTTTGCAAGAATATCATGTTGAATTAAAGGAATAATAAAGAGCTTTACAGACAAACAAATGTTAAAGAAATGCATCATCACTAAATAAATTGCAAGAAATATTAAATGGATTTCTATAAAATGAAAAGAAATAGTACTAAGAAGCAGCAAGACACCAAAAACTTAAAATAGGAGGCTGTGAATATATGGATGAGGAGAATAAGCCTGAGATTAATTTACTTCAATTTTAAATAGGATAAAAGCATAGAAATATATGTACATCCCTAAAACAAAAATCTATAGAAAGAACAAGAAGAAAGTGAGAAGGCTATCCAGACAGCACAAAAGGAAGGTATCAAAGCAAAAGAGAATAAAAACAAAAATATAGCAGCAGAATGTAAAAACAGTCAGAAAGCAATAACAAAATGGTAATAAATACTTATCCATAATTGCTGCAAAAGTCAGTGGTCTGAGTTCACCAATCAAAAGGCATGGAGTATCTAGATGTTTTAAAAACAAAACCCAATTCTCTGCTGCATATAGGAAAGCCACCTAACTTCCGAAGACAAATATAGACTCAAAGTAAAATGCATGAAAGACAATCCTACAATCAAAGGGTAACCTGAAAAATGTTGGGACAGCCATGCTTATATAAGAAAAAATGGACTTCCAACTGAAAAAGGTGACAGACAGATATGGACATTATATGGTAATTAAGGGATCCATTCAGCAAGAAGAGAAAATACTTGTAAGTATATATGCAACAAATTATGGAGCAACAAAATACATAAAGCAATTATTAATGAATCTAAAGAGAGATACTGACAGCAACATAATAATACTAAGCTACTTAAGCACCCCACCTAACACAGTGGAAAGATCAATCAGGTAGAAAATCAATGAGGAAGCAACAACCTTAAATGATGTATTAGATTACATGGGCTTAATAGACATTTACAGAACACTCCACTTCCAAACAATTCACATTCCTTTCAAGTATACATGGAACATTATCAAGCATAAACCATATGTAGAGACATAAAACAGTACCAATACATTTACAAAGATTGAAATTATATCAACTACAGTCTCTGATCACAATGACTACAAAACTAGAAATCAAGTGCAAAAATAAAGGTGAAAAATCCCCAAATATGTGGAGACTAAACATGTTACTGAATAGCTATTGACTGAAAAGGAAATCAAAGGGGGTATAAAAATACTTGGACACAAAGAAAATGAAGTACTCAGCATGTCTGGAATGCAGCAAAAGGAATACCAAGAAGGATGTATATAGCAATACAGACCTATATTCAAGAAACAAGAATAATCTAAAAGAATATAATTCTATAATTAAAGGAACTAAAAAAGAACAAATGAAACTACAATTTAGTAGAAGGAAATAGTAAATATTAGAGCAGAAATAAATGAATAGAAATTAATTAGAGAATGCGCAATATCATTGAAACCAACAGCTGATTCTTTAAAGACAAAATTGACAAGCCATTAACTAGGCTCACTAAGAAAAAGAGAAATCTCTGATGAATAAAATCAGAAATGGAAGAGAAGTCATTATAATGAATACCACAGAAACAGATCCTCAAAAAAAGACTACTGTGAATATATGACAACAAATTGATACTGTAAAAGAAACAGACAAATTATATTAGATTCATATTACAGCCTTCCAAGATTTGTCAAGTCTTAAAAAAAAAAAACAAAAAAAACCCAAGACCAGATTTTCTAATATGTTTTACTAAACCTTCAAAGACAATTTAACACCAATACTTCTCAAACTTTTCTAAAATACCGAAGAGAGAACACTTCCAAACATGTTTTATGAGACCAATGTTACCCTGATACCAAAGCAGACAAGGACATGATGAAATAAATTAATAAATGAATAAGAAAACTATTGAACATGAATTATATCTGAATAACATAGATGCAAAAATCCTCAGCAGAATACTAGCAATTCAAATTCAGCAGTACATCAAGTTGCTCATACTTCATGATGAAATAGGATTTATTCCAGGATGCAAGGATGGTTTAATATACACGAATCAATTAATGTAACACAAAAGGAAGCATAAAAATCAAATGATTATATCAGTAGGTGCAGAGAAAGCATTTGACAAGATTTGGCACTCATTTTTTATAAAAACTCAATAAAATGGAATGGAAGGAATGTACCTCACCATGATAAAGACTATATTTGACAAGCCCACTAATTTCATGCTCAATGGTGAAAATCTAGAAACCTTTCCTCTAAGATCAGGAATAAGACAAGACTGTTCACTCTCATTACTACCATTCAACATAGTATTGAAGTCCTAACCAAAGCAATTAGGCATGAAAAATAAGGAGAATCCAAATTGGAAAAGAGGAAATACAACTATCAGTGTTTGTAGATGACATAACATACACTGCAAATTCTAAAACCTCCACTAAAAATATTAGAATGAATAAATGAATTGGCAAATTATAAAATTAATAAGAATTAACAAGAATCTGCTTTATTTGTATATCCAAACAATGAGCTATGAGTAAAATAAATTAATAAAACAATTCAATTTACAGTTACATCAAAGAGAATGAAATACCTAGGAATAAACTTAGCCAAGAAGAAAGACCTGTACAACGAAAACTATGAGATTATTTAAAAAAATAGAGACACAAGAAATGAAAAGATATTTCATGCTCATGGCTGCTCATATAGCATAGTTAAAAATACCCATCTTACTGAAAGCAATATACAGATTTAATGCTCTCTCTGAAAATCCCAATGGCATTTTTAAAGGAAATAGAACAAAAAATTTCAAAATCTGTGGAACCAAAAAAGAGCTTAAATAACCAAAGCAATCATGAGAAAAAGGAAGAAAAATGGAGATATGACACTCCTCGATTTAAATTCTATTACAAAGTTATAGATAGTAGTCAGAACAGTGGGGCACTGGAGTAAAAACATACACACATATCATTGGAATAGAACTGAGAGCCCTGAAATAAACTTAAACATATGTAGTCAGTAAATTTATAACACAAAAGCCAGGACCATGCAATGGAGAAAAGAACATCCTTTCAACAAATGTTATGGGGGAAACTGGACAGTCACATGCCAAAGGTAAAATTAGATTATCCTTTAATACCACAAGCACACATTTATTCAAAATAGGTTGAAGACTCGAATGCAAGGATTAAAATCATAAAATACACAGAAGAATAACATAGATGATACTTCCACAAGCTTGGCCTCAAAGAGATCTTTGGGTATTCAACTCCAGTGGTCAGAAAGACAAAAACAAAAAATAAATGGAATTGAATAAACTAAAAAATTTCTGCACAACAAAAGACTAATAAGAATGAAAAGATAAATAATGTAAATGAAATAGATATTTCACATCATCTATCCAACAAAGGGTTGATATCTAAGCTATATAAAGAACTCATATATAGATAGATATGTGACACATTCCATGAAATACTGCTAAGCCATAAAAAAAAGATGGAATCTTGTCATTTAGGATAACACGGATGGAAATAGAGGGGCATGTTCTAAGTGAAACAAGTCAGAAGAAGGAAAACAAAGACTAGATTATTTCAAAGCAAACAAACAAAAACTAAAACAAACAAACCAACCCTTGGACTCTGACAACAAAACTGAGATTACCTAGGGGAAGAGAATAGTGGAGGGAAAAAGAGTAGTAGGGGTTCACTGGACAGTGGTGGAAGATTATTAGAAATTTGGTGGCAGACGTGGTGTGATATATGTATTTGGTAAAGAGTGAACATGCAGTCCTAAAACTTATGTAGTTTTGTAAAACAGTATTATCTCAATAAAAATACTTTAAAATATACTTATCGTAACATTTTAAGTGTATGTGACTATAAATGTATATTATATATAAAGCTTTTAATCTCTGAGGGTCAAAATCTGCCCTTAGACTATTACCTGTATTCATCACTTAACTCTCTTGGGATTCCTGTTTCTTTGTAATATTTTTCTTCAGTATTTCAGTTGAAATACTCAGACTATTTCCTTTACTTTCTTGCTTGCTCAGTCATCTTTTAGCTAACATTTTAGGTTATATATAGCAGAAATTATTTTTGGCTACTTTAAACACTGTTGCTGGAAATAATAGTTATATTGCAAATAAGAATAGAGGAATAAAGTATTTTAAGACAAAATGCTATCTAAGTGTTAAGAAATCAACAAGTTCAGTTGAGTCCTACAAAAAAGCTAGTTTAATCAATAAAATGTTTTTTAAAATTAATAAATAATTCTTTATATCAAGATAGATAACTTATATTCACATTCTAACCACAGGGGTCTTTTTACCAGCATGAGACCGTTGAGAGTAAATTTTCTGCAGTATCAAATGACTGTCAAATCTCAGTGGGCCCCCGTGACTAAGGTTTCTTTTAGTTCATATTACTTGTTGTATCTCTGTTCCTGTGAATTGGCTCTGAGATCCGAGCTAACGAACTAGCCTGTATCTGGACAGTCTTTTCTCCTGGCAGAAGTAAAGGAGATGGCATCACTAATTGATGGCTCTTAGAACAAGTCACATGGCAAGCCACACATCAGTGGTATGAGATGTATGTTTCAGGGATATGTTGGAAAAACAGGGCAGCAATACTCCAGAAATAATTTAATGTTGGTAAATCATAGATTCTTTGGTACTTAATTCACCTCTTGTTAATACAAAGAACTCCAATATTCTCCCAGAATCTGTAATTTGCAACATGCAACCATATGTGTACCATCTTTTGTTGTTATTTGTTCTCTCTTACATTTGCATACTTATTCTCCCACCATCTTTTTCTGAATCATGATAAATCTAGCAGGTTATAGACACTGTATCCAATTCACCCCTAAAAAGTCCAGGGTACATTTTTCCAAACCCAGGACACTCTCTAACACATCTCTCTCACATGCTAACCCAGCTATCCAAAATAGGAAATCCAGGTTTTTTGGACACTGCTAACCAATCCACAGATCTAATGCAATTTTTACAAAGTGTTTCAACAGATGTCATTTTCCTTTCTGGTCAGCATCCCATTCAGAATCATTAACTTTTGTATCTTATTAGTTTCCTTTTACCTGAAACATTTCCTCAGTCTTGCCCTCTGTTTCATGACTTTAACAGTTTTAAAGGTTATAGAATTTTAATTCTGTAAATTTCTCTCAACCAGAGTCATTCTGATGTTTCCTCACAACTAGACTCAGACCATTCATTATTGTTCATGATGCTGCAAAAAAAAAGTGCAATTTTGCTTTTTTCCTTGGATCACATGGAGACAACTCTGTTAAGATGTCTCACTTCTATTGATGCCAACGCTGATCATCTAGCAAGTTAGTGTCTGTCAGGTTTCTACACTATTGTTTTTCGCTTGTAAAGATAATATTCTGTTGGGAGATACTCCCAAAATTATGCCAATAACCCATACTCGTTAAACTTCCATGCACCAACTTCAGCTTCTGCTGATGACTCCCACATGAATTAACCACCATTGAGATGGTTGTCTGATGGTTAAATCCTATTTTCACCATTACTTCTGCATGTAATAGTTGTCATTCCACTGTAAGAAAGAGCATGTTCCTCTTCATTCATTCATTTATATCAGTATAGATTTGTGAATTCCTATTTTATTCAGTGGGTTGTAATTTGCTATTTTAATCCTTAAGTTATCCCATATCTGGCTGGTGAAATCTCTTTGGGTTGTCTCCTTTATCCTCTGACTTGTGCTCATACTTCTTTGAGTACCTCCTTACATTTTGGTGCCACAAGATGTTTTAGGCTCATCTTGTATACTCCTTGCCCCCAACCTGAAATCAACCTTTTCTCCAAAGAGTCCTGGTTCATCTTAGTATTTGAAACTGAGATCTAGACAGTAAGTGTGTTCATAACTACTGAGATATCTTTATTACTAGGTCCTCTGAGAGGATATATTTAAAAAATATATATGTATGTGTGTATGGATATATGTATACATGCATATATACACATGCGTATATATACACATTCATATAACTATCTTTCAATAGATAGATAAGAGTTCACAGTGATAACCTCAATTACATGAAGCACATTAGGGTTATTACTAGCCTTTCCCCTTGCCATATTTGTAAATATCTCCTCCAACAATAGAAAATATGGCTTTTGTTATTCTCAACATAGTTCATTTTCATTTTTACCCTTCTTTTCTTTCTTTTTTTCTCTTTTAATCAATCCCCCTTAGTTCCTCTAACACACAGTTGCCACCTTAGCTTCCCAGGTTCTGGTGTTGTGTCCACATTTCCTTCTGACTCCAAGGGTAAAGGAATGGAGAGAAGTGAAAGGGAAGCTGTTAAATGAGTTTTTGACTGAATTATTCAGAGAGAGAAGGAGGAAAGAAAACAGCAAAGCAGGTAGGAAGGAGAGGGAAGAAAGTAAAGAGGAAGGAAGGGAGGAAGGAACGAGATAAAGAAGGAGGGAAGGTAGGAAAGTGAAGGAGAAGGATGGAAAGAGGGAAGGAGGAGGGTAAGGTGATATGTTTATCACAAATTTTCTGAAGACTAAATGATCGCAAGTAGCACAGAGTCTGGCAAAGAACAAGTGTTCTGTATCATTTATTATCTCTCCCCCACTTTGTCTTTCATTTGCTTATTCTTTATAAATAAATGGAATCTTCTCCTTTTAGTCTTTTAATTGGGAATATTAGCTGAGAACTGTGTTTATTTGGACAGAATCTTCTCACAACAAAACAAACTGGGGTCCTGTGGAACTGATTATAATATTTGGTTTTAATTCGATTTCTTAATAATAGTGGCATTTGACAAAGACTAATACTTAGCTGGTAGAAGAAAGCATACTTCACACTCAGTGTTGCTCTTGTATGTGGAAGGCATATCATGACCAGTGATCACATATTCTGTGCAATCTGGAGATAAAGTGGCCACAGGAACAACGGACTGCTGTTGGCCAATGTGCCCTGAGGACAGGAGACTAGCCCTAATTGTATCATTTTGTGCAAAGATGTAACCATAAACACCACCCTGAATCCAGAAATTAAGGTTTCCTAAACAATCCACAAAAGGCAGTTCCTGGCAGCACTGAAAGCCCGAGGAAGCAAAGAGAAGACTGAAACAAAATCCAGATGCCCTTCATAGAACATTCACTTTGTCATGGAGAGCAGTGCTGCCAAAGAGAAATGACTTCTCAGGCTTTCCATATATTGTCTCAGATGGTGTCCTCAGAAAAATAAACTTGGTGCCACATAGATTAATGTGCTACAAAATAAAAATGTCCAGGAATCCTGGCACATCTGTGCTCCCATGAGGCGATAAGGACAGGCCCACTTCCTGTGTTGTCCTGAGGCACTGTGCCAGAGAGAGATGGGAAGACGGGTCTGGGCACCACGGTTCATGTCCAAGCGTCTTTAGGGTCCTCATTTGTAGAGTGCCCTCTAAACTAGGTTTGTGTATTTCTGAATCCACGTACCTGAAGAAGTTCTCTAGACGTTAGAAATCAACAGAATAGATTGAAAAGGAAGGTAGGAATTAAGGACAAAGGGAATAGAGAGGCAACTAATGCTGGTGGAATATCTATGTGCCAGATACCTAATGTGATAATGATAATAGTAACATATAACATATTATTGAATAGTTCCTATGCTCCAGGCTCTGTTCTAGGATATGTATATACATACATTTATATGCACATATACACATATGCATATACATATATATAAAGTTTATTCTTCCCAGCAATGTTATAAAATAATATAAAATATTATTATTTTCCTACTTAAAGGAACCAAGACATTGAGTAGCTTGCTCAATCAGACATGGTTTGAAAGTATTGGGAATAGGATATGTGTATATTAATTCATTTAATATAACAAAACCATAATATAGATTTTTATCATCTCCATTTTACAAGTGAGGAAACTAAGACCCTTGGACCAGCGACATCAACATCACTTGAACTTGTTAGAAATGCAGAATCTCAGGATCCACTTTAGACCTATTAAGCAAGAATCTGTACAGACCATTGAGCCAGACCAGAGGACTCCAATGAGTCTCAAATCTGCACATGCAAAGGAGCCACTATGAGACTATTTTCATGCCTAATTCCTGGTTCCTTCCCTGAAGACTTAGAACCCCTGATATCTAGTAGTAGTATTCTGGCCCTCTGTAGAATTGCTTTTATCAAGAATCTTTTGTGTCATATCATCACAAAATTTTTGTTAAGAAGCAAAATTTTCATGCTAGACAACAAGCAAGTGCTGAAGGTTTATTTGGCAAACTTTTTCTATAAAGGCCCGGAAAGTGAGTATTTTAAATTGTGTGGGTCATTCTGACTGTCATTTGTCACAAAAGCAGCCACAGGCAATATATCAGTGACTGACTGGATGTTTTCCAATGCAATTCAATTAGCTCTCCCTCCTTAAACTCATAACTGGAGTCTCTACCATCACTGCAATCAGAGTGCACTCGAGGAATGGGCACTGGAATATTCAGAGAGGAAAGGACTGTCTAAACAGCTAGATTCTGTAGGAGAGGAACAAATTTCCCTTT
The DNA here is from genome assembly GCA_004363575.1 of Solenodon paradoxus. Classification (NCBI taxonomy): domain Eukaryota; kingdom Metazoa; phylum Chordata; class Mammalia; order Eulipotyphla; family Solenodontidae; genus Solenodon; species Solenodon paradoxus. The sequence continues at coordinate 457,965 of RJWH01000323.1, read as the reverse complement.
ACCCTTCTTGGTTCATAGCTGACCCGTCTGTAATTAAAGACAGGTTAACAAGACAGGAAAAGTATTTTAATTACATAGGGAACCCCCTAAAGATAGGAGACTCACAAGGCAGCTAGGCAGTCTGGGCTTTATCTTGAGTTAAGGAAAGGGATAAGCGCCCAGGGCTTCAAAGGGGAGAAGGCAATTCACAGGAAGATGAGAAGAGCAAGTGCCTGATAAACAAATGTCTCCCTGCCATGAAGATAAGTCTCAGAGGAAAAAGTTATCTCTGGTAAAAGTTCTGGCACAGGACCCCTTTCTAATTTCTTTTAAGCAGTTAAAGGAGAGCTAAAAAGCTTTTCCTGAGACTGCTAGGTCATGATTGCCTTCAATTCAAAATACTTCACAAGGCACATTCCAGGGTGACTTCTTCTGAACCCCCTCAATACAGTGTGCCTTGGTTAACTTCTTCACACTGATAAAAGCATACTACCTTTGAAGTCAGTTTTTCTACTAAGCTATAAAACCCTCCCTGCAAGGTAACCTCTCATCTTACAGGTCTATAAATTGCTATTGCTTCTACTAGTGGTGTGTTATTAGTTAAAGAAATAACCTGTGACAATAAACTTGCATTCTCCCAGAGTATCAAATGACAATTCCAGTTGTCCTGCTTTTATTCAAGCAGGCATATAATTTTCTAATAATACCAATGCATAGCAAAAAAATTAATCATCATTTTATCATTTCCCAAATGTGGGATAACTTCTTTCATTGTCATGTTCTAAGAAAAAGCCTTATGACATTCAGTACTTTTTGCTGTAAAGACTGATATTGAGGACATGGTTTTCTAGCTTACAGTGTACCATCTTGGAGTCCCCACAGGATAAATTCTATCTCCTGTGAATCACAGATTCTTCTTAACCAGACACCAGAGTATGAATTGTGTGCCCTCACTTTCACCCTGGCATATTCTTATTTTACCTGTATTCTCTTTTACTTAGCTCCTACTTTCCCTATTTATTTTTTATATTATTTGGGTCATTTTTATAAATTGCTTATGCTTTTTGGAATATAAATGTATATAAATGAAGTGAATGTTCAAATTAGAGGACACTTTAGTGCAATGTACCTTGAGGAGGAAGTGAAATTGACATTATCATACTTAGAAAATAATGCATGTCTTTTACAATAACTTAAAGGAAAATACTCACATTTACTCCATCACTCATATGACAAAAGTTGAACGTTCTTAATTGGCACGTACATCACACATGTATCACCTGGAAGATCCTAAGTAATTCATTTACTCTATAGTGTGTCCTTTTTGTTTTGTCTTTCAGACAAAATTCACATTTTATTAGGTTAAAAAAGAGAAAAAAATGCTTTTCCTCATAAAAAGTAGTATTTTCTGTATTGTCCACAAATGATAAACCCCAAGTCTTATTTTTACAGTAAGGTCAGTTTTCCTACTTTGCATTTAAGTCAAGTTGTGGCAATAGGTATAGTCATGAAAAACAACAACAGGGGAAATAAGCAACACCAGACACATCAGTGTCAGTGTCTGTGGACTCAGGTCCTGTCTTGCCTGGGAATCGGTGATCACTGTACGTCTCAAAAGCTGAAGGCCCAAGTAGGGTGAGGTGCCACAAAGGGAAGTAACAGCAACACGTGTGAGCAAAAACGGTCCATTTTTCCACTTAATGGTAAAGTAACTTGTTTACTAACATTTCCTTGATGAAGACAAAGTTACCACTGAAGTCCTCTTCAGGCGAGTGCATGGTTTCTATCACTTTCTGGTAATTTCCAAAGCTTGCCATTACAGATTTTTAACAATATGTTTAAAACACAATATATTAAGTCAGAAGTTTTATAATTTTTTTATCTTTTCTTCACCTCCTACATCCAAAACATTTATTATTTTCCAAGAAGTGGTAACTCAAATCCTGGCTATTAGATCAGTGATGAACAATATGCCCAAAATGATTTCATGCCCTCGTTGAACCACCTGAAGGAATTCCATAGAAATGAAACTCACCACTTTCAACACTATCTTATTGGGGAACACAGAACACATCTGAGTTCAGACCATGGTTGTTCAACAGGTGAGTAGTCAGTGGCTAATAGATGCAGTGGAAGGCCTATGGTCAGATTTACCTTTGGTGGTTAAGCAATCCTGGTGCACCTTACAGCATTGCCTACCTATAAGCCAAAATAAAACACATCTTAAAATCTTTTATCAGACATTTTCAGTGATTTCTCAATTACTAGAGGAGCTGTGACACATTTTACAGTTTGCTAAATGTGTTTATCATGAGATCTAGATCCTATTTTCTATTAAAAGTTATGCTAACAACATCGTGTGACTTGCTTGATCTCTTATTTGGTCAGTGTTTTGGGGTATGTTTTGTAATGTTTCCATTCATGCTCCTCAGTCTTCATCTGGGAAGAATCCACAAGACCTTAAGCAATACCAAAACATAAATTAGAAGAAGTACATAAATAAGAATACAGGTAAAATATCTGACACAGAACATCATAATTTCCCTCTTTCCACCTGAGCCTCTGACCATGAAGCGTCACTGAGAGTGACTCAACCGGTAAGTCAACCTGTATGTGATTGCATGGATTTCCTCTGACATGTTCCGCTAGAGAGCTTCCATGTTTCAACGTATGGGCTTTGAGGCGCTGATGTGGGAATGTCTCATAAACTGAATAATGTCCTCCACTGTTGGAACACTTGAGTGTTTACAATAACCTCAAAAGTTAGTTGACATTCTAGGTTACCTTGGCAATTCCTCCTAGGAAGTTTCATTTGAATATCATGTTAGTCAAATGTATGGCCTCCTCAAACCAAAAATCATAATAAAATCCACTATTTTCTATCACTTAATCTGTGAATGTGACACTGTAGTCAAGCTGTTGGGCACCATGAAGTTGCCAAAATTTAATGCTGGAATTTTTTCCTCAAAGGCTCTTGTTAAGATAGGATATTTTCAAGAACAACAAATGAAATCAATGAACTAGAAATCTGTTAATGCACTACAAAACACAAATGCTTGACTAGCTAAAAGCAATTTCCTTCAGCATATGCGTCATCCTTTATACTGTATGTGTGTATGTATAAAACAGTTGCTTGCAAGAGTTCCACTTACATTTCAAAAGCATCATGTCTGCCTGCCTACTGAGAAAGTCTCATTTCCTTCAGTTATTATGTCTTTCTTCACCACTCTGACAAGGGACAGATATATTACATTGTTGAATTCTAAAGTAGCTGCAGTGACTATTTCAATAAAGAACAGTTTTCTGTGTTCTCAGTGCAACAGACACCCCACAACAAACCCTGACTTTCCAAAAAGGGCATTTTCAATACCTTGAAAAATTTATCTTAAAGTCAAATAGATTAGACTTCCATTTCGGAAAGAAATTCACTGGACACACATACACCTGACTACCCACTACTCCATAATCAACTCCAGCTGTATATATATTGAGGCCACAATACACTTAGGATGGGGAAAAAGACTGATGTTGTCTAACAAGTAAAAGATGAAAGGATGTCACTGAGGACAATAGTTCTGGCTCACTTAGGGAGATTACCACAAGCCCAACAGTGTGCAAACAAAGTACATTGTGTGTTATATATACATTAAGCATTATATACTTAAATATTCCATTATAATACTGTGTGCAGTGTTTCCGGAAATCAGTCTTTCTCTCTGCCCAAGAGAGTGCTCTCCATACACATACAAGTACTTTCATTAATTTCCCACTATGTACCAGTCATGGTGTTAGATGCTTTATATACATTTAAATATTACTTCATTATCCTCTATGGGCTTACATATATTTTTTTCAGAATGAGACCCTCCTCCCTATTGTGAATTAATTGGACACCTAACAAAATTTTATTTCATGCAAACCCTTTTGTACAAAGGAAAAGCTAAAGCCTTAAACATTGTCTAAGTATAAGTACCCAGGAATGGATAATATATAGATTAAACATATTCAGCTCAATGCATTTTTATTACATTCCATGTTCCAGGAGGTTATGCATCAGACATTTATTTCTTTTGTTTGCTGTTGGAAACACGGGGTTGCAAATATTCATCAAGTAGGTGGTAGGTGCTTTCTTAGTGCAGGGAGCTTGGGCACAAAGCACAGCAAAGGCGGTGAGAGGCTGGTTTGGGGAGCAGGCTGCCAGTGAGACCAGAACAGCAGCAAAGCCTGCTCAGAGGCAGGACTCCCTGCGCAGGGGGCCCCCCAGGTTGGGACCACCTAAACCTTGTTCAGCAACCATTTCTTCTATAAATACCACTATCTGACTCCTGCTGCCCACATTCTGTTGAAAGGCTCTCCAGGTTCCTTCCTTCTGCCAAATCCTATGTTCTTTCCATTGCCTTTATTCTAGGGCCACTAGTTAACAGATAAAAATACAAGGTTTCCAGTTCACTTTAAACTTCAGAGAGATAATGACTGATTTTTTTTTGTATACGTACTGCAGACTATTAAACATACTAAAAAAATCATTTTCTTTTTTTCCAAAACCCAAGTTGAACAGTCCTGCATTTTATTTAACAACCTTATTTTATTCTCTTTGTGTCCTCTGTAGTACTGGGCCCCATGGCCCCCAGTCCTTCTTGATTTTTGGGTTGTACACATTTGTTTGCTTTCCCTTTACCTACTCCTCTGCCTGGTTCAGTGACTTCTGTATCCAGTGCTGGACTCATTAGCAAATATCCCTAAATGTTTTCTTTTATCTCTATATGCTTTCTTCCTTGCTCAGAAATCAGTATCCGGCCCCAGGCCAGCAGCAGCTGCATCTCCTGGAAACTTATGCACCTTCTCAGGCCTTAATGCAGACCTACAGAGTCAGACGCTCAGGGTGGAGCCCAGCAATTTGTGTTTTAAGAAACCTTTCAGGTGTTTCTGATGCAAGCTAAAGTTTTAGAACTGTGGATTTAAATGATCACTTATATACTGTGGATTTCCACATATTTGAAATTAGCCCTTATTTCACTCCCAGACTTTCCTCCAGTGTTTCAGACAGGAGGAAGAGGGGGAGGATGAGGAGAAGAAGAAAAATGCTGTAGTTAAAAGGCATTTATCTGGTTTTGCAACACTTCTTAAAACTATTTTACAGTTAGGACCTATTTCAACGAGGTTGTGGGAAATGTAACAACAGAACGTTACCAGCTGGATGGCTTCATTGAACACAGAAAGTAAACACTGGAAAGAGACAATTCTTTATCTTCCCCTGCTAAATCCCCTCCACCTCTGACAGCCTATTTCTTTAAAGAAGCACCAATGTTCTCCTTACATAAGCTCAAAATACTGGAGTTACGACCTCTTCTATAGCCAATCAATCTGCGTTTTAGAGATTCAGTCACCATCATGTGTTGACATGTTGGAGACCTGAAGTCGTTTTGAAGGTCAATGAACATATCGTTGTGGATTATCAGAGTCAAGGCTCAGAAAGCGGCTCCTTCACTTGGACCTGGAGGGCAGTCCCTCCACCCAGTTCTGACAGATCTCAGCCCAACTAGGAGGGGAACTCACAGTCACTTGGTGTACAGCATCAAGAAATCATGGATAGTACCTAAGACTCAATGCAGGCCATTGAGACCTGAGTAAGACTGTCTTGTAGGAATTGAGAGAAAGGGAAAGGAACAAAATCAGGTATTGAGGTAAAAGAAAAATAGAACAGGTTTTGGGTGGAAGACATGATCACTGAAATTAACAATAGTCAGAGAATTTCCGGCTCAGCCTAACCTGAAGATGGCAGCACCTTAGATTAATGTAGGTTGTATAGGATGAGGTAAAAAGGACTGAGGGGTTAAGAATTCATGGAGTCATTATTGGATCAGTCATGAACTTCTACTAGATATATATTAATGATTTTCATATGAATCTACCACCTAAACCTACCTGTTTACTATCTTTGTATCTTTTCCTTTATCCTGAGGTAATTACAGGGAAATGAAAAGAAGGTGCCAGAAAGGGGATAAGGATTGGGTGAGGATGGAAGTTTCTGTTAAGGGATAGTTCACAGGCTTGTCTGCACATAGGATTCACCAGGGAGCTTTAAAAGCTTTGTCTGCTTCAAGTCTTGGGAATTCTGATGCAATTGGTCTTGTCTCTAGATTCTTGGTTCTCAAATTTTAATGTGCATAGGGTCTTGTTAAAATGTAGATCCTGATTCAGATGTTTTGGGGGAGGGCCTGCATTTAGCAAGATCACAGATGATGGGAATGCAAATGTTGGTCATGGATCGCATATTCTAGAGCAACAATCTACGGTAGACATTCTTGGAGAGCAGACCGTGAATTATCAGAGTCAGCATCACTCAGGAACCTGAGAGAAAAGAAAATTCTTGGGCCCCATTCCAGACTCACTGACTCAGAAACTCTAGGGGGAGTTCAGTAATCTGTATTTCAACACACCCTCCAAGTGATTCGAGTGCATGCATTGGTTTAAGACCACCAATCTAGCAAAATCAAATGGGGACTAAAAAGCCAGAGAAAAGGGCACTGATAGTCACCATAAAGAGAAGGTAATGAATTGTGGAGTAAGAAAGAAAGATCAGGTTTGGTTCTATTTATGTTCCAGTTATGAACAGATATATAGGAATCTCCCATTTTCTGAAAGTTCTCATTATGCTACTTGGTTTTTATAGAAGACCTACATTAGTACCTGCTTTTGCTAACAAAAAGTGATCTGAAGATGGTTTTTGCTTTTACAACAAAAGGTAGAGCAGAACAAACTACTCAGCATCTGTTTTGTTAGCAGTCATCCTAGAAAAACAGGTGAGACTAAGCAGTTAAGCATACTGTCGTACTTTAAGCCTCAGTGTCATTCACAGCAGACAGCAAGCCCAACCTTTCCATTTAGAAGCAGGCAGATATAGGAGGTGGAGACCTACCTGCCCTGATGGAGTCAGACAATTCATTAGGTGGTGACCATCTTCCTCTCTGTTACCCCTCCCTCCTCTACAACTACTGTCATCTTCAGCACCTCTCAGCCTTCCCATGTGCTTGCGTCTCCCCAATTCTGGTAAGTGAAATTATACTCTATGTGCATTATTTCTACTTTATACAGTCCGTGTGTTTATCATTCTTGCTTTTACTATATGTGAGTATTATTTTGGATTTTATGTGCTACTTGGTAGGATTTGGTAGGTTATTGGTGGGGTGGGGGGGGGTGTGGAAATGCTAACATTTTTCTCCATATAGATGAATGGTAATTGCTTCATCACTTGACACCATTTTGGCTTGTGAAAGATTTCATAGGACTGCTCTACTTTCACAGAGCAGGGAAGACTTGTAACAATTATGGTAAAATTAAGATGTTAAAACTCTAAAACCTACATGCACTCACTTTGTTGAAAAGTACTTTTTCTTAATCCCATATCATGACAAGTAGACATTCTTCGAACATTTCTGAGACTTGCACACTCACTGCAAAGATGAGAGAAGAATAAGTCATGGTCCTTTTCATAGTGGACCTCCCTAGGTCAAGCAGGGCACAGCTAATACAAGAAGGGAAATAACATGGGGACATAAGGAAAGGGCATTGTTCTGAGACCACAACATTGCTGGGGGTTTTGGTGACAGAAGGCGACCTACCTGGTAATGTCACTGCTCTGGTGTCACCATGCTCCCCACACGGGCCCTGTGCCTGAACCAGATTCCAATAAATAACTGGTCCCAGCTGGCATCCTAGACTCAGCCTCTCTTCCACCCCACCCTGCCCCACCAGGTGTTTTGATTTCAGCTCTAGGTGACATTAGTGCCCTCATCCTTCTCTTCTTAGAGGGGCTTTCTCCACTGTCTCCAGCCTCACTCGCCCTGTACACCATTTTCTCTTAATGGTGCTTTTCACTTGTGCTGTCTGGTGCTCAACTGACGTTCCCATCATCCACTTATTAGCTTCTGTCACAATTCACACACTGCAGGGAAGAACCATTGTTCCCTTACTTGTAGCCAACTGAATGCAATACACATTGTCTACTCTGGGCAAGAGGCACCCAGGGGAATAAAATGTGATCTCTAGTCTCAGGGAGCAAGTTATAATCTAGCCACAGCAATTTAACCTGCTAATTGCATGAAAGACTCACACGAAGCATCACCCACTGTCTGCCCACTGGCCTCAGTTCCCTGTTCTGGCTGGTGCTTGTTAACCCTTATTAAACAAGTATCTGTTGTTATTTTAAAAGTGTGTATGTGTGAGTGTGTGTGTATTTTTAAAAAGTAGATGCTATTTGTCAACTTCTTGTAACTTACAAAGATTGAGTACGTGCCGTGTGACTAGCCACAGAGCAGGCCCATGGCACATGCTTGCTCAAGGACACATGTTCCTGTGCTTCCAGGAGAGGAAATGCTGATTTTTAAGGGCTACTCAGAGCTGTCCACTCTCTCTGTAATTTACAGTTTGGAATATTTACAAATTTGACTCACAACTAAAGTTTGTCTATATTTAAGTAAAGTTTTGTTAAAGCTTCACTTAAAATACTTGATGCGTATAATCATTAGCACCTATATACAAAAAGTTCCCATATGTTGGCATGTCTTACTATTAGGTGAGTAGAAATGATCAGAAGAGGATGTATTCTAACTTTTAGACATCGTTAACACATTGCTTTGATGTCCCCTTGAAGACCTTGTATTGGGGACACTTAGTTCCTGGGCAGTGCTGTGCAAAGCCTTGAACATTTCCTTCAGAAGTAGAAATGTCTCACATAGACAAGAGGAGGAATGTCTGTTTGGATGACACCAGCTTGAAATTCTTCAGGTCTCTCTGAAATGGGTGCATTTATTCAGCTGGGAGCTGAATCTATGGTTAGTCTAAATGATGCAATAACACATTTCAAACCCCCCAAAAAACATTTAAAAGTTGATTCGGATGCCATGACATGAGACAATGTTTTCTAGTGTATTTTGTCATACCCATCTAGCACCCAGCAGTTGCTTGGTAAGTATGTGCTGCATTAATGAATGAAACACAAACCCTGGCACTGCACCTAACATAAGTGGTTAGGCTCAAAGAGAATCTGGTGAGGGTGCCAACACACATCTCTGGGTGCAGGGAGTGGCCTGGGGCACAGGGAGGAGGAAGCCCCAGGGCTGAGAACTACAGCTGGGCTGTCCCTCACCAGTGAGCCCTGATTTGGCCACATTGCGCCATCCCAGCCCCCACCCCCCACTGCCCGCCCCCCTACAGCCAGGTGTTAATGCAGGAGAAGGATACTCTACCAGGCCAGAAAATAATTTTAGATCTTAGAAAAAATTTTCAAACATTTTAGACCATGACCCACAGTAAGAACACATTTTATTTTGTGAATGGGTATGCATGGGGATTGGGGGCAGGAAGATACCAACTAATGTACTCTTGAAACAAAGTTTTACAACTCTTACCCTTACTCTATGCCCTTACTCCATGTTATACACTGGCTATTCTATTATTGCCATTAAAGAAAAACTTGACATGCACCGCTGATTCATAATCCACAAATAGGTGAGATTGCTTATCCTCCAGATACTCCATCTCAGGGGCCCTGTGGGAAAGGAGGGTGACCTTCCTACACTCACCTGGGATGGAAAAGTGTGATGTTAATCTTTTCTAGGATCTGAACAAGAAATCTTAAAGGAGAGACCAGTACTTCTATATATAAAATATTAAAAATATCAGTAACTATCTTTAGTCATTCTATAGAGAAGGGACCAAGCTAACTGCCTGAGAGGGGAATTCTGGATGTGGTGGCAGCATGTCCCTATTTAGTGTTACTAAGCAGGGGGGCAGCAGAGGCACAAGGACAGCGCCTCCACTGTGAGAAGCCTAACAGTGTTCCCAGCCCATGAGGTTTCCTAACAGTTCGTGGAGAGGATGGGGAATTGGTTCTGTGATAAAATAGTCAAGGAAGTGCTGGGTGAAACCATTTCTCAGAGCCTCTGACGTGACTTGCCGTGCTGTGACTCTTGGGCAGGGGGATGAATGCCAGCTTTCTTACTATATTTGACCACGGATTTTTTTTTTTTTTCTCAAATAAATCCCTGAAAATCTGTAGAACACAGGTTAGGGACTGCTGCCCCAAGTGATCACTATCTGCTTCTTCCACTAGTTGTGGAAAAGACAATAGAGACCAGAGACATCCTCACTTCTGCACCAGATGGGGAAAGGGAGTTAGGACACTTGACGGAGCTTTGAAGGCATTGCTGTATTTAATCAAATGAAACAAGCAGCAGAACTTCATCAGCATGTTGAGCAGATCCTTGTCTGTGTATTCATGATGTGAAATTTATAGCTGAGCAGCTTTGCCTGTCTACCTCCAGTGGGCACCATTCATGAAGACCCAGATGAGGCCCTTTGGAGCTGGGCCAGCAAGCAGCAGCCTTCTGAAAACAGGCCCATGTTTAAACTAACCAAGTTATGCAGTTGGTTAGAATGCCCAACATGTTCTCTCCCGTCTTTTACTAACTGAATTGACTCTTGTGATTTTCAATTTGAGCTGCTTCTCAGGTGGGAACGGGTAAAGATCTTAATTACTGAAGTTCAGACCCAGATCCACCAGTTCCTGCTCGAGAAATGGAAGATTCCGTTTCACCACTAGCACAGCAGGAATGGTGACAGCATGTATCCCAGCTGAGGTGAAGAAGCCCTATTACAGCCCTTTATACATGTGGTTGCTATCTTTAGTCATGACCTTTTCTAGGGAAGGGGCCAAGCTGACTGCCTCAGAGGGGAATTCTGTCATCAGAAAGACTGGGTGTGGTGGCAGCATGTCCCTACTTAGTGCTATTCAGCAGGGGCTTGCAGAGGCACAAGGACAGGAAGCCAGGTCTGCCTACTGCAGCTCTCTGCCCCAGGCGTCGGTGACCAGGTGTGCTCCTCCATGGCCAGTGGTACTGGGAAAGCCCCATGGACAGTCTCAGGGAGAAGCGGATGGCAACACAATTGTTTATGCTCACTAGTTCTGAAAGTGCCTAAATGTGAAATTTTGCTCTGAGTCAGGAGAGTGGTGAGACCCCTGGACATTGGAGTGTACCCAGAATTCCTTTTACTTCCAAAATTTTTTGCTGTCCTATATAGGCATTGCAGAATTTATTAGATCAAAATTCTCATCATTCTGGGTTCCTTGTATATGCACAGTTAGACACATCTGAGACATAAAAACAAAACACACCCCCAATGTCAGAGATAACACTAGTTACGGCAACATCTCTCTGTATCACTTGTTAAATGAGCAATCACTTCCAAAGACTAGGAGAATGAAGACTTATAAAACCTCCCAGAGCGCATTTTATGACATGGGGTTTCATGAGGATAAACTGAACATCCTGGAGGAAGTCCATGAAAGGCAAGTTAGACAGATTGGTACAGTTACATTCCATACCTTGGTTTAAAAAAATAAATCATGCCGACAAAGTTGCTGACCACCTTGGAAAATGCCAACCACTCTTTCCATTCTTCTTTACAGTGTCCATCCCCTCCTTTGGGTCCTTATTTCCCTTCAGACCTGTTTTCTTGGAAGTCCCAGAACTGTGGGTGGAGGTGACTTGCTTGGCTGTACTGGTTGCTGACATCTTTACATTAGTGCTGGTCTCCGTGTAGTCAGCTGTGTTTCCTCCCGTCTCCCCTTCAGTGTCCCTGCTTCTGCAGAAACCTCTCTGCCTGGACCGCCTGGCCAGCAGCAGCCTCCAGGCTGCTGCTCTATACTTCTTTGAAATGAGATTGTAGAGGATTGGGTTGATGGATGCACTCAGGTAGAAGAGTTGCAAAGCAACAATGTTAAAGTACTGAGAGAAGTACATGGTCTGGGAGTCGTTGGTATTAATGTAAATGATTCTGCCAACGTGGAAAGGCAACCAACAAACGATAAACGCCAGAACCACCACCACTGCAAAACAAGACACACAATCATCTAAAGAATCAGAACCAAATGAGGGTACCCCAAAAAACCATCTGAGTAACAGAAAAGCAAAATGGAGAAAACCTTTAACTCCCCCATCTCCACCCCAGAAAAACTACCAGGCTTCAGACAGCATCATTGTTTGCTTAAAACTGCACATTGGGCTCATATTCACGCTATCAAGGCTGGACATAAACCAGAGGAGCAGTTCCAACGAAAAAGCTGTTTCCTCACATGAACCCACTTCAGAGATACAGTCTCTGTTTTCCCATTGAAAGGAATTCTGCAACAGGCCTGTACAATTTTTAATTTTTTGATACAGCATGGTTCCTTTTAGTCCTCAAGGGGACTTGACATTTAGTAAAGAAATGTTAGCTTAATGTGATCTACCTCTTCTTCTCAAGGGTACTGGGTAATCCACATCTGTGGCATTTAACAGAGACAGGCAGTCGGCTTAAGAGCTTCCAATTACCCATCTGAACAGCTCTGCTCACTGATCACAGCGACTTCGGAAAATCATCGCTGTATCCCACCCACCCGCAGGGGCGCCCTGGGGTTACCCAGAGCTGGAGGATAGAAAATAAGGAAGGACCAGCAGGTGGAGGTTAGCGTGGAAAAACCAAAGGAACTGTAGCTCGAAGAGGCGACAAGGACTCGGAGACCAGGGGACGGGGACGCACCCTGGACCGCGGGTTGGTGTCTTTGGCACAGAATTGACAGGCTCCACTTACTCAGGACGCGGATCGTCTGCCTGTGCCCCTTCTCCCGCCCAGAGACAGCTGGGCCTCGCAACGGCCCCCGACTTCTCCACAGCTCGCGTCCGGTGAGCCCGTAGAGGATGCTGAGGCACAGGAACGGCAGGAAGAAGTAAGCTGTGGTGATCCACAGCATGACGCGCAGCGCGCCCATCTGCGCCCGGCTCGGCCTGCACTCGCGGCTGAAGAGCGCCGCAGCCACTGCTTCCTCCGACGGCGCCGACGGCAGTGGCGCCCGCGAGGACTGGAGGGGTGACCTCGGCGAGACGCCGGGCGAAGGGGTGAATTGGGCAGTAGCGTTGAAGTCCAGGACCTTGTCAATGGCAGGGTCCTGCTCGACGTCCATCAGGAAGAAGAAGGGTGCGGCGGAGAGTAGTGCCACGGACCAGAGCCCGGCGATAAGTGTGCGCACTCGGCGCCGGGTGACAAGGACACGAGCGCGGAGTGGGCGACAGATGGCAAGGTAGCGCTCGACGCTGAGCGCTGTCATGTGCAGCAGCGTGGCGTAGGTGCAGCCCTCGCCCAGGTAGAGGGAGAGGCGACAGAGCAGCGGCCCGAATACCCATGGCCTAGAGCGCCAGAGGCGGTACAGGTCGAAGGGGAGCCCGAGCAGGATGAGCAGGTCGGACACGGCCATGCTGCCCAGGTACAAGTTGGTGGTGGTCCGCATATCGCGGTAGCGCCAGATCAGCAGCACTGTCACCACGTTGCCACACACCCCGACGGCGAACATTCCCAGGCACATGGCGGTCACCGGCACCAGAGCCCCCAGGGGGAAGGGCGAGCAGCGGCGCTCATCGCAGGGCAGCAGCGCGGCCCACGGTGGCTCCCCCGCACCTTCCGCGACGCAGCTGCCGTTCCGGACGCTACCCATGGGCACCACTCCAGACGCACGGACACCTGCGGAGTCCTTCTGTGCCGCTGAGCCCCTAGGTGGGCCGGCAGTCTAGTGCGTGGCCCCACGGGTGAAGGGCTCCCTTTGGCAGCCTGCGCGCAGGAGGCATGGCTGTCCCCACCCGCACTGCCCGAGCCCTGCAGCGCTGCGCGGAGGAACCCGGCTGGGAGACCCTAATGCGCAGTCCCCGCCCCAGTCCCCTCCGCCCCGCCCCACCCCACCCCCTCGGTGCGGGCAACCAGGCCGGCGGTTTTCCAGGGAGCTTCAGGTCGGCAACTGCAACACTGGAGGTACGGCCGCGGCGCACCAGCCCCGTCCTTGGGGGAAAGCGATTTCTGAATCCGGCGAGGTTTGTTCCAGCACCTAGAGGAGCAGGACGCTCACCCGTCGGTGGGACGTGTGCTGGTTGTTCTGAAAACGAAACAGTCGTCAAGGATTTAGATCAGAATCTAGAGTCCCTTCCAAGTTATTTTGAATCAGTCCCAGTCCTGACCAGCCCAGTTCTTCTGTAGATTCTCCAGTGTGGTGGAGCAAAGTTGACCAAGGAATTTCCAGGCTGGATCTCTCTGTCTCTCTGTCTCTCTCTCTGTCTCTGTCTCTCTCTCTGTCTCTGTCTCTCTGTCTGTCTCTGTCTCTGTCTCTGTCTCTCTCTCTCCGCAGACAGGAATGAAGGCAGGAGGTAGGCACGAAGCGAGGGGAGGAAGAAACACTTTAACTTATTTAGCTGTTCATCTTGGTGTTTTCCTCTTGGACTTGGTTGTTTCCTCTTGGTTGTCTTGAACGAGATCCCGGGATGTGTGTGGACTGCGCCTCAGTGGACTAAACCACTAGGCCACCGGGACACGCCTCTGTCTCTTATAACTCTGAAATCTATGGGCATATCTACTCACTTTAAAGAGTAAGGCTTATGGATTAACATGCACCTTGGAATATTTAAACGCGCTGTACTATTAGGTACAAAATATTTCATACGCTTAAAAGCAGATTTTGCCAACACCAGAAAGAACTAAAAATTGGGGGGAAAGATTAAAACATATTTTATGAGTCGATTCATTGTGGTCTTAATAACTGTCTTTGACACTTATTGAGCACTTGAATGTCTCTAGCCCTGTGCTTTCTTAATTCTCATATCCTTAGGAGGTAATTTTACCCTTGAGCAAAGGGGAATTGACTTGAGATCACAATGGCAGCCAGAAGCAGGACTGGGACTTAAACTTTGGCCAGCCTGACTCCAGATGCCTGCAGCCATAGGGTCAGCTCTGCGACCTCAGCCATTCTAGCCCACTAGGCCTCACCCAAAGTATCACAAATTTCACTCAAACTTTTCTGCAAAGTTCTTTATCTCTTTGTGTACATGTCCATGTACAATCTAGCAGTTTTCCCATCCATCCTGCTGTTATTAAAGCCTCAACTTCTCTCCCTGAGATTCCTTTCTTTCTGAAACCGAAACCTGGCCTTGCTCTAGGACATGCTTCTCCTAAAATCCTCTCTCAGGCACGGGAGCCATGGGATTGGAGGAAGGATACCTGTCACGTCATTGCTGTTCTAAACTAAATCTAACTTGACCAGACTCTGCCCAGTCCAGCACCCTTCCCCATCCATCATCCTCATTTCCTGATGATTTTAGTGCCTGGCTGTCAGTCTCTCAAGCACTCCTGATAAAATTCACATCTAAGCATGCATCTTTTGAAGCCTTTGTCTCTCCTGTCTGTCAGTGATCTTTTCCCCTACCCTATGTTGGGTCGCTGTCCCTGTGGATATCCCCGACACTATCCGCAGGACCTGGAAGCCTTCATTCGTTTCAGTCTCAGTCATCCCAATTTCTGACCTCTACCCTGTCTTTCTAGCTCACTTCCTCAATATCTCGACTGCTGCAATCCTTCACCCCTGCAGAGACCTCCAACTGGTTGCTCATCTACATTTTCCTTGTCTCTTAATTGCCTCAGGTCTTTAGTTCCCTCCTTCACTCAATTTAAAAGCCATAAACAATCCTAATAACTCCCAGGTGAGCATCTTCAACTCCCTTTCTCTTCTCTTCATTCTCAAAATTGTCTCCTGAATTAGGAAAGAAACACTCACCATCACAACCCTGCTTAAATTGAATTCTCTGCTTCATATATGCTCCCAAGTAGCTGTTGAGTTTTTCCCTTGAATTCACAAACTCTAGACAGCGCTTTGTTTCCTCCAGTCACCTCATGCTTATTCCATTTCATTTGCTCTTGCGCCCTCCAGACCACGTCTGTGTATACATCCTCCTTACTCCTGAATCCAGCCTTCATTCTCAGATTCTCAGAATAGAAACATTCAGACGTGAACTTCCATTTTCTCTTAATATGTATGTTCATGTTCCATATTATCAATATCAGAAGCACATTTTAATTAGAAAATGTAGTGCTATATTTACATGGAATTTTTAAGTAGGTGAGTTGTCAGAGCCTTATAGTGCTATAGCTTTCATTCTCTGAATAGACCATCTGACGCAAAATTACATTTCCTGTTTAAAATAACTTGAAAAATAACTTGTAGTTTTGAACCTGTAGTATCTGGTTATTATCTTTCTAAGTGAAGCTTGGAGATTTTATCTGAAACTCCTCCCATGATCTACAGCATGGTATAGAAAAATCACTCCACAGGCCTGTCCAATCCCTGTAGGAAGGATTGAGCCCAACCGATCTTTCTTGAGAAGATTGTCATTTAATTCTCTCTTTTCAGAACTGTTTCTTCACTAATCCTATTTTCATAATCTCCTCTTGCTCTTTATTCACAAAATCTTTAATATGTGAGCAACATTTATTTTTTACATTATATTAATGTATCCTTTAGTGAAACCATTTTATATATTCTTCAAATCATATTTTTAAAAAGCTTCCTTTGTTTCTTTCATCTCTGATAACTGTCTCTAAAATCACAAGAGAACGTCTACACCAGCCCCTCCCGCCATATCCTCTCCTTCCCCTTTCCCCTGCCTCCAGCTCCTGGACCTAGTGGGTGATATTTGTCCCCCTTCAGCACGTTACTCTAGGATGTTACTCTAGTCGTTCTTTCTCTCTCATATCACATTTTCTTTCTCTTCTAGGTCATTTCCAATTTTAGAACAAACTTTTCAAAAGAGTTTCTATATTCACATGAGGGTGCATTTATTTTTTTTCTCCTTTTCCTCCATTCCCCTAAGCAGAGAAATTGTAATTTTTTCACCTGAAGTTGAGCTGATCTTCCCGAATTCACATCTGCTGGGTAGCACAAGGAAGTTAATCATCTACCCTGCACAGTAACCCAGTTGCATTAATTAGTCCCTCTATGGTGTTTGGTCCTTCTGGTTGATGATCTTATCCTCTCCCTTCCTACCTTTCCCTAGGATTGTGGGCCAGGTGTATAGGGAAAAGAGGTCAGGTGGTTTGAAGTTCCTTATGAAACTAGGAAGGAGAGGGGCACCTCACGTCCTGCTGGCTCCTGGGGTGCCCCAGGTTGACATTTGCTAGACTCCAGGGCAGTGTCCCCTTCCTACTTGACCACCAGTTGGTCTGATAATCCCAGAGGCAGATGTCTGTGACTAGTGAATCTGTGGTCCCTTTCTTGGACTCAAGTGGTGCTCCCGGGAGCACTTGACTCCTTCCCCTGGGCTTCCATGGGCTTCAGCCCCTTGAGATGCTTCCCCTCCCACCATTCTGCTCCAGCTGAAGGCCCCCTCACTTCTTTCCCCACCCATATGGCAACTCTGAGAAAGGCTAACAGTCTCAGATCGTCCCCATGCCACACAGACTCAGAGTGCCAACTATACCCACTCCAACTATTCTGGACTATTTGCTCTGCATTCACCTACTTCTCTTTTCTGTGGCATTGTCTCTGGAGCTTATTACCAACTGACCTACTATTTAATTTACTTAGCTATTTGCTTTCTGTTCCCCTTCCTTTGCTGACATCTTGTGATCCAGAAGGTGGGGCTTTAATCTGTTATATTCTGTTTTCTTTCTCTAGTGCTTGCTTCATCACCTGGTACAAAGTGAGAATTATAAATATTTGCTAATGTAGGAAATCAATAAGCTTCCGTAAAACCAGACGCCACTATTTTCTTTACGATTCTCAGCAGTTGAGAACTGTACACTGTACACTGTACACTGAGTGTGGAGTGTTGATCATCTAATTTTAGGTAGAATACTGATAATGGAGAGATTCTCCTATTATGGAGATTAGGCATTTTCTACAATGTTACTTTGTGACTCGAGCATGGCCCTTGACCAGAGGCCTCACAGGGTGGCCTTTGGCAGACCAAACACCCTGGATAAAAAATGAAACTAACACTTGCTGTGTGCAAAGCATGTTCCCTGTACTTGTATATGTTAACTCACGTAATCTTCAACAACTGCCATATGAGGTAGGTTCTTTCAGTATGGCCGTTCAATGTGCAAGGAGACCAAATCACAGAAAAGCTACCTCTGGTCATGCAGCCCCTGAGTGGAAGTCCACGTGCATATAACCACTGTGCCATGAGATCTCTTTCTATGTAGGACAGAAATAACGTCACTGTCTTTAGGAGTGCTTGATATGATCCAGATTATGTTAGAAAGGTGTCTTCTAGATCATCTTACAGAAACTAGATTTGGGGAACAAATTAAAAGATGTTACCTTAAACCTGTCATGTTATAATGCAATATTCTTCCAATAAAATCAATTTTAAAAAACAACAGCAACAAAAATGAATATATGTTAAGGTTTTTCTTTTGTTTATTATTTTTAGTGCAAGTTCAATTGTTAACATATACTTAGGGAATTAACTTTTTTGAGCTAACATTGCATTATGACATTATATAGATTTCAAGTGTGTATTATTATGACTAAACATCTATATATAATATGTTCACTAAAAATCCAATTCCATCCTTCACTATACAATTGTCATCTGATTTATCTTACTAAGCGTAATTCTCTCCAGGTCCATCCATGTTGTTGCCAATGTCAGGATTTCATTTTTTCTTTTCCTTTTTTTAATAGCCAAGTCATATTCCTGTGTGTGTGTGTGTGTGAGAGAGACATCTCTTTATTGGTTCATCTGTCTATAGGTATTTAGGTTCTTTTCTAAATACAATAGCCCCTAACTATTGAAAATAGTGCTGTGATGAACATGAGGGTGAATATATCTTTTTTAAATTACTGTTTTCATATTCTTTGGGTAAATTCCCAGAAATGAGATACTCAATCACTTAGAATTTCTGTTTTAAAATGTTTGAGGCATCTCCATACTGCTATTCATAGTGGCTACAGCAATTTATGTTTCTACCAACAATGTATAAGGTTCCCTTTTCTCTACATCCTTGCCAACTGTATATCCAGTCTTTTAGATAATAACCATTCTCATGGGTGTGAGATGATATCTCATTGTTGTTTTCGTTTGCATTTCCCTAACAGTAAGAGATATGGGATCTTTTCATGTGCCTGTTGACCACCTGTACAGTCTTCTTCAGAGAAATGTCTGTTCCAATCCAATGTCTGTTTTTTGATTGGGTTGGGGTTTTTTTTGGGGGGGGAGGGGTTGGTGTCGAGATTTATGAGCTATATATTTTGGATATTAACCTTTATAAGATATATAATGTGCAAAATATCCCATTCAGTAGGATGTCTTTTTATTTTGATAATAATTCCTTTGTGCAGAAATGTTTAAGTTAGATGCAGTCCCATGGTTTATTTTTGCTTTCATTTCCCTTGAAATCAGAGTAGAATTCCTAAAGACATCTTTAAGGTCATTGTCATGGAAACTACAGCCTAAGTTTTCTTCTATATAGTCTGTGCTTTCAAGTTTTACATTCAATATGCAATCCGTTTTGAATTAATTTTTGTGTGTGGTACTAGAGAGCAGTGTAGTTTCATTCTTTTGCAGTTTTCCAATGTCATTTTTTTTCTGAGTTAACAAATAGCTTTTAAAAAGAAAAGCAAAATTCTGCATTTTTATAAAACTCAATATGAAATTAATATTTCAACTGGTCACCAGCAGTACACAGCTATCAAAAATGCACACATTTTACCTGGTATTTCTAGCACCTTCAGCTCTACGTGCCCATTCTATGTTGCCATCCCCATTTTCTGTAGGGTTATTCCCATCTTTGCCAGAATCAGCTGTCTTCTTTTTTTTTGTATGTCATTTCTCCCTTCTTTGCAGGAGACTTTTTAGCTTGGACTCAGACTTTGGAGCAGTGGGCTTAGCATATAATCTTGCAGATCTTCTCTGGATTGTCTTTCACCTTTGTCTCCTCTAGCAGCCTCTTCAGCCTTTCTCTTGTGCAGGTGACGCGGGTGGCCCGTATGTAGGTGCTCCACACAGGGAAGCAGCAGCTTTGGTGGGTCCAGGGTTCATTCTCATCTCTTCTTCACACTGCTCCATCACTCTTTATTAAAAAGACTACCCATCTCCATTTATGCTTTGTTGTAAATCAATTGTTCATATATGTATGAATTTGTTTCTGGACATTCAGTTTTATTCCATTGATGTATGAGTCTATTTTTATCCCAAGGAAACATGGCCATTTTAACTATCTAAATTCTTGCAATCCATGAACACAAGATATTTTGCATTTCTTATGTCTTCTATATCTTTCAACAATTTCCTGTAGTTTTCAGTGTATTGATCTTTTACCTCCTTGACTAAATTAATTCCTCACTATTTAATTCTTTTCGATGTGAATGTAAGTAGAAATGCTTTCTTGATGTTTTTTTCCCCTAACTCATTATTAGCATATAGAAATGCAATAGATCTTTGTAAAGTAAATTTATAGCCTGCTGCTTTATTGTATTCTTTTACTGCAAACTAACACCTGATAAGGTTTTTGTATTTTTGTTTTTTACTGGAGTCTTTGGGATTTGAGGGGAACAGTATGTCATTTGCAAATAGTGGTAGTTTTACTTCTTTCTTTCCATTTTGGGTTCATTTGTGTCCTATTGTCTAATTTCACTGGTTAGGACTTCCAACAATATTGTACAGGATAAGAGTGATGAGAGACATTCTTGTTGTGGGGCTCAACTCTTATGGTCAGGGTCTGGAGGAAGGGACTGCAAAGGATTGAGAAAAAGAAGGAAAGAATGAAACAGACCAAAATGGAAGAAAGCGGGGTCAGGGGGTAAAACTATCAGGGGAACTCTTGCCCCAAATAGCTACCCCGAGTCACTGACTCCTTGCGTATTTATTGTCTTTACACGAGGCAGTCATTTACAGAAAAAATGCAGAAGTAAATCAGTCATTCTAATAAAGTTTACGGAGTGATTTTACATTTAAAAGGTTTAAGATCACTGTCAAGCTTCGAGGCTTCTTCCTGAGCCTCAGCAGGGAACAAAAACCTCCTCGCCAAGGTTTTCCTCCTGGGGCGGGCCTCTGGTTTTCCAGTTGCCTGGGTAATTGTTTTATTCTGCTTTGGCTTCACATATCTAAACTAAGTTTCCTCTTTATTGATCCCAACACTTGTCTTGCTCCTGAACTTTGAAGAAAAGTTTTCAGATTTTCCCCACTGAGTTGGCTATGGGTTTGTCACATATGACCTTTTTTATGTTGTGGTACAGTCTTTCTATACACAATTTGTTAAGAGTTTTTATCATAAGTAGATATTAATCTTGTTACATGCTTTTTCTGTCTCCGTTGCGGTGATCATAAAATTTTAAACTTCCTTTTATTGATGTGGTGTATTAATTGGTTTGTATATGTTGAACCATTCTTGAATTCTGGACCAAATCCCACTTAATTATGGTGTATGATACTTTAATTTTTTAATTAATTTTGTTTTATTATTTCTTTCGCTTACATTGCTATATGCCTGTTAGCATATCTAATTCACACCTTAGTATTTCATACCATACTCACCACCAGAGTCCTAGAGCTCTTTACCACCACCACCAACTTTTTAACACCATCCTTGTTTGCTCTCCTCACTCCATAGCCAGTCTTGTGTCCTGTGAATTTTGTGGAGATTTGTCTGTTTTCTGTTGCTGCTCCCTCCTCTCATGGCAGTTCTCTGGAAACTCAGGTAGACATTGTTTTGTTGTATTTGGTTTGCTGCTATTTTTAGTTCTACGCTCATAAGATATTCTATAGGTGTGTGTGTGTAGTGTATGTGTGTAATGTCTTTGGTTTTGGAATCAGATAATGTTGCTTCATAATGTGATATTTAGACTGTTTCCTTCCTTTTTCACTTTTTGGAAGACTTTGGAAAGGATGGGTATTAATTCTTCTTTAAAGTTGGACAGAATTCACTCACTGATGAAGTCATCTGATCTTGGACTTTTGTCTTTTGGGAGTTTTTTTTTTATTACTGTTTGAATATCTGCACTTGTGATCAGATTTTCTCCCTGATTCAGTCTTGGAATGCTGTGTATTTTTAAAATTTTGACCATTTATAAAAATATGTCCAATTTATTGATATATAGGTTTTCAGAATACTTTCATGATCCTTTGTATTTCTGTGCTATCCTTTGTAACTTCTCTTTCATATCTGATTTTATTTTTTCTCTCTTTGTAAGTAAGTCTGGCTCAAAGTTTGTTAATCTTTCAAAGAACAAAGCTCTTCATTTTATTGACACTTTGAATTGTCTTTTTGATATGTACTTTATTTGTGCTCTGATTTTTATTATTTCATTCCTTCTGAATTTTTACTTCATCTTCTTTTTCTAGTCCCTGCAGGCATAAGCTTAGATTTTTAGTTGAAATTTTTCTCGTTTGCAGAGGTAGGCCTGTCTAAACTTTTCTCTTCGTATTGCTTTTTTCTGCATTCCGTGGGTTCTGATAAGTTATGTCTTCATTTTCATTGCTTAGATTTAAATATTTTTTCCTCTGATTCCTCATTGATCCAATAGATATTCATTAATATATGATATGTGAGTTTTTTTCTGGCATCCTAATTTCTTTTATTTCATTGATCTGTGTGTCAGTTTTTATTACAGTGCCATACTGTTTTGATACTTCCCTCTGTAAGGTTTTTCTGGGCTCCGCGAGGAGAAAATTTCAATCAGACAGAAAGCAGAATAGTCAGA
Source organism: Solenodon paradoxus (assembly GCA_004363575.1). NCBI lineage: Eukaryota > Metazoa > Chordata > Mammalia > Eulipotyphla > Solenodontidae > Solenodon > Solenodon paradoxus. The sequence continues at coordinate 435,428 of RJWH01000323.1, read as the reverse complement.
GCTTTATTGGACTTTGCGCTCCCGGGCGAAACTCCCAAGTCCGCAAAACGGGCCTGGGGAAGTCACGCGCAGAACAAAGGGGTACCGGCTCTTTTAAGCAGAGGAATTTCGCGGGCTTCCCATATCACGATTGGGGATTGGCCCCGTGAATCCAGGTGTGGGGGTCGCATCCCTTATTCTGACGTCATCCACCTTTTTC